>OU452306.1:13625000-14137500 GCA_911728475.2 Pterostichus madidus
ATTGTATAATTCATAATTAATTCGAAATATGATGTAAATATATGGCCAATGGAGACTTATACCATTCATATTTTTCGGTTGCCATCTAGTGAGTAAAATATAATTTAATAATTTGTTATTTAGCGAACATGGTATAGCTTTACAGTTTGACATTTATCACGTGATCACAACAACTGCTCCTTTGAATGTCAAACAAAATATTGCAAACATGTCTGAAACTGAACACGTAAGGATATAAATATATTGTGTTAAATTAATTTCTATAATCAAAAAGGACCATAAAAAAGATAAGATATATTAACCAAAAGTCCAACATATGAGTACAAACATGAATAACAACAACATTTGATCGACTTGGTCATGGTCTATTGACTCGGTCATGGTCTATCACCTCGCTCTTTCTACAAATTTTATGTTTCACACAGAATTGTGTGGAGGGAGGTTTGCTGCCTGTGACGTCAAAATTATAAGTCCCCATTGATAAAATACTATACTCAATAATAACAATTAATTTGGAACACACAGTAAATATTAAAATGGTAAAATAAAATTTAAAACGAAATGTAACTTCACTGTACCGTATAGAAGTACAGATCTGGAATAGATGATTCTTGGAAGGAAATTGAAGTTCTTATGTAAAATATCTATTCATTTTCAAATTTCCGCGACTAAATCGAATGTTAATCTTCATTTAATAATGTACTTAAATGTATTGAAAGAAAGAATTGACAGGAAAAATCAAGAAAAACCAAGTTATTATATTGAATAATATAAATAAATAAATATAAATATGTATATATATATATATATGCGCGTGAAGTGCGGTTACCAGCCGTCAGATCACGGCCTCCGAAGATGTTAGTGGAGGTGGAGAGCCAAAGGGGTAATTTTAAATTGGCGAAAATGTTTTGTCAGATATGGGGGTCGAACTAAAGACTTGATACCACTGAGCCATTACAGAATTATTTAAATAATATTTACGTAGCATTTCTTCCACCGCCTTTATTTATATTTTAATTGAAAAATATTGAATTAAATATTTGACAGCTATGTTATTTTATTCATTTGATACGATATTGTTAATTTTAATCCACCTTAAAAATTTTAAAAAAGTTACTGCTTTTAATTTATCTTTAATATACTAATTCATAAATAATAATACTCGTATACTAACACAGAGTGATCAGAAATAAGTGATTCAGTTGGCAATACAATTCTAGGAATATTTTTATTCTACAGTTGGTACAACGCCAGGTTAAGGCGGAAATAGTATTTGACATGTCATTTTTATAATAAATACAAATAGGTTGAGTGATACATTAGTGTAACACGACGGTGTCTGTACAAAACAGACGTTATGTTTTTGAGCGGGGTGAAGAGTGGTACTTTCGGGGGTGCAACAACGGCTGCCTCAAAACCACCCTGTTACATTAGTTTATTGATCTATGATTGATATTAAAAAATAAAACGGAAACAACAATTTTTATTAATTTAAATTTTGAAATGTCACTGTCAACAACAGGAAATGAATTTATGTATCAGTCTTACCAATTTTCATAATTTCAAAAGCTATCCCTGTGGCTTCTCCACCACTAACATCTTTGGGGGCCGTGATATGACGACTGGTAACCGCACTTCACGCGCAAAATATATCACTTACCGAGATCTACTTCGGCAGAGTGCCACACTCAGTAATGGGTACAAGGCGTGATGATATATATATATTTTTTTTCTTATTAATTTCAAGTAGTTTTATTTATTGCCAACTGAAATACTTACTTCTGATCACTCTGTATTTTTTACATGTGTTCTTAAACATGTCTGTTTGCATTATACTTGTGTACACATAATTACCATATTGAAACAATGATAAATAGGTAAATTCAATAAAATTACCTATTTAATCTCTTGTAGACTTCTACACCTATTGCATTTTCAATTTACCTTTGAACTTTGATATAACGCAAGCATTGTTTAACTTACCATATTCTGGTCTTAATCAACTAACTTGCTTGTTTTATTCCTCAAGAGAACCAGCTAATTTTTAAGACAATTCCAAAGAAAGAATAATATTTCCAGTTGCATTAAAACTTTTTACCTCTGTGGTATACAATGTATGCTTCGCGTAACTTACAAGATAAAGGAAACTTTAGTTATTAATCCCGTGAAGAATTTTGTTCGAGATGAAGTTTTTCCTCTTTAATATTGCGAGCTAAAAATACAGAATCGCGCATGTGTTGCAAATAAATTGGTTCTGCGTTGCTGTGAACAACAAAACAATAACAAGTAAATATCAATAAAACTGCGAGTAGTATGCAAATATGTTATTTATCAACAACATAACTTTTTACTAACAATAAATATTTTCATATTGATTTCTGCATTTTTGAAATTCAGGCCAGTAATTTCGAAACCAACTTCAAAAATTATCATTGTCACTGTACTTCAAAATCATTCATATGACAAAAATTTAAATTTATTACTTTAATGAGTTATCAATTCAATTTATGGGGTGGCTAGCTCAGTGGTATGTAGTCGGCCTGTGGATTCTGAGAACCCTGGTTTTGATTCCCATAGGCGACAAACAATTTTCATAATTTCAAAAAACTACCCCTGTGGCTCCTCCACCACTAACATCTTTGGGGGCCGTGATTTGACGACTGGTAACCGCACTTCACGCGCAAAATATATCACTTACCGAGATCTGCTTCGGCAGAGTGCCACGCCCAGTAATGGGTAGAAGGCGTGATGATATATTTATTTATTTATTTAACAATTTTGTCGGACTAAGGATTATTATTATTAGAATCAATCTTTATTTTCTCTTCATCTTTAATTTCTCCATCTTTTAGAAGCACTGGTTTCATATCCTCCATCTTTGAATCCTTGTTTGAGTTAAATTCATTATTTTGTGGGAATTCTCATTTTACATCTGGAGGTTTAAATTCATTTTGATTAACGGTGGGATTGTTCCACCCTTGGTTTTGGGGATAGGGATTGTTGCTATAGGGTATATATTATTTTGAGGATAATTTTGATTGTATTGGTTCCACTGATTGTTGTAGTTCTGTTAGGATTAATAATAGAATTTGAGATACAGTATTTACCGAGATCTGCTACTACAGAGTGTCACATCCAGTAATGTGTAAAAAGCGTGATGGTATAATTATTTGTATTTTTTTAATGATTGACGTTTCGTCTTTTCTCTAATAAATTATGTATAACTTTATAGCTTAAACCAAAAATTGAAACATCGCAAACATAAAACAAGTCTTGATATCCATCTAATTTATTGATTTCCTTTTTTTAATTATCCTAAATGAAGTTGTCCGTGTTTTCGTATATTTTCAATTATTGAGTTATTTTAAGTATGGTTTCCACTAAACTAAATGAAGTTAATATTGATAAACCGAATTGAAAATGTATCTACAAAATTGTAAAATTATTTTTCTATGCACAAGCAAGCTGGAATTCACGTGATTTAACCACGAAAATCGAGCTTAAACCAGGGTTGTTCATATTTTATCCACCCAATGAAAACCACCTAAAAAACCCAAATAAACTCATTAAAAAACCCATTTGATTGAATGGTTGAAAATTCGCCTAGAGTCAAATCTCGCAACATAAATATCTTTTATTTATTTTACAATGTAATAATACTAATCTCTTTACAAAATAAAACGTTTAACTTAAATTATCATTTAGTACATCACATCGTTGTATCACATTACATTACTTTGACAAATGTCAATATCAAACTGGTTTAAGACCAAATATTATTGTCTTATATTAGTATTACAAAAGCTGATTGATTTCCAATCTTTTTACCTGCAAATTTGAAATATAGTTTTAAATTAAATATGTATGACAATATATGATAAAGCGTATTATGTTTTTAATTCACAATAAAATAAATATATTGGAATTATTACATAATAGTACATAAATTTCGTTTTAATGTTTAGTAATATAAAATATATATTTTAAACATTATATACAAAATTAATCTAGAACCAAATAACTTCAATTAAAAAGTGTATTTGTCAATATTTCAAAAAATCCAATAACGCCCAAATAAACCTAATAAAACCCAAAAAAACCCAGTGGATCGAGTTTTTTTAACCCTGGCTTAAACACTTGTTTTTGGCCCTAGAGCCATAATAAAATAATTTCCTAGGAATACATAAACAAAATGACAATTTTTGTTCATTTATTTTTTGCAAAATGTCATTTTGATATTATAAATGTACATGTTTTAGGGTTAAATTCATAGTCGTGACTCATACTCACCTCATTCTCATCTCACACTTAAAATCGAAGTAACTAAGACAACTAACTCAAATTGTGCAAATTCTTGAGTTAGTTGCCTTAGTTACTTCGACTTTGAGAGTGAGGTGAGGATGAGATGAGAGTGAGTGACGACTGTGAATTTGGCCTTTAATCTTTTGAATGTAAAATTAAATGTTCTTTTGTTGTGCATAAAATATTGTATGTACCACGGGTGAAATTAGTGTTTCTGACCTTGAGCATGTTACTAGCCCTCGGCGCTTTGTGCTTCGTGCTAATAACCATTCCACGGCCTAGGAACACATGTTTTCACCTTTAATACATAAATAGCTATTTTAGAAAATTTATTTATTTTTTTTTTATTATTATTTTATATGGGGTGGCTAGCTCAGTGGTTTGAAAGTCGGCCTGTGGATCCTGGGAACCCTGATTCGATTCCCACATGCGACAAACAATTTTCATAATTTCAAAAACTACCCCTGTGGCTCCTCTACCACTAACATCTTTGGGGGCCGTGATCTGACGACTGGTAACCGCACTTCATGCGCAAAATATATCACTTACCGATATCTCCTTCGGCAGAGTGCCACATCCAGTAATGGGTAGAAGGCGTGATGATATATTTATTTTTTATTTTATTAGAAAATTAATTTTGAAAAAACAAATTATTTAATGATCAATATGTCAAGAAGTAATTAATTGCCTGGGGTAATAATTCATCTGAATCGTTTAAAACGAATTAATTTTTCTATTTTTATCGTATTTCGCTATTACGCACAATCTGACATGTTGAATGATGACGATGAATTTTTCATTTCAAGTAAAAAACCTAAAAATGACTTAATCTGCTCTAGTGATTTATATAGTAACATGGTAGTTGCATATAGAGTGAAATTATCTATAATAAAACCGACATAAATAATCTCGCAACACTAATCATTACACTGTTGCAATAAATAAATAACAAGCGATGTTAAACAGGATAACTGTGATTTACCAAGACGATTATTTAATCAAGTTCTCAAGGGAGCAAAAGAAGGTCTTGATCTTATTCTTACTGTTGATTGTTTATGTCGTAATAGATAATGGCATGTTTGTGCTATTTCTCAGACAAGGGGCGCTTAGTTATTATTAGTTGAGATATTGAATTACAGATTTAAAAAGAAAGTATTATTATAATAAATAATATAAAAAATAAATAATAAAGCAGTTATACTCGTATGCTAGTGGATATAACTTTCGTTTTACAACCTAATGTTCAATCTTTTCACTTCAAAGATATCAAAAAAATAAGACTTTGTCTGATTTCCGAGTGTTACTTAAGCTGCATGCCCTATATCATAGGGCTGTTTCTAAACAAAGTCGATACATTTAATCCAATATTTTTAAAATTCACAAATTGGCATCAATTTTCATTTTTTTTTTTTTCATTTTTTGGCAAAAAAACGATGTTAAATTATTTATTGCAAATGTAATTATTTATCATCCTTAAAAATCGTGTGTACTTCGAAAGATACTCTAGCTAAGAAGCTACAGTTAAAATTTTAAGTAAATTCGATAAATATTGAGCGAACTATGTTACACGCCAATTTTAAAAACATAGTTTCGAGAAAAACGCGTTATAGTTACAGAGCTAGGGTGCAAAATGATGTCTCATTTTTTCCAGTGACAGAAATGGTTTTTTAATAGATTATCAAGATAAACATGAAAAAAATAAAATTAGATTTGGGAACGGGTGGAAAGTATAGATCTATACTTTCCACCCGTTCCCAAATCTAATTTTCTTTTTTTCATGTTTATCATGACAAAAAAACCATTTCTGTCACTGGAAAAAATGAGACATCATTTTGCACCCTAGCTCTGTAACTATAACGCGTTTTTCTCGAAACTATGTTTTTCAAATTGGCGTGCAGCGTAGTTCGCTCAATTTTTATCAAATTTACTTAAAATTTTAACTGTAGCTTTTTAGCTAGAGTATCTTTCGAAGTACACACGATTTTTAAGAATGATATATAATTACATTTGCAATAAAAAATTTAAGTTGGTTTTTTGCCAAAAAAATCAAATAAAATCAAAATTGATGCCAATTTGTGAATCTTCAAAAAAAAATTATAATCTTGGGTACTTCCAAATAAAAACTAATGTAAATTAGGGAAGAAAATATTTTTTTGCTCTAAGTGGTGTACGGAGACTGATAGAGTGCACACCGATTTCCTCCTTTAAAAAAACATTTATTCAAGTTACCTAGTGCCAGGACCCCATTTTGTATCGTAAATTTAAATAAAAAATATTTTTATATACCTTAATACATGTATTAGATTCCAAGTATGGATGTCATAATTCTGTAGCTTTTATTCTGTATCTGTATGGTTAGCTGAGTTAACGGTTCTAGCTATACCGTATCCCGGGAGATATCAGACTACGCATGCCGGAGGATAGAACAGTGAAAACAGTTTTTAGAGGAGGTGTTAGTAAAAAAAAGAGAAGAGGGCGTCCTAAGGAAAAGTGGTTTAACGCGGTTAAAAATGACTTGGAACTCTTGAAAATCAAGAAATGGGAGGAGAAGGCGTCAAACAGGGATGGGTGGAGAAGAATTGTGCAACAAGCCATGGGCCTCCTAGGCCTGCAGTGCTGATTAATATATATATATATATATATATATATATATATATATATATATATATATATATATATATATATATATATATATATATATATATATATATGTATATATGTATAATAAAGTCTGAAAATTTCATTTTAATCCATTGATTAGTAATCGAGAAAAAACTTTTCAGTGCGCCTGGATAGTATAACCCTATAACCATTGTTTCTTCTAGCTCTAAATATTCGAATATGATCCTATATATTTTCTGTAGTTACAACAGTAACTGTAACCCGTAGGTATATTGGTATATGTATTCCTACTAATATAGTAAACAGTCAGTATGTATGTACGTATGCTCGCATGATGACTTACAATAATTAACATCCGCATCCTGGCTGCAGTGGTCGGTCAAGGCTCAGTGTTTTGTCACACCCCCGCGTCATGTGTACCCCTGCGTCTCTTGCTCCGAACCCCTTGTCAATCAATACATGCGCACGCGCAGCCCCCCTCCCCCAAACAAACGCGAATATTATCTGTAACTGCGAGTTTGTAAATAATATCTACGTGAAAAGTAATGAGGTATCCTGAGTGGTTATTGTACTGAAATGTGATACGATGATTCTGGGTTCGAATGACTTTTAAATATTGTAGGCAACTTTTGGAAATATTTTTTTATGCATTACTTTTGTTTAATACTGCGTAGGTTGTCAAAATATAATAAATTTATTATAGTATCTACTGTTTCTGTCTCTTCTACTGTATCGTGATTTTTCTCTATTTTGACATTATTATGCGTAGCGTTTTAATGTTCACTTTAACCGAAATTTTAAATCAATGAATTTTTCATTCTTAAAATTCTGTCCCTGTTTTGAATTTGTTTATCGTGTTTTCTTTGCCTTTAGCAAATTCATAGGTATTGCATTTCGTTTGAGATGTATAGTGAAATTATTTGGTAACAGTTCTATTTATATATTACTTGAATAACTACTTACCATAAAAAATAGTTATTTGTTTCATTAGGACTAAAAATACTAGTTTTCGTACGGAGCAATAAAGGTTATATATATATATATATATATATATATATATATATATATATATATATATATATATATATATATATATATATATATATACTGTCAACATTTTTTACAGTAGAAAATTGTTTAAATTTTTTCATGGATAGCTTTATTTTTACGAATATTACAAATATTTAATTAATTTTTGCGCTTTGATGAAACACACAAATGATATGTATGTTATATAAAAAAATCCGTAATTTTATTCTCTATAACTATTATTTGAAGTATTTTCCTATAAAATTAATTGGGAAGCAATGCGCACCAAAAAACTGATATCACATGTTATATGCCTATGTTCGGGTTTTGGATGAACACACTGTATATATATATATATATATATATATATACATATATATATATATATATATATATATATATATATATATATATATATATATATATATATATACCCTTAAAATCTGCGCATTCACATCGGCGCCGTCTATAGTTGCTACCCGTTCTCAAATCTAATTTTCTTTTTTCATGTTCATCTTGACATAATCTATTAAAAAAATCCATTTCTGTCACTGGAATAAATGAGACATCATTTTGCACCTTAGCTCTCTAACTTTTAATTTATTTGAAATTTTGTTAGGGAATTAAAATATTATCCCTAATCTAAACCTAGAAAAGGAATAAAATATTTCAATTAAACTCTTATCACTATAAGTGATCTGGTTCAATAAGTGTCGGTACGTAAGATCAAGTTTTTTCTAAACATGAGATAACAATTGAAACATAATCCTTAAGTTACAGTAAAATGAACAAACAACGCATCTGTCAAATGTCAAAATATTTGATAGATCCCTTGTGAAATTTGAAACGACGAGGTAACTTGAGATTATCATCGAGTTAGCTTCTAATCTTGAAATAGCTTCATTATGGAGTATACTCGCGTATAAAAATTGATTTTTTTGCAATAAGCAGCGGATTTTGTTTTAGTAACAATGAACTTCTATACTGATTTTTTATTTTTTTTATAAAACTTCATGAAAAACTAAAAGCACGGTGTCATACTTCCTTATATCAAGCGAGATATGATTTTTTTGAAATTCTGTAGGTGCTTGTGACGTCACAAGTATCTTTGGGGGCCCTGATTTGACGACTGGAAACCACACTTCACTCTCAAAATATTTCACCGAAATCTGCTAAAAGGCGTGATGATGTATTTATATATATATTTTTTATTAAAACACAAGAGGGTAGCTGCGTTGATTAACTTAAAATTTAAACTTGGTGTAAATAAATAAAAATATATTAAAGTTGTATCTCGTATGGAATGGTAAGGGAGTAGGGACATATTTCTGAGAAATATTCGTTTCAATATTGTAAATACAAGACACATTTAAAATTTTAAATGCAACTATAATAAATATAGAGTTACTTATCATTTTATTTACAGATTATTTTTTGACGTTTCTCAAAACCCATAAAATGCTTCATTGTATGTAACGTATCTGCGTCTTAATCAATCCTGTCATTATTATACTGAGAATAAAGCTCTTGTGATTATTCCCGGGAATTATCTCTGTAGCTTTTGTTTTTGTTGACAAATGATATGTAGTTGTCAAATAATTATTTAAAACTGTCAACGCGTCAAGTAAAATGTGTGAAAAAGATCGATTTAGTTCCATTTCAGATACAGAAGTACACCAATAAAATAACATATTTCATTACTAGAAAGAAACGGATTTCAAATATATATTGCCATCTATAACTTTTTTTTCGAACTTTTGGTCAAAACTGCGTTTTGAATTTCTGCTCCTCAATATTCTAAATATATGTTTAGTTTGATTTTGCAATTTTATCATGAAATTATATTTTTTTTAACATTTCAGGAAGTAATTATAAATAAATATTCTTAAAAATAATAATCAATATATGTAATTTCCCTGATTATCTTTATATCTCTCTGTAAAGATAACAGTTTTCATATTCTTAGAAATTTTAATTGTACATGAGGAAAATATTAAAACGGAAAATAATGAAAATGTGGTTATCATTTTGTCACGTAAGCATATACATATCCTGAATCCGTATTGTCTACAGTTTATCATTTGTTTGCATTTTAAGTGACAAGAACGTTTAGCAATAATCTTCGAGACATGGCAAATAATATATTAATAGCATGCCAAACATTTAAATACCTTGTGATAATACTTTCCACATCTCAATTAACAAAGTTCAACACGTCTGTATGCGCATTAAGTATGCAAATCACGATTTCAATAAACTTTCATGTGTAAAATCAAACCAGGCCATAAAATAAAAGTAAGATAAAATCTTCCACTATTCTCAAGCGTCGGCCGCCATTCTAAAGCTAAGAACCGCAAACGCAGATCGCAAGTGCTACGAGTAGGTATTCCCTCGCCACAAAATTAAGTAAGGAAATTTCCTTCACGGATATCACAAGCACCGCATAACTTGCCAGTCTTTCATAAAATAAATTATCTTTTATAACTCATACCGCAAATATTCGATTTTTGTTTTTGTTTTACGCTTTTATGAATTATGATAAAAATATTTCAACATAGCCGTATCAAAAGGAAAGAGGAACGTTATTATTACGTAAATTAAGGTTATTTAATTTATACTTTTATAATAAATTTACTAGTAAATAAATATTTTGATTTAAGATAAAAGTTTATTTTAAATTAAAGAAGGGATAGTGGTTCAATTTTTGCAATTTTTTTAAAACTTGCTTTCATTATTTCTGAATGACAAAAAGTAAACATATAGCAATGTTTACTGTATTCTGAATATATTTATAATTTATATCTATTTGATGGTTGGTAACCGCACTTCACGCGCATAAATATATCACTTACCGAAACCTGTTTCGGCAGAGTGCCACACTCAGTAATGGGCAAAAGGCGTGATGATATATTTATTATTATTTATTTATTTTATTTATGGGGGGGCTAGCTCAGTGGTATGAAGTCGGCCTGTGGATCCTTAGAACCCTGGTTCGATTCCCACAGACGATAAACAATTTCCATAATTTCAAAAACTACCCCTGTGGCTCCCCCACCACTAACATCTTTGGGAGTCGTGATTTGACGACTGGTAACCGCACTTCACGCACAAAATATATCACTTACCGAGATCTGTTTCGGCAGAGTGCCACACCCAGTAATGGATAAAAGGCTTGATGATATATTTATTTATATTTATTTATTTTATTTATGGGGTGGCTAGCTCAGTGGTATAATCTCGGGCTGTGGATCCTGAGAACCTTGGTTCGATTCCCACAGACGATAAACAATTTCCATAATTTCAAAAACTAACCCTGTGACTCCTCCACCACTAACATCTTTGGGGGCCGTGATTTGACGACTGGTAACCGCACTTCACGCGCAAAATATATCACTTACCGAGATCTGCTTCGGCAGACTGCCACATCCAGTAATGGGTAGAAGGCGTGATGATATATTTATTTATTTTATATTTATAAAAAGAGAAAAAAAATTGGAATACAATCAGATTGAATGCAGGGCGACCGGGACTTAATTTTTCTCTTTACAATTTAATTTGATTAATTACTAAGTATTTACTTAAAAAGTAATCAATACATTTATTATTTTTCATTCAAACTATACTTAAGATTAAGTATTAAACTAAATCATTTGAAGATTTGAAAATGTCAACTATAATAAATATTTAACACGTTTTTAGTTACGAAATAATAAAATGTAAGGTATAATGTTAAGTTTGACATATGAACAAATATGATACAGCCATTTATCATTTTTCTACTTTTAAGAACTAAGTAAATAATTAAAGTTATCCATCGTTTTAGTTCAATTCTTAAATGTATTAATTCTTAAAATAATGCTTTAACATTTTAATGAAGATATTAACATTTATCTTATCTTTATCTGTAAGTATTAATTATTAAATTAAACAATGAGTATGAGATTATTTTATGTACTGCCTGGTACATAAAGCTCCAGTTATTTTATGCTATATTAAGAAAAAATTATAATTTTTACTTGACGGATGACAACGATTCTATTATTGCAAATAAAATTATATATAGCGCGATCCAGAGATAGAAGATATTAAGGGCAGTATTATCAACCACATTTATTTCTTAAATCTAGTTTAAAAAAAGAACTTGCATTTAAAAGTATGATAATTTCAGCTATTAACCTAAGTGTGTGTCTAAAAAATAAGCCCACAGATACAAAAATAATAAGTAATTGAAAATACACCACTTTTTGTGGTTCTAAATTTTAAGGTAGTACTAGTGTGACGGTGGCGCCATCGGTTGTCGAGTGGCGAAACTGAAGCTAAAAAAAATATAAAAATTGAATAAAATAAGTTTTTTATACCTATTATGATTTGAATATCATGAATTGTTAACAGGTTGTTAGTCTAGTGAATTTTCAAATACCATACCACCGTGTGGTGTTGTCATTATAAATTGGGATTCTTAATTTTTCGTTAAAAATATGGCTTTGCATGGCTATATATCCATTACTAAACGCTAAAAAACTTTCTCTTTCTGATACAATATACATGGATAGTTCTAGAACATCAGACTAGTGTTTCAAATGAAACTGCTAAATTTTAGAGGTACACAAACCAAATATGTGCGATTCTGAGTGATGATCGCCATAAGCCCCATGTATAAGAACTCAACTTTACAAACGGATATATTTGTTCACAGACGACGAATGTGTTTCATATTTTAACAGGATGCGTATGACTATCCAATGTTTACGTACGCCAAATTTCATTCTGATCTGCCAATTTTTTTGTCACGCTAGTACTACCTTAAAGAGCTAGAAACCGCACTTCACGCGCAAAATATATCACTTCCTAAAGGCTTTGCATGGCTATATATCCATTACTAAACAATAAAATACTTTCTCCTTCTGATACAATATACATGGATAGTTGCAGAACATCATACTAGCTTTTCAAATGAAACTGCAATATTTTAGAGGTACACAAACCAAATATGTGCGATTCTGAGTGATGATCGCCATAAGCCCTGTGTATAAGAACTCAACTTTACAAGCGAATATATTTGTTCACAGACGATGAATGTGTTTCATATTTTAACAGAATGCGTATTACTATCCAATGTTTACGTGCGCCAATTTACATACAGATCTGCAAAAAAAAATTTCACGCTAGTAGTACCTTAAGAAAAAATAATAACAATTTGTGTTCATATAACAAGTGCCAATTCACTGCATACTAAACGGTCATTGATATAAATTCACGCTTTAAATTTAATAAATTTTTCTCATTGTCGGATATATAATTTTTGTTCGTTACAAAATTCTTTGCTCGAAGACTTTATTTACACCAATCTCGCAAAGTGAAGCTCTCGCTTCGCTCGTGCTTTTAAATAGGTATTAGTATCCTGAAATAATTTTTAATTTAGATACTAACTATGATTGAACTTGAGGTTGGAACATTTAAAGACTATAAGATATCCTGTAACTTTAAAATTTAAATTTAAACTGTTTTCTTAGTTATACTTGAAAGCAAAATGTTTTTCGTAATTCCAAAATTAAGTTTTAAAATATGCAAGTTTTTGAGTCATTATTATATAGATATGTGTTACAGTTTACATAATTTCCAATTTAAAAAATATTTGGTAAATATAATAAAATTATAATACTGAACAAAATATTGAGGTTACTTATTAAATAACTGTCAAAACCTGATCAATTACGATGATTTATGATTGTCATTTTATAAACGAAGTGTAAAGAAACACGAACCCAGTAATTTCAAATTACCCATATAACAACAATAACATAAAAAAGTGAGTTGAGGAACAATACATTTTAAACCTCCGTTAAAACTCCATCAAAAAAACCAATTCCATCTTTATTCCCAATAACCGAAACCTTCAGCCGTTGAAGCCCGCATCGCACACGTGACAATTTGATTGTTTCTGGCTGGCATCGCGGGCGGCGACGGTGGCGGTGTGACGTTGCCTGCGCCGCCGCCGCCGCCGCGGTGTCGGGGGTGCGACGCCGGACGGGATCAATAGATTGGCCGCGTTCGACCTTGACCCGACCTCTCTGCAGCATCCCGCGCTCTCGGTGCGAAGTACGAAGTGAACACGAGATTGCACGAGAATGGAGAAGTGTAGAGTGAGGTGCTAAGCAAGCGATGTTAGGTTCTTGGTTCTTCATTCTTCTGCGAAGTATGGATGTATGCTTGACTTCATGAAGAAATGATTTGGAGCAGCTACGAGCTTTATGAAAAATGTGTTCTACAATCTACCTTTTCTAAAAACTAAGGTATTTTCAAAACAATTTAAACATTTGTCATCATGTATTTTGTACTGTTAATCGTTCCAAAATTATTTTAAAGAAAAATGCTTCAAATAAAAATATTAGATCATTTAACTTTTCGTATCTTTATATGAACCATTTTTTTGTTTGTTTTTTTATCATTAGAAACGTTTGACAGCAGTATATATACGATGCTAAATGTTAATAATTATACAAGATCAGTCGAACGAATTATATAGAATAATTATGAAAATGATTGAACACAAATAATTTCATCCTAAACAAATGAAATTTATTACTTCCACTGAACAAAATAAATAATTATTTGTCGGTCGTGGGAATCAAACCGAGGTGAGCCACCTACCCTGTTTAAAAGTATGATTAGTAATACAAATCTAGCAAAGTCGTTAAATTCTATAACGACATCATCGAAATTTTGGATCAAACACACCTGAACAGTACAGTAGGGTTAAAGACTCAACAAGACAAATGTCTAATAGGGATATTTTAATATTATTTTTGACGATCTGTTTTGTAAATGTCCAAGAGCAATTTTACAAATATTTACTTCAAAACTGATTTTCCTATGATTCACTTCTCCTGTACCTGAGATGTTCATTTAAATCTGCAACACATGGCCAGCACTTCAAAACACAGATCAGCAATAAATAATCTTAAAATCTACCCTTTTTTGACATTTTTAATATTATTACAGAAATAAGAGATGCAGATAAGATTTATTAATTCTTCTATCAGCTCTATAATTTATAGGTATTGTTTTTCTTTAATCTAACTATTATATTTTATTTTCCAATTTTAATTTAATACGGTATTTAAGAGTAACGTTTGGAAATTTATTATTATTTAAAGATAGTTATAAACAACATTTTTCCTACAACTGTGCGATTTAGTAAATCACTAAAATAGTATCCAAATTTATAAAATTTTAATGATATTACACGAGAACGATGTTTAATGGCGTTGCTATGGTTTGTTTGTTGATTGCTTGCACATTGTTTTACATTATTTAAAAATATTTTACTAACGTCAAGATAATTTCTTCAAAATCGTCTAGATTGGAATAGTACAGTGAGTGATTCTTATTTATCATAAATACCTCCAAAGATAATTGAAGCTCCGGATCATGCTATGTTGCATCTATTTTTGACAATGACAATCAACCTGCTACTGGTACTTCTGAAGCCTCCGAAATTGTTGTCAATAATATTACTGTTAATAATATGAACAGGTACGGAAGAAATCAATGTTTCTTTCGACAATACAAAAGTTTCCACTTTACATTATGTTAATATAAGCAACTGTAACAACTATGTTAATAATATACACACACAACAAATATTATGTATTTCACTTATTCTTAAAATAAAACCATTTATCGATATATTTTACTTTGTTCGGTTCTTTTTATTAGTTGTGTATAGATTAGATATACTGCAATTTAAGGTTATGTTTATAAACGTCAAAATATACTACTGCATATTTACTAGCGCTGGCTCACTGCATCTTCTTCTTCCATAAGTGTCTGTGGCCAAAATATGAATTACGCGCTTGGCGCGAAATTTAATTCGCTCTCAAAAAAACTTATTTTACAGTTGCGTAATGAAGCACTTTCCGCACTAGTATTTCTTTGCTTTCAGAAACGCACTTGGTCTGCATTCATCTACTTTTCATACGTAACCAAGGCAATTATAGTTACGTAATAACAAAGAAATCGCACAGTTGTAGGAAAAATATATTATGGTAATTTTTTATAATTAATAAAGTAAATTTACAAATAATATTCGAGTAGGTAGTTCATTATGACAGTACTTAAAGTTGACAGTGTCGTAAAACCAAATAAATATTAACTACAATAATAATAAGTCCAACTCAATAAGAACTTTAATGTTAAAATTTAATATAAATAAAAATGTGCGTATGTAATGTTGACTACAGTTGTAGATAACTAATTAAAGTTATTATGTAAACATACTCATAACACCACTAATTAGCAGCAAAATGACTGCCAAGAATTCATTAAAAATTTACACACCAAAAATTTACTTGATGCGAAAATTCTGAATCAAAAATAAAAATTTTAATTGCAAACGATTAAAGCATGAAACTGTCGTAAGATGTCAAAAGAAATATTAAGTATGCATAAACAATCTTGTTCAAGGCAATTCGACAATAATAAAAATATTATTATTATTTCAAAATATGATTGTACGAGATAATTAAGTAGCATTTCCTCTTCAAAAAATTGCCAAATCTTATTTACATCTGACCGTAAATGTTTGCGTGTGAGTAAATGAAGATCATGGCCAACTATCTATTTGTGAATCATCTCTGAGCATAAAAATAACCCAGTAAGGTTTCAGTTCCACCATTATGGAAATATATTCAGTTCAATATAATAAAAATATATTTAAAGCTACACTGAGTGTTTTATGTTAACTTCAATGTCGCTGTTTCTGGAAACCAATGTTTATTTACGCACAACCAAAATGCGAGTTATTTATTACTGCCATCTACTTGTCAATGTCACTGTTAAACAAATTTTCGTGGATTCTTTAAATAGAAAACTGTTGGTTAGTATTTACGTAGCTGTCGGTAAAGAATTTTCTATCATCAACAATTACCTTAAATACACTACTATAAGAATTCAGATATTGACAAAAATGTCTGTTCCATGATATGTATTCGGAAATTATTTTCAAAAACCAGTTAGAATTTTCTCGGATTTTAATCCAGAAGTTTTCACTTGAGCTACAAATAATGAACGAAGTACTCATAATTTTTATACATTTAATATTAACTCATAAGCAAGGTTGTTGCAGAGCTGGGCAAGCTACTTAAAAAAAGTAGCTAAGCTACAGCTACAGCTATTCTTTAAAAAAAGTAGCTAAGCTACAGCTATAAGCTATATTTTGTAAAATATAGCTAAGCTACAGCTAAAAGCTTTCGTTAAAGTAGCTGTTCAATTTTAAAGCTACTTTTTTAAATTATTGTGAAATAATTAAATTTACCATTGTCATATGATCAGTCTTTTGTTATAATGACTGTTAATTTACTATGATGTACATAAATATCGAAAATAGCAAATACCATCTGGCACCTACTGTGTATTTTTGCGTATTAGAGCCAGTTAGAACCGGCAACAAATAATTATTTTGTGTGGGTTTAGCTTGTACGCATGCGTTCTTTGTTGATCTTCTGCTTAAAAAGTAGCTTTAAAAGTAGCTTCAGTTGATATTTTTAAGCTAATAGAAAAAAAAGTAGCTAGCTACAAGCTACAGCTATATTTTTTCACAGTTAGCTAAGCTACAGCTACAGCTAAGGTAAATATAGCTAAGCTAGTAGCTAAGCTACAAAAGTAGCTAGCTACTGGGTTGTTGGTTCTAACTAATTGACTCAACCTATGTCACTTTACTATTTTAACAACATCAAATATTTTTTTAAAAACAAACTACCAGTCTTCTAAATTTGTTTTTTTTTTTTTTTTATTGTTGCTACACATTACAGAGTTATTGATAAGAGAAACAGGCTGCAGTGGTTCTAAATGTTAAATGCAAAATAAGAAAATTAATATTTTAAATATGGGGTGGCTAGCACAGTGGTATGAAGTCGGCCTAAGGTGCCTGAGAACCCTAGTTCGATTCCCACAAGCGACAAACAATTTTCATAATTTTAAAAACTACCCCTGTGGCTCATCCACCACTAACATCTTTGGTGGTCGTGATTTGACGACTGGTAACCGCAATTAACGCGCAAAATATATCACTTACCGAGATCTGCTTCGGCAGAGTGCCACACCCAGTACTGAGTAGAAGGTGGGATGATATATTTATTTATTTTATATATTTTAAATTTACTTTTTTTTTAATAACAATAAAATGGAGCAGTGGAGCAATCAAAATTATGTTCCCCGGACTCCACTCGTGCTCCGGGCGAAAAACCCTTTGCTCCACTACTACAGCTCCAGGGACTCCGCTCCAAAACAATTGGTTGTAAGCTTTATTAATAAAGTAGAAGCACAAAGAGACCCTGCCTAAATAAGTTCCATTATTATTAATAAAGAAAAAGGGAATTTTTGGACTATTTCAGTAAATGGAAAAGAAAAATACTCAACACTTCTTTTATTTTTTAACAAAATCGACGTTCTGACGAACATTTTTTTATTCTGTGATCAGTGCGTCATTTAATTACGAAATTCGAATCCGGAGATCTCGAGTTCGAATCCCACTCAAACTAAAACTTATTTGAACTAAAACACTGCGGTTCGAGGTATCCGAACCCTGTACTATAATTGGAATTCAGTTTCTGTTATACTTATGCTGAGTTGCAAGAAAAAAATAAAGAGCTCTTTAGTTAAAGAATTGTTTATCTAGCAACAGTATCAATAGCGATTTTCTGAAATTTATTGAACCGTTAGTTGCTAATGAACCGGTAAAACTTTCATGCAACCCAGCATGAGTAGCATAAATAAATAAATAATATAACCCTAAATTTTTATTTTACCGAAGAATAAAAATATATTGTTTCTATTTCGAATATCTTTTCCATAATAATTGCTATTCATTATATTTTTCCTGAAACCGTCAAGAAAGTGCCTACTTTTCTGACCAATTTTAAAATGGAAAGTAGATTTTTTTACCAAAACAATCAATGTACGTATCTAAGGTTACAATAAAAAAGCAGTCAGGTAATATACAAAACAGTGTGGTAAAGACTTCACCTGACTGTTTTGTGTTTTACCTGACTTTTTGTTGTTGTTATTGGATATGTGGTCAATATGATTCTTATCAAAAAAATTTGTATTATTAATGATTCATTATTGATCAGATTAAACGTTTTTTTTTTAAAAAAAAAAGTAGTATACATAATAAGTCAGTAAAGTGTTTTTTTCTGAAACTGGGAAGAAAGTGCCTGCAATTTTAATATGGAAAGTAGGTTTTTAAAAAAACAGTCAAGTAAAGTAGGTATCCAAGGCTACAACAAAAATAACAGTCTGGTAAAGTACAAAACAGCGGATTAAAATACTCGGCCTGCAGATTCGTATTTCAAACAATCGCTTCGTCAAGTAAAATATCACTTTCTTGACTTATTATGTAATATACTATTACTTGACTCAGCGGATTAAAATACTCATAAAACATCTCTTTCCTATCTTATTATGTAATATACTATTATATGAACCAAGATATCTGCAATTTCAGTTGATAGTATATTGTTACAGCTATGTCTAATAAGTGATAGCATGCTAGTTGAAACTTCTTCAAGTTACAGAAATGCAACTGATTCCAAGTGATTCAAATTCCACTATATTCTGTAGAGTTGGGCAAGCTACTTAAAAAAAGTAGCTGAGATACAGCTACAGCTATTCTTTAAAACAAGTAGCTAAGCTACAACTATAAGCTACATTTTGTAAAATGTAGCTAAGCTACAGCTAAAAGCTTTCGTTAAGTAGCTGTTAAATTTTAAAGCTACTTTTATCAATTATTGAGAATTAATTAAATTTGCCATTGTTATATGATCAGTTGATCAGTCTTTTGTTATAATGACTGTTAATTTACAATTTTGTACATAAATATAAAAAATCGCAAATGGACAAATGTACTGTTAATTTTTGATGCTATATCGGAATAAATTAACGGTCACATTAACAGAAGACTCCTAAACAGTCAATGTTTAGTTCATCTAATATTTAATACAAAAGTAGGATAGGTTAAGAACAAGTGAAAAATTAAATATGTTAATAGATTTTAAACTATATAATAACTTGTTATCATACAGTTATAGAAAACAATAAAGAAGGTACAATTCAAATACAAAACTAAATATTATTTATTAATGAACAGTGGTAGCTTTAAGCTACAAAAAGCTTTAAAAGTAGCTTCAATTGTTATAACAATATTTTTAAGCTAATAGAAAAAATATAGTTCGCTACAAGCTATAGCTATATCTTTTCACATTTAGCTAAGCTACAGCTACAGCTAAGGTAAATGTAGCTAAGCTAGTAGCTAAGCTACAAAAATAGCTAGCTACTGTCCAGCTCTGATTCTAAATAAATAAATAAATAAATATATCATCACGCCTTCTACCCATTACTGGGTGTGGCACTCTGCTGAAGCAGATCTCGGTAAGTGATATATTCTGTGCGTGAAGTGCGGTTACCAGTCGTCAAATCACGGCCCCCAAACATGTTAGTGGTGGAGGAGCCACAGGGATAGCTTTTTCAAATTATGAAAATTTGTCGCCTGTGGGAATCGAACCAGGGACCTCAGGATCCACAGGCCGACTTCATACCACTGAGCTAGCCATCCCATAATCTGTAATATTAAAATAAAAATCTCGGCATCCACAAATGATGTTAAATACTGTAGAATCATAATGTGTCACTCACAGTCTTAATAAAAGCAATCTTACGATCATACTATGAATACCGCGCCCATTACAGTAAATTTCCTGCTGAAGCGGATAGAAGCGCAACCGGAATTTCGCGGGCCTTTATGCTTCCATTGAAAAATAGCAAAACTATCTTCTGTTCAAATAAGGCATATTTCCTCCCACATCAGCCTAAAATTCCGGTATCCGTGATCGTTTCACCGTCTGATTCGATTGGCAAATATTTGGTCCGGAGATTGGTGAACGCTAGAGTTTGTTGGGGAACACGGAAAGGATGGCCATATGCGGTCGTAACGTGTTTAACTCAGCAGGCTCTGCACTGGCGAGCCAGCTTGCCAGCTTGCCTGCTGTCAGCCGTTTGCTAGTTTGCTTGGCAGCTCGAGCCAGATCACTGAGATTTAACGATCCTGAGTGTGAGAACGAACGCCTAAATTGTTATGGGGAGATTTCAGTTGGTTGAGAGAGAAGAGGTTCGTTGGGATTTGTTTGGTTGGTTAAAAAAGACAATGGAATTGAAGTCCTTTCTGCTAAGCTCTGTTTAGACAAAAGTTAATGACGTGCATCGTTACTTAAAGTTTCAATGCTACACTCTTTAATTTCATAGGGAATCATACTTTAAATTGATGTGTTTTAAAGAGAGATTCGCAAAACTACATTTTATGTAAAGCGGGATTTATAATGAAGTAAAGTAACGTAAAACGTAACGCAATCGAAGACGCAACGCAAAGTAAACATTTTGTGTGATTTATAATTAAGTTAGCATGGTTACATGTAGCCAATCACAGAGCGTTTTGAACGTGGCGCTTCGACAGCTGTCAGTTTAAATTTGACGTTTATGTCATACAAAAACAGATAGCATTTTAGGTTATATTAAGTATTTTAGTGACTTGGGAGTGTAATAAAAAGTTAGTTTACAATGGATAGTGAGGATGAAATGGCTGCTTTATTACTAATTTTATTAAAAATGAAAAAAGATTTAATCCCAAATTCTGCTTTTCAACTTGATGTTTTTCAACTCTTTTTCTGTTTTATGATACATAAATGGATATTTTTCTACTAACTGAATCAGCAATTTATCATCCATGATAATAATCACCGAACACAGCAATAATAATAAAGAAATGCAAAATAAAAGACACAAATTACTCAAAATGGTCGACCAAATCGTTCACAAAGACAGAAGACAGATTGAACCAAACAAATATATCGGATCGGTAATATAGCTTTCTGCAATGAAGTTTGAAATAATGATTCCTGATTGGTCAGAGGTACAAGAAGTAACGCAAGAAGTTGAAAGTTGGCGAACTCCTTGCCTTACGTTACATCTGTCTTGCGTTACTGCTGCGTGTTACGTTTTATTATAAAGCGGTATATGCTGTTACGTATGTTCATGTCTTGCGTTACTTTACTGCACTTGCGTTACGTCTTACTTTACTTCATTATAAATTAGCCTTAATAGTACGAGCCCGGTCCCACTTTAGTAGGCCCAATTTTATTTTTTCGTTTGATGTTATAATTCACAGTTTTATTTCTCGTGTAGTATGCAAGAAAATGAAATGAAATTTTAAAGACATATACTGGAATGTTGTTAATACACAGATAAAATTTTAAGTCAATCGACACATACATCTAGAAATGACAGCCATTGAAAGAGGAAGCGAACATTTCTGTTATATATATATATATATATATATATATATATATATATATATATATATATATATATATATATATATATATATATATATATATATATATATATATATATATTACATACCATTTTTCCTAGGACTATTTAATATTTTGCTTTACAAGAAATTATTTTATTTAATCCTGAGAACCCTGGTTCGATTCCCGCAGGCGACAAGCAATTTTCACCATTTCAAAAACTACCCCTGTAGCTTCCCCATCATTAAAATCTTTGGGGGGCCGTGATTTGACGGCTACTAACCGCACTTCACGCGCAAAATATATCACTTACCGAGATCTGCTTCGGCAGAGTGCCACACCTAATAATGGGTAGAAGGCGTGATGATATATATATAATTTTTTTATTTAATTTGTATATCTTTTTATTTTCTCAAATCATGTCAAAGGTTGTTGCAGATTTCACTGTCTGTGTCATTTTTTTTCTATTTATGACAACCGAAAACAATAATATCGTTCTGCTGATACTCCTGTGCAGAAAATCATAACTTTCCTCACTGTCGTAGGAAAAAATATTGTTCTATCGTGCTAGCGTGTTTCTAATTATGCACACAATTTTATCTTTTCTTTGTTTAAAATTGACCTAAATTGTATGAATTATAATTGAAATATACTGAAATAAAAATAACTTTTATTAGACAAAAGAATACTGATCAATTTTCTTGTACAACTGATAACAATTATAATATTTATTGTAATTTTAATAGGAAAACACAGCTCATGTTTTACGTCAATAGTACATATCACGCGACTCAGTCATATTGGATTCCACCCATGTGTATACTCACCAACAGAAATATGGAGGAAAGTAATGTAATTAATATTTTACTAAATCGTCCTTTACACTTACAAAACCTTCGATGGCTGTACAGCCGTCTTAATTCTGCCATGATAAAATAATAATAATAATAGAAGATTTATTTATATAGGTACGTTATTAAAATAAAATAAATGAAAAGACAATGAATCCAATATTGATTTTTAAAAGTATTTATTTGGACGTTGACGTTTCGAACTAAAAAATTTCATCATCAGCATTCTTAATAAACGTAACATATAACATATTTAAAATATCATAAAATAAATAAAAAATATATGTTATACGTTACGTTTATTAAGAATGCTGATGAACTAATTTTTAGTTCGAAACGTCCAAATTAAAATTTTTTCGAATCAGTATTGGATTCCTTATGCCTTTTCATTTATTTTATTTTAACAATTATTTTGGATTCACCTTAAATATTTATAGGTACGTTATATTAAATAGTTCACAGATTGACCACTGAGAAACTTAGATATCACTATAATAACTAAATTACTCCTTATATGTTACCTATTAAAGAAATTCCAGTTACTAACAATGACAAACAAATGACAATCTATAATTTCCATCTATCTTTTATTTGTATCAAGGAAAAAAGTTGTGAAACAGCTGTACAGCTGTTAACGTATCAATTTTCCTGAAGTATTACATGTTTATTGTGGTATAAACTTTATTTTACGTGGTATAAAAGTATACACGTCAGTCTGTTACTGTATTTATTTTCATACAACAGGACATTGATTGTAACATAAAATCGTATTTATCAAGACATTGATATCATTATATAAATATTAAATATTGACAATAAATAACAGGACAGAATCTACGAATCTTATTACGAAAAGATAATCTAAGAAGCCCATAATGTTTTTATTTCGCAGTAATTTTTAAAGATTTATTCTGTTCTGTAAGTAGACATTTTTAGTCTCCGTACCTATTATTTACAACATTTTTGTCTAAAATAACATTTGACAGTGGAAACATTTTTAATAAGAACTGTAGCAAGCTCTTTTGAAAATATATCATCACGCCTTTTACCCATTACTGGATGTGGCACTCTGTCGTAGCAGATCTCAGTAAGTGATATATTTATGCGCGTGAAGTGCGGTTTCCAGCCGTCAAATCACGGCTCTCAAAGATGTTTGTAGACGAAGAGCCACAGGGATAAATGAATGAGTACGAAATAATCAAACAAAGTATCAAAGTTAAAAATAAACCATAAAATTATCTTCTTTGTTAATTTAAGTTCAGCATAATGAAAATTATATGTATAGTACTGCGCATTAATTTAAAATATATAGACTGCAAATAATATACTGGCATAAAAATAGCTAAATGTAAATAATAAATTCTTCTTTACTTACGTAGTTCTTCACTAGTATATATTACGAGGTTAAATACTTTTCACAAATAAAATACCAATCATCAAATTCTAAAAAATGTTACAACAAACATACGCGGTTAATTATATCAATAAATGAGACATTCTCTCAAAATAGACAACCAAAAAAATTATATATTTACTTAATAAATAAAAAACCTGAACAGTATTGGAAATTCCTTCGTGTCGAAATTACCCAACGATTAACCGTGCGTCCTGCGAATACTTCATATCAATACTTACCGGAAACGTGTTTTTTTAACAATTTCCTTTTTTGCGCTGATAATAATTTCTGAGTCAGTTTTTCGTATTCGAGTTAGTTGTAATTTAAGTGTAGTGAAGTGAACATCATGACAAGTAATGGCGTGCAACTATTGAAATTTTCTAGTGAGTTATTTCTTTATTTTTTTTTTAGGTTATTATTTACTGTTCTGTATTCAGTATTTGATAGTGTTTTATTCAGTCTAAATAATAACAGCCAGATTCTCAAATAGGTTTAACTATCATGAATTTTGGTTTTATCAAATTAAGCCTAGTCATGTTGTAGAGAAAGTTTCAATAAAGATTATTTATTAAATTTTTTATTTAGAGTTAGTTTAGATATTTTTTTTAATACCGAATTAGAGAAATATTACGTATTACAAAATTTAAGATTAGGTAAATCTTTTTTGAGAATCGAATTATAAATGATTAGATAAATATATATTTTATAAAATTAAGATAAATGGAACAATTTTTTGTAAAGCTCGCTTCTTTTGTATTTTTCTATATCCAAACTCTAAAATCGCAGATTTCACGCCCTAAATTCAAGCTATTAAATTTTACAGGGTATTTCTATACTTGTGGATGAAACTTTAGGGGTAGATAGGATATGATATACTGATCACAGAACAAAATGAATATCAGAAATTCGCAAAATAAATTTCAATATATTTTAAGAGAATATGTTGTTGCCGCTGGATTGCTAGCTATTCTTAGTAAAACAATAATTAAATTCAATAATGAACGCTGCAAATAATCATTTGTCTGATTTGTATAATGCATAAATTGACTATGTAGTCTTTATAATTATAATTTAATTATTAATATATTAGAAATAACTATCAAACGAGTAGTACTAAAATGTTTATTTCAGGTAAACCATTTGTTATTTAGCGAATTTTGAAAAAAGTCTTTCTGTTCTATGATCATTACGTCATATACTACATACTCTTAAAATTTGATTCACAAGTTTAGAAACAGCCTGTATTCACAGACAATCAGCCCAATGAATAAAACCGAGATAAAACTTGCGTTTCATGCAAAAAGTTATCCGTTCAAAATACGATTGTGTCTTAAGTGTTAGGATTCCACTACAAAATGTAGGCACCCTGTACTATGATTGGGATTGCATAGAGTAACAAATAATAAATTAATTAATACAATTCTAAATGCAAAATTAAATCCTGAAATTTGTTTCTATCATTTAGATTTGCAATATTTCGCAAGAAAACAACGTATTTCGATTGTTGTTGCATTGTCATGATTGGATATAATTTATACTGAACATTTATTTAAATAGTGAGCATGTACTAATTTTATCTTTTGTTGTGGTCAAACACAAGTGGAAAAAACGTATTTATATTTAATTTAGTGAGTGTTAGAAAACGTTTATGATCTATTTAAATAATAGATCTCAGTCATCATTAAGTTTATCTTTCTCAATGGATAAATTTGTATCAAGAATAGTTCTAGCAAACCCACAATTTTATTTCGTTCGCCAAACTGTTTTAGTACATAAATAAAGTACTTGTTTGCCAAAAGCGATTTGTTATTTTTTATTTTCACTATTTATGTAACATAAAAAAACATCATGAAATTGTGGATGAAATTATATTGGGCATAAATTTTATTAATGATTTTTGAATGTGCAGTTATATTCATGCTTTGTTGTGTCATTTCGAAATGTGTTTTGAGTGACATCTATTGATCTGGAAATGGGAAAATATAATCTGTTTTATCTTCGGAAGTTTTGACGTTTCACATGGAAAGATATTAATGTAAAAATGGTATTGACAGATTTGACAGTAATAGAGATGTGGACGTGAATATTTCCTACTTTTTTGCCAGTATACCAATATTGAAATGGTATATAATTTATTTTTTTCTTCCAATAATTTCTTATCAAGTTTGTACTGATACTTTATCAGTAAAGTAATATAGACCAATGTCTTCGACCTACGTGCATTATTGTAAAAAAGTGTTGTCTTTTAACACTATAAATAAATGTTGCTAATTGTTGCAACACAAACACGTCATAGTCAACATGACACATTTATTTCAAGACTGTAATTCCCTAAACAAAACTGTAAACACAGAATTTGTTTATCTGTATTTCATCTTTTAACCTATTTCACAAAAATATTTGTGTTTTAGAATTACAATAGTAATACGAGATTGTGATTGGTATAAAATAAAATATACCACATCGATAATTTTAAACCATAAAAGATATCTCACTTTTAATACTATTATCAACTAAAGTATGCAATGCATTTCATTTTTATAATTCAAAGTGTTCATAAATTATTTTAAGCAGGTAAGAAGGAAGCGATTGCGGCGATGACTTCAAACATTTAAGAAACTAGGTTGAAATAATGTGGCCTATTTTTATCTTGTGTGTTTCTAGGATTTTTTCCTTGTTACTATAGTTGTGACTGTGGCTGTGTGGTTAGTGCTCTTACTTTATAAGCGATAGTTCGCTAATTATTACCGCGCTGTCTTCAATTTCTAACCTGTGTTCGAATGATTCTGATTTTATTGTAAGTTGTAGCACAGACAAAATATATAAAATAAATAAATAAATATATCATCACGTCTTCTACCCGTTACTGGGTGTGGCACTTTGCCGAAGCAGATCTCGGTAAGTGATATATTTTTACGCATAAAGTGCAGTTACTAGTCGTCAAATCACGGCCCCCAAAGATGTTAGTGGAGGAGGAACTACAGGAGTACTATTAATGTGGTGAAAATGTTTGTCGGTTGTGGGAATTGAACCGGGGTTCTCAGGATCATCTACTCCATGGTGTAGACAAAATATGTACATCTAACTAAATGTTTTCAAATGGCAACGTTTTTTATCAATTAAAGTTGTAGTTTTGGACAAGTCTGTATTACAGCACTAATGTCAGTTTTTAGTTCATGAACGATAAATTGGGGCTTATGTATTTACAATAGACACGTACAAATGGGGTGGATAGCTCAGTGGTATGAAGTCGGCCTGTGGATCCTGAGAATCCTGGTTCGATTCCCACAGGCGACAAACAATTTAAAAAACTACTCCTGTGGCTCCTCCACCACTAATATCTTTGGGGGCCGTGATTTGACGACTGGTAACCGCACTTCACGCGCAAAATATATCACTTACCGAGATCTGCTTCGCCAGACTGCCACACCCAGTAATAAGTAGAAGGCGTGATGATATATTTATTTATTTACTTTTTATGATTAACATTAATCGGTGATTGAAAAACTGGCCCTAAATGAGATAAAATTGATCATTTATCATTTGCATGATATTTTTGTTTCGTCAAAGAGAAAATGTAAATTTAATGATATTTTTTGAATAATTTTAATCTTGAATTATTATTGACAAATTATAAAATAAAAATTAAACAAATCATTACGGCTTTTACTCATTACTGGATGTGTGTGACAGTGCCGGCTTAACGGGGGGGCTTTTGGGGTCTATAACCCCCGGTGGTAGATACGGGGCGGTACACCGAGCACGTTCTTAATAAAATTTATATTTTTTATATAGGCTCAAAAATAAATAATTTAAAAAAATAAAAATTTTAAATGAATCAAATTATACGCACTTCACGCGCAAAATATATCACTTACCGAGTTCTGCTTCAGCAGAGTGCTACACCCAGTAATGGGTAGAAGGCGTGATGGTATATTTATTTATTTTATTTTACGTACAAATATAATATTTGAGAGTGCAATCTAGCGGCACTTTTAAAAAGTTAATAGGTCAAATTGCGGAAATACAACAAGAAGTTTGTATACAGGCTATAAACAAATCATTTTCGGTAGAAACATAAAAATGCTGTAAAACATATTAGGTTTTTTGTTTGTTCAACCACTAAAGATAAAAATCATAATAACGAAAAAAGTATGGGTTAATACTGATAAGCTGTTATCAAATTATATTTCCTTAACTATTAGTGCCCTAATTAAATGTCCATGAACTAAATAGACATTAGCGCTGCAGACTCATCCAGAACTACAAATTTCATTGGTAAAAACTCTTCCATTTGCGTACATTTACTTAGACGTCTGTATACATTTTGTCTGTGGCTGTAGGTTCCTTGTTCTGTAATTAGAATTCATATCCTATCGTACAGCATAATAAACAAATAAATAAAATAATTTATTGTCAACGGCCATGGCTGCACTCGTTGGAACTGATCTAAGCGATAACGCGAGTTAAGTAACGTTGCGCGCGGGTAGTACTTGGATGGGTGCCGTCCAGAGAAAACCCGCGTTGCTGTTGACCATAATACCTAAAAAACGCAGATCAGGGCGTAATGGCGGCATATGACCTAAGTAGTTGGTCCACCAAAGAAGCCACAGAAAAAAAAATAATAATAATAATAATTTATATTCTTTTATCTTATTCTCAGGGAAATTTTGAAACAATGACTCTTGCTATGAATTTGATATTTAGAGTAAAAGAAAATGATTTTAAGATACTGAAAAATAACTAAAACCATCATTTTGTACATCGAACTCATACTATCATCCATTGAGTTTACTTTATTTGTAATTAATTTACCCTTGTGACTCACCCTTTATAATTATATTTGGGTGACGTGATTTGAAAAATGTTAACCGCATTGTACATACTGTTATCATTTTGTCTGAATTTACAAACTTGACTCAATTTGAATTATGTAACAAACTCGATGATACATCTATTATTAGTTGAAAAGTATTTAAAATTGTAGAACTCATCTCATTTAGCAAGTAGGTTATGTTAAAACACTAACACAATTAACTAAGACACGTTAATTAAAATATGAAATCTTCACGGTCTTAACAGCAATAACAATATTTCAAGAACAATCAACAAACCACATGTCCTACAACATTTTTATCAGGAGATAAATTATTCAAAGATGAAATGTCTGTTCGCCATTTTGGTGGCGCGGGTTATGTCACGGACAGCGTAGAAAGTGAGGTTAGACACGGCAATAACTGTCTGAACTGGCGCCAGAAAGTATCTGTTCTGTGCAGATAGAATGATCAGTTCACGTCGAGTGGCCCTCACCCACCGAGCGGCGTTCACTTGTTTCTGTTGGTGGTCGCCGACACTATGACTCAGCCTACTTCATTTTGTCGCTTGTTTCGAAATATCTAGAATGTTTTGATATTTCTGGTGTTGATTATGGATCATTTAGTGTCGAGGATGAGTGAGTTGATGTTCGTTTGAAGATTGAGGCCAGAAATACTTCGTTGTTTTCTTGATACTTTTGTATTTTATTTTTTATTTACTTCATAGAGGTATTTAACTAACAGTCTTTTGTAACCTTTTCTATTTTCATATATAGAGACATGGTTAAATCAACAAAGTATTAGTATATTTTCTGACTAGTTTAATATTCTTTGATTCAAAAGATTTAAAATTTAAATAAAATAAAAATAAATATATCATCACGCCTTTTACCCATTAATGGGGTGGCACACTGCCGCGCCGTAGCAGATCTTGATAAGTGATGTATTTATACACGTGAAGTACGGTCACCAGTCGTCAAATCATGGCCTCCCAAAGATGTTAGTGGAGCGGGAGCCATAGGGATAATATTAATGTGTTGAAAATTGTTTGTCGGTTGTGTGAATTAAAACTTTATGTGAATAATGTCAAATAAACTATTTTATTTATTTATTTGATCCCAGTTACACAATCAGACTCGAGTTTTAAATAATAATAATATTTTTACTGGCATAAAATGGAAGTATTGTATCGAAGTCGAAAATTATTTCGCTTTGAACGAAAATCTTTGCATTCCGGGCTTCTTAGGATTATGAACTCAAATGCGTCCTTTTGGCTATCTGTCCGAATTTCTCAATCCCATTAATTCAGCAAAAAATAGACCAATCAGATAGCTCGTTGTTTTCTTAATTATGCAGTATAACATAGCTAATTTCGATTTTCGCGAAACCCAAACCTTTGCGTATTTCGGTCACAAACAAATGAATTGTACCCATCGATATCAATAAACAAACAAGTAATTTAATTGATTATTTTTTGGCGTTTCTCAAAACCAATGAAATGCTTCATTGTCTGTCACATGTCTGCGTTTTAACCAATCCTGTCATTATTATACTAAGAATAAAGCTCTTGTGATTATTCCCGGAAATTATCTGTGTAGATGCTTTTTTGTTTGTGACAAATGAGAGATAGTTGTCAAATAATTATTTAAAATTGTCAACGCGTCAAGTAAAATGTGTGAAAAAAATCGATTTAGTTGTATTTTAGATACAGAAATACACCAACAAATTTGGGAAACAACTTTCAAGAATACATTAATAAGTAATCAATCGATATGGACCCAGTTCAAAATCTTTTAAGTTGGATGAATCGACCTCAACAGCTAAGTCAAAAAATAATCTAATTAAATATAACTCGAGAGTTGGATAAATTAGAAAATAATTCTCCAGTATCTTTCTCAAACTTGTTGCCATTTGGCAATAACCACTCAAGCCCTACAGGCTTTCGTGACTATTTAAATATATAAAAGCATATCGAATTTTTTGACAGCAATATCAATTATTCCATGTTGCAGTACTTTGATTTGCTTTTATTAATGGGTCATTCTACGTGAAATCGGACAAAAAAAAGTCGACCCTCTCCGATTTGGCTATAAATGCGTATACTTATTCATTTTGATCTAAAACTAAGTAGGAAGTACTTTATTTGGCTCATTCTACCGGGTATTAATTTATATTCTAAATATTCATAGTTTGCTATTATTGCCTACCCGCAGAGAGCACCTGGGAAAAAAATTCTATATAAATTCAACAATGAATCCAACTTAAACAAATGAATGATATTCTAAAGAGCACATCTTAGGCTATTCAGATCAGCAAACGAGAGAAATTTGTATCATAGTTGTCAAAAGTTATGTGGCAAAATGTAAAAATCCCCTTTTTTTCCAAAAATCGGTTTCTCAAATACTCCATCCCAGATTTCGCTGAAATTTTACCCACTTATAGAGGAAGATGCATATTTTAACATATCAAAAATCCACGGTATTATTTTTCGATTTTTTAAAAATATTTTCGTTTGAAGTTCACATACGATTTGGCCCTAATTCAAACTGAGCAAATGTAACTTAACTTCTTTAATTGTCAATTCTAGTTTCAATGAACGTTAGTACTTGGTATTTTATACATTTATAACTATTAGATATTAGCTGCAAACAATTTAGACCGAGAAACTCGCAAAGGTGAGTAAATAAATAAAAATAAATAAATATATCATCACGCCTTCTACCCATTTCTGGGTGTGGTACTCTGCTAAAGCAGATCTCGGTAAGTGATATATTTTGCGCGTGAAGTGCGGTTACCAGTCGTCAAATCACGGCCCCCAAACATGTTAGTGGTGGAGGAGCCACAGGGATAGCTTTTTCAAATTATGAAAATTTGTCGCCTGTGGGAATCGAACCAGGGACCTCAGGATCCACAGGCCGACTTCATACCACTGTGCTAGCCATCCCAATCAAAATCTGTTATACGGTACATTATTACAAAATTTGATGGATTGAAACAAAATGTCAGCATGATACTTCTTAAACGATTTGACAACTTCTATATCTACATAAATAAACCAATATCTGTAACATATGTTATAAATAAATACGTCATCAGAATCACGCTTTTAGTATGTTTCACAAATACATTTAATAACATAAATATTGAATTCCAAGAATAGAACAATCGCGACTTGCAGTCTAGAGTCAACGAGTGTCGAGAGTTTATGTACTCACAGTTGTTTACACACATTATCAGCAAAATCTTCAAAAAGAAACAAGAATTGTTGATGCACTTGTTACTTTTCTGTTTGAAAATATTTGCTGTATTTCATACAATAAGTTTTTCTCTTTCTCAAATAGTTTAAATAGCAATTACATCATCAACAAGAAATAAAAACTGCATGAATGCAATTCTCAATGTCATACATCACATGAATAATAAATCCTACTAACTAAATTCACGAAGTATTATTAATCACTGGCCTATTATGTAACTAAATCACTTTGAAGGCTACTCATGATTACTAAGTAACGCAAAGTAGCTAATTCATCATACACGTACGAGTATATAGAGAGCTATCTTGCGCAATTTTAATGGGAGACTAGTACTTACCAACCAGGGGGCATTTATTATTAAATTGCCGAGAAATTATTAAAATGGCAGTCTGTACGTCGTACAACGTTGTTATCAGAGGCGTGGATGAGAAAATCGGGAAACTGAAAACAGGTGCTTCTTTGTTGTTGAAAACGATCCAATTAATAGACAAATCGATGTAAACAAGTTTATTTTAAAACATATGAAACTTAAATGTTAAAACTTTGTATTTGATTTAATGTATTTTTATCTTTTTGGTAGTTTTTTGCCAGAAAAATTCAAAATATTGTTTTTCTACAACTGCTATGAAAAGTTGATATTTTTGCTTTCAGTTGTCATCGTAAAGTTGATGGTTACTGAGTAACGAACAATAAAATACTTTACCGCGCGTCTCCTATAGCAACAAGCGGTAAAATACTTTGCCGCTCGCGAAGAAAAATATGAATTGTTGCTGAAAGCTTAATTTATTGAAACAATACTTACAAAATCTAAAATATAGGTTAGATTCATTTTGACACCTTTACACATATTATACATGAAGTTTGCTGCGCTATGATTTGAAGATGAACCTGAACGCAGCTGGGCAGCAGTGCCAACTTAATGAGGATGAGGGATGTTAAAATTGAAAGTGCAGTTTTGACAGTTTTGTATATTTATTCCGAAACTTGAAATGGTGTTTGATAAATTTGACGATAAGTTAGATTCTATGATATTCTCATTAGAATTTTCAGTTAGTACACCAATCATTATATTCTGAGATTTTTGAGTACATTTTTTAATTATGTGTGAAAATTTATCACAAACAATGATTGTTGAAAACAGAATATCTTCATTATTTACTTGGATACTGATGTCGTCATGATTACATACAATACAGAAATTGGTGGAACGTGAATTGAACTAGACCCATATTATTTTTTAAAATATTTTAGTAAGTACAGTCGTAGAAAAAATTATGTGTGTGCCTCAAGCGTAAAGTATCTTTATTGCTCTCGCTCTATTGCAGCGCTCGCTTCGCTTGCGCTTAATTACCGAGCACGAGCACAAATGATTCACTTTACGCTCTTGAAACACAAATAACTATTTTGTCTCACTGATACTGATAATATTGACTTTTATACGCTGTCATATCATAATTTGACAATTATTCACAAATTTCTTTGACATAAACGTCTTTTTATAGCCCTCGAATCTCATTATAGCCCGCGGGCTATAATGAAACGTGAAACGAACGTATCATAAAGCGCTGTTGTTGTAACAAACCGGATATGTAAGAAATAACCGTTCGCAAAATTATTGATTACATTGCTTTTTTAAGACACATGTCATGTTATTCACCTTTTGGAACACGCGCGAGCATTTGAGGCATTTGTCACATTCAGTGAAATTATTGCGATCTAGCATTTATTTACTATAAATGCCATAGTTTAAGGATAGTTAGTATACAGTTCGAAATTAGTAGATAGTACGCAAATAGTCGGTAGATATGATTCTTGAATAAAGAATATTCGAGGGTGTCTATCCCGAGAATATGATGTCATTAATTTGTTATTTGTTGTTTAAATAGTTTATTGTCTTTATTTTATCTTAGTTTTTATTATGTTGTTTTAATAAAATATTTATCACTCGCAACTACATCTCTCATTACTTATTATCCAACTCCAGCACGTCGACAATCAGTGGTCAAGATATATTCTCATTTTGACCAACCTGATATGTTATATTGTCAAGTTGACGTTTTGTCTTAAAACTTTTATATGAACATGAAATCAGTTGTAACAGTTCAATCCTCTAATACCTAAATCAATTGACGGTGGGTGCGGTCCGCACCGGGCGGCACATATTTTGGGGCGGCAATTTTTATATTTAGTTTTAGTTGTAAAAAAACAACTTGTTCACTTCATGAGTTTACTATTCGATTTCTACGAATTATGAATTACTATATGATTTTGAATATTTTTCTTCATCGTCAAGTCAATGTAGGGTTGAAAATATGATCTCGAAAAATTCCTTTATTACTACCTAATTTAAATATGGCATCCAATTGTACAAAAGTTCCCCACCTATAATTTGTCTGAATTACAATTATTTATTTATGTTTATTAATTTATAAAAACCACCATTTGATTGACTTAGAGAGGGCGGCAAATTGGAGATCGCCCTGGGCGGCAAAAGTTCTAGGTACGCCACTGCGTTTATTCATATTAATATGTAATACTACTGTCCCTCTATGCATAAAATTTCGAAGCTCGACATGCGGGGGTAAATGATTCGATCAGAACAGGCTCTAAAAAATCAGCTCGCAAATTAAAAAAAAAATGTTTGGCGTGACGGCATGACATTTTTAAAGAGTCAAAGCATACAATTAAGAAAAAAAATCGATTTTTTTTCTACAGTGACCTAATCCCTTAAACATTTGCAAAGTTTTTAATTAATTTCACGCGGACTACACTTCCAAAAAATCTAAAATACCCAAAGGACACTAGTCACAAACATTCTTTAAATCCTAAAAGAAAATCACAACAATCGATTAAACTGTTTAATCTGTAGCGGTGGTTAAAGTTATTATTGTTTTCCCAAAGCAATCACTAAATGTGGGTGGAAAATTTCTTTCAGAAACATTTTTTCTAAATTAGAAAATGTTCGATCGTGTATAAAGTTATGTGAACCCTCGGCTGACTATTATAGTAAAATAAATAAATATACCTTGATATATAGTGATCAATGCCAGACCAAGACTCTTTGCAGCCCGTTGCTAATGATAACGGTTTGCAACGCATTATTCCCTTGATATTCAAATAATTATTGCAGATTTTTAAGGTTGGCTTATGTAACTTTTGGTAACGTATAATTATAAAACATAATTGTCAACCAATGATAAAAAAAGATATTCTTATGTAGCCGATGTCCTAGCAATATTGAGAAAATATATTGCACTGAAATGCAATTTGATGTTTGCTTGTGTTTACTTTTTTAATTGATTTTGTATTATTTTTATTAGATTAGTAAAGCCAAAAAACTAATAATTTTAATGACTTATCATACTTTAAGTACATACAGACTTTGAGGTCTACGTATACGTTCTCGAAAGTTTTGTGATAAAATATAAGAAATAAAATTCGGTAATTTTCCATTGCTTATGTTTATATTTTATTCAAATTGTCTAAACGGTTAAGTGTTTCTATGTACATGTATAATTTGTTTCATTACCTATGCTTTATGAAAAGTTGCATAAACCGGGCTTTAGATTTTTTGCAGCTCTCGAAGCTTCTTTTAATCCTTAGTATATAAATAATTATTATGTGTACTATGATATGCTTCACAGGCGAAAATTTTAGAGTTCAAATCTCGCTGCCTTCAACTTATTTCAAAGAAATACAACTGTGTCCTAGTGATTCCATTATAGTTCATACATCACATAATTAAACGCGCTAATTAGCCCAATCAAGATCGAAATTGAAAATAATGATTAAGCGTTTTTTAAAAGCAGAATGAAATATATAACATTAGTTATCATTCTAAATTTGTAGTAGTTTTTTTCTTGAATACAAGCTTTGTAATATGTAGTACTACAAATATCTTCTGTCATTTCTAAAATATTTTCGTGTCCTAGTTTATAAAAGCCTTGCACGCCTATGGCCATAATAAGCCACTTTAGTAGCGGATTATAGGGTGCACTAGCGACAGCCAAGTGAAGAGGTTAATATTCAGTCCGTGTACTCTCCGCTTGGCGGCGCCGACGTCGCCACTGTGATGATGTGCATTGGAAATTAGGGATTTGGTTTGCTCTTCTCGTTGTGCGACAGAATTTGAATATTTTAAGTTTGCTGATTTTTTATTCGTCTTATTCCGCTTTGAAATGTGGAAATGGTGTTTATTTTTAGAACGTGGATATATGTATTTAGATCCTATAAAGATTTCGTGCGTTTTAATTTTTTTTTGCTATATTTAAACCAGCTTTTTTGTGTCAGATGAAATGTAAAAATAATTATTTAATTAAATTCTCGTATATTGTTCTGATTATTTGTTGAAATATTTTAATTTACGAGCAAATAATTTACAAAATTAACTTTTGTGGGGCTGTCAATTTTGTATATATTATTTGAATTTAGAAACTTTTAATGGGTAAAAAATTGTCATACTTTTATCCTTATTCTGTAACGGTGTTAATTTCTTAATTAAATAATAGTTATTTATGTAATTAGTTTTAAAAGTGTCACATTGCATGAAAGGCAAGCTTGCGGCACGAGCCGTAGGCGTGTGTTAAAAAAACAATACATTACAAGACATTATTAACACGAATAGCATACAGTGTTTTTTCTGCGATGGAATTTTATTTTATTTTATTAATGACATTTCAAACGCCAAAATATTTAGTTTATGTAGTTAAATTAGTTAGTTTCGTAGCAACTATTTTATCGTACGATTGCCATTAGCAAGGTGGAATAAAACATTTTATCGCATGCTGTGCAATTAACAGTTACTTTTTGCACTATAAATGTATACATAATGACTCACTTTTTACACAATCGTAGAAAATAGTTATTAAGTGCGCGAAATGAGTGTTTTTTTGTTGCGCGTGAGAATGTCACTTTCGATCGGGACAAAAAGTCATTCAAACGCGCCAAAAAACACGAATTTCGCCCACGAAACACAAACAACTGTCAAAAAAGAATAATACAATAATTATTGATTTATTTACATAAATTGAAAGAAAAAAATCAAAAATAATATAAATTTGATGTGTTGTAACAAAGGAAACGTGAAAATGTTTGACAAATATTTTTTTTTAAGTGTCAAAGATTATGAAATTTGATATTTTAATGAAAAAAACACAAATTTCGCATATCCATAGCAATGTAAAAATGTCATGATTTTTTGACAGTTGTAGAAAAAATATATTTTTAAATCATCTCGCCATTTTCTCAATTCTTCAAAACACACAGTATACTACTTTGTTTCTCATTTCACGAATACAACTGTATCAGAGTGGTTCGAATTGTACTATAAGGTTGTAAATCACCTTCCATTATAAATTAAAGTCGCGTTGTGCCTCAAATTAAATATTAAAATGTTCATTCTGCATTATAATTGAATTTATGATCAAACAAGCTACCTATTTGCGTTTGACACATCGCAATATGACATCTGGTGATAATATTTGGTACTACCTATTGGTTTATTTCTACTGTCAAGTATACACAATTTAGGGCCAGTTTTTCAATCACCGGTTTACTCTCGATTAACGTTAATTAAGATTAAATAATAATGGTAACCATAGTTTCCATTATTATTTAATCATGATTAACATTAATCGATGATTGAAAAATTTGCCCTTATTGTATTTCGAGTCGATACTTTTTTGTATTTTATTATTTTTGTTAACATATGGGAACAGCTTTTAAAATTCATGTTTAATTAAAACAATTTTTACAAAACTAAGAAAAAATAGTTTTTATATTTTAAATAAAAAATATGATTTAGAAGGTATTCGGTTTAGAATAGCTCAACTATACAGTTTCATATCTGAACTTAAATACAAAGGAACAGATAAATTCAAAATAATGTATGCTCTGAAAGTAGCTCCCCTGCTATTATTTCACACTGTCACAACTACATTTATCTTCACAATAAATTTAATTTCCACTCCATATCCCTGCACTCGGTTTTATCAGTGGACTAACAGACTAGCGGACGTGGTGACGAGGGATATCACAGCTTCACATGCTGGGCCAGTGGCAGGGAATCGTCACCATGTTGTGGTGAGCGGCCAACGCCGTTGGCATCCAACACCGAGCTCTTGCTCTTGTGCTGTGACGCCGCGAACCGCTGTCCAACCTTGCGCCTACCAAGTACAACCGACCAGGAGGCGAAAAAATAACTCATTCATAGCTACAGACAAGCTCAAAGGCAAGGGGTTACTTTGGCATATTTTTTTATCAGGTTTTCTTCATTAGTGTGTAAATATTAGTTAACTTTTGACTGTTTGATAATAGGCCCTTCAAGACTTTCTTGAAATTTTTGTATATTAATCTACGTAATAAAATTATTGAATCCAAATTTTTTATTTTTAAAAAAACTTGTATTATGCATGATAGAAATATTAAAACTTTCGAAACAAACGAATATGACGTAGTTGCATCTTGGATTAAAGAGAGACAGATAAGACAGAGATAAATAACACGTAACTTCACGTAACGTGTGTCGTTGTTAGCAGAATCGTAGAATGCTGAATGCTTGTTTCTTCTTCGTCTTCTTCTCAGTAAAGTTGAGCACCGACAAACGTTTCAGACAAAGTTCTGTGATTGGCTTAATGCAACTACGTAATTGAAATATGGCAGTGCGAAATTTAAATGAGCGTTTTGAATTATTCAACTTTTACTTTCATATTTCAGCAATAAAGATATCATTTATAGTATGGTTTTATATTGTATTAAATATGATGTTCGGTCAAGACTTTATTGTAATAATTATATATTAAAAAGCTCTACCAATTGAACCCCCCCATAGTTAAATGTGTACGTATTTTGTAACCATAAATCATATATCGTTGCGAAAATAATATTATTCAAGCAGAGAGTAAATAATCATGAGAAAAAAAATCTACTTTTATTTTCCAACATTACACGAGTTATTCAGAATTAAAAATATATATATATATATATATATATATATATATATATATATATATATATATATATATATATATATATATATATATATATATATATATATATATATATATATATATATACAATTTTCCTACCAATGTGAAGACATCCAAGAATTGAAACAATTGCACAATACTTAATTTCATCGTCAAAATTGGCGAAACGAGTTCTACATTAACATATGTATTCTAATGTAAACAAACCATTTATCTTACCAAAGCTAGGCGAACGCAGCGCCTCTATAGTTGATTTGAGTTGTCAATACTAATAGTTCAATTTTACAGTTATTATGACTGATACTTTTGGATTATACAAAGTGAAATAATATCGAAATAAAACTTACATTTATTAATGAACAAGTAAGAGATCGTTGAGCATTCAAATCTCGCTTACTTGCATTTGATGTTTGAATGCCATTGTAAGCTGTTGCGCAGTGAGAACAAATGAAACAAATTTGTGAGTAAGAGCTCTGTAGTTCAACTAGTCGTACGATTAATCGAAACTGTTTAAGTTGCAATCATCTGGGAATTACAGTGTTTCTGCGCCCCATTAAGACATCATTGGCAAATATATGAAACTATTTGAAGAACAACGACATACAATGAAATTGGTGTTTAACTTGTAGAAATTGGTATTTAGCTTGTACAACAGATTTCAATGTAGGTTAAACGACTATCAAGCACGATCACATCGTACATAAGTCTCTCTCATGTTCTAGTCCTCGTTCAAACACTCGTAACAATCTAAGTTGTACAACTTATCGTACGATAAATTGCGTAGTATGTATGGCGTTTTAGATTTAAAATTTGGAAGACCAATCTTTGCTCGAAAAATAAAGAGAATAACGAGAAATGGAAAGTTTAATATGAAAAATAAGAGAAGTTTACTCGAGAAATATCGAGATATGTGAAATTTATTATGAAAAGTAAGAAACCAAGAAACAAATCAAAGAAACAACTTTTCTCCCCAATTGTCTTTCGAATTTTCGCTCATATCTCGTAAACAGTTGGAGATATCGAGTTGATTTGGTCTTAAGTCATGTAATGGGTTCGTAGACCAAATTCGAAATAGCAAGAATTAATGATAAAAACATAAAACAATATAAACGATTAAAAATATAGTGACATCACAAGTATTGATGTATTCTCATTGGCCACGCGGAAAGTAATAGACACGTGCGGAGTAGCATGTAACTAACTTCATTCAACAATCTGTGGAGTGTTATATTTGTTTACTTTGGTTAGATGTTCTTTTTACATACCAGAAAATAAATAATCACAACACAAGAAAACAACTTATCTGCTGCAAATAAAACCTCAATTATCATGACAAGAAAAGAGAAGCAAAATTTGCAAAAATAGTATTGAATTTTTGTGAGCGATGCAGCAAATGAACCTACCAGATAAATTAAATATGTAACAAAACGGACAATTCAGAATTTGGTGTTGTTTTTTTTTTTTTTTTGGCTTCTTTGGCGGACCAACTACTTTGGTCATATGCCGCCATTCCGCCCTGATCTGCATTTTAGTTGTTATTGGTCAACAGATTGTGTATATTATTAACACAGTTGTGAATGAATTATACACATTTTTCTCAAAACTTCCAACTATAACTCACTGCATTTATAAGAATTCTGCAATTCTTTTGGCAAGCAGTACCTCTAACTTAACTTAATAAATAATTTGAAAAATGCATAAAACTTTGACAAATAACAAAAACTCTGCATTGAAGTAAAAGTTGGCATCAAGCATCCGGGCTAGCGCCAACATCTCACACAGAACCACACAACTCAGTTCTTCGCCATCGTACCGTATTCATAACACATCGAGCACCGGTACAACTCACCGTCCGCAAGTTCTCGCGAAACAGAACACAATCGCGGACAACAAACCGCGGTGCGTTTGTTTAGTGGTGTCATTTCTCTTTAGGACTGTCATTTGTCTCGCGTGGTTCGCAAAAGTGACGTGGTGACGAATAGTGTGTCGTTTTTGTTTTATGATTGTGTTGTGAACGGTTGTTATGATTAATTGCTTGTGAAACTGTTACTGTTTTCTAGTGAAACTAGTTGTTGGATCTTAGAAGTGGAGTTGCTGATGAAAACTTGAATTGGATTTGTTTCACATGGTATTTCATTTGTATAGATTTTAAATTTTAGTTTATGTTATCTGTCAGTTATTAATGTGTTCGTTTAAAGTCGGATTACTAATTGTTTATGTTTTAAAAATACTTCGATGTTTGTGGTTAACATATTAATCTTGGTTTCGTGAAAATTTTGTATATGTTATAAACAAACTAATACATCATTTGTTATTAGTCAGCTTTTGAACGAAAATAATGGGTTTGTTCATTTCACCATTTATCGTCTACGATTTATATTCACAGTAGTATTTTTGTCTTTCTTTAAGTTATAATAATATATTACATTACTAGCATGGTAAAACAGTTTTTGAGCCGATCAGGTGAGCCTGTCATCTCCTTGAGACATTAAAAACCGTTATCTTACGTGTATTGTACAATATTTTATTTGTTACACATTTGTAAACAAAATTAAAAATTATAATTAAAACCTGTCAGTTGTGTCAACAATTGTTTGAAATGATACCTCATAAGTATCGTTTACTAACTTGTAAAATTAACAACTGAGCTGTAAAATTTTTACAAGTTAGCAGCTTGTAAAGTCTCATTTTCAAAGTAAATAAACGGTTTGAATAAATGACGTCTACAAATGCGTAATAAATAATAGTTATTTTTATAACAAATGCCGAAAAAGGTTTGTTACGTGCAAGTGCAGCATTTAACACACGAGGCTTGCCGAGTGCGGAAAACTGCACAAAGTGCCGAAAAAGGCTTGATACGTGCAAGTGCAGAATTTAACATACGAGACTTGCCGAGTGCGGAAAACTGCACAAGCACGTAACCTATTTCGGCACGTGTTATAAACAACATTTTTCCTACAACTGTGCGATTTAGAAAATCACTAAAATATTGTCAAAATTTATAAAATCTTAATGATATTCACGAGAACGATGTTTTACGGCGTTGCTATGGTTTGTTTGTTGATTTCTTGCACATTGTTCTACGTTATATTAAAATATTTCACTAACTTCAAGTCAATTTCTTCAAAATCGTCTAGATTGGAATAGCATAGTGAGTGATTCTTCTTTATCATAAACACCTCCAAAGATAATTGAAGCTCCGGATCATGCTATGTTGCATCTATTTTCGATAATGACAATCAACCTGCTGCTGGTACGTCTAAAGCCTCCGAAATTGTTGTCAATAATATTACTGTTAATAATATGAACAGATACGGAAGAAATCAATGTTTCTTTAGACAATACAAAAGTTTCCACTTCACATTATGTCAATATAAGCAACTGTGTTAATAATATACACAAACAATAAATATTATGTATTTCACTTACTCTTAAAATAAAACCAATTATCGATATATTTTACTTTGTTCGGTTCTTTTTATTAATTATGCACAGATTAGATATACTGCAATTTAAGGTTATGTTTATAAACGTCAAAATATACTACTGTATATTTACTAGCGCCTGGCTCACTGCATCTTCTTCTTCCATAAGCGTCTGTGGTCAAAATATGAATTCCGCGCTCGGCGCGAAATTTAAATCGCTCTCAATACAACTTTTTGGTTACAGTTGCGTAATAAATTACTTTCCGCACTACTGTTTCTTTGCTTACAGAAACGTACTTGGTCTGCATTTATCTCCTTTCCACCCATAACCAAGGCAATAATAGTTACGTAATAACAAGGAAATCGCACAGTTGTAGGAAAAATTATTTACAGCTGAAAATTTTACTGCTCTACGCTGTCGTTAAGTGAAACGAACGAACCAAATGATCGCGAGCTATCTAATGAACATTAACTTTTCTTCTACAGAAACGTTCTTAAATTATTTGACATGAAAAATACAAAGAAGTTCATTTTCTACTATTTTCGAGTATATTTCAATAATTTTTTTCTATATGGGATGGCTAGCACAGTGGTATGAAGTCGGCCTGTGGATCCAGAGGTCCCTGGTTCGATTCCCACAGGCGATAAATTTTCATAATTTGAAAAAGCTATCCCTGTGGCTTCTCCACCACTAACATGTTTGGGGGCCGTGATTTGACGACTGGTAACCGCACTTCACGCGCAAAATATATCACTTACCGAGATCTGCTTTAGCAGAGTGCCACACCCAGTAATGGGTAGAAGGCGTGATGATATATTTATTTTATTTTATTTATTTTTTTCTATATTAATTCAGTTTAAGCAAAAAAATAGTGGGTTCACATTAACAATCAATATGATTACAATATTATTTTCTTTAACATATTGTCAGCATTTTTCTTAAAGAATATTTCATTAAAAAAATTTAATAACCAAAATAAGTAACATTAGTTAAAAATCAGCTAGTGGGTTTATACTAACGATAAATGTAATTAAAAAAAATTACCTTTTCTAGCATTATTTTGCCATTATATGATTCATTTTGCGTAGCCTTTTAATACCATATTAATTGTTTGTGCTCAAATATTCACTTTAATATTAGTAGATATTATTTTTTCTACATGCATTGCACCTTTTATCCAATGTGGTAACTGGCAATAGCATGTTCTTTGCCAGAAAATACGATGTAACAGCACAAATGTCTGTTGAAAAATAAATTTTTAGTATTTTGCAATTAAAATAAAATATTGATATTAGTATGCTACTAATACCCAATTATATAACGCGATGTTACCTTTGTTGTTAGCTAACAGCATGTTATGTAAAAGTTAACATTAGCCAAGATTTATATGTAATAATTAATTAATAACAGCATTAAAATAGTTATTATTATTTAAATAGCAATGGTAAAATAATATTTATAACACATAATTATTATTTTAATGTAAACTATAGAAATTATAACGTTTTAATATAGTGTACTGTCAAAAAATTTAATATTTATGTAGCTGCGTTTTTTAATTCTTTTTCAACTTTTTCGCGTAGTTAAAACGTGATTAGCTGACAACATCTTATGCCTATGTGTACTAGTATTGAGTTAGAAACTTATCTATTTAGTAATCAGCTACAATATGTTATTCAGTTAAGATATATACGAATTATTAAAGAAAAAAAAAACTATAGTCATTTGCATCAACCAAATATCAATTTTAAGGTAGTACTAGTGTGACGGTGACGCCATCGATTGTCGAGTGGTGAAACTGACGCTCGAAAAAATATAAAAATTGAATAAAATAAGTGCTTTATAGTTATTTTGATTTGAATTGTTAATAGGTTGTTGGTCTAGTGAATTTTCAAATACCATACCACCGTGTGGAGTTACCATTATAAATTGGGATTCTTAATTTTTCGTTAAAAACAAGGCTTTGCATGGCTATATATCCATTACTAAACGATAAAAAACTTTCTCCTTCTGATACAATATACATGGATAGTTGTAGAACATCATACTAGCTTTTCAAATGAAACTGCAAAATTTTAGAGGTACACAAACCAAATATGTGCGATTCTGAGTGATGATCGCCATAAGCCCCGTGTAAAGGAACTCAACTTTACAAGCGAATATATTTGTTCATAGACGATGAATGTGTTTCATATTTTAACAGGATGCGTATGACTATCCAAATTTCGTTCAAATTTGCAAAAAAAAAATCACGCTAGTACTACCTTACGTCTGGTATAAAGCGTAAATAAATAAAATCAAATCGAAGTTTTATGTCGTATGAAAAGAATTACATTGCTGTCAAAGATTCGACATTTTAAAACATTTATATTTAGGTTTTGTTAGTGCAGCTTCCTTTTAAAATATAAATGTAATAATATACAATTCGGATTATTTATTTATTTATTTATAATATTCTGTACAATAGGAACGTAATTCCAATTACAGTACATAATTCTAAAATAAATAAATAAATATATCATCACGCCTTCTACCCATTACTGGGTGTGGCACTCTGCTGAAGCAGATCTCGGTAAGTGATATATTTTGCGCTTGAAGTGCGGTTACCAGTCGTCAAATCACGGCCCCCAAACATGTTAGTGGTGGAGGAGCCACAGGGATAGCTTTTTCAAATTATGAAAATTTGTCGCCTGTGGGAATCGAACCAGGGACCTCAGGATCCACAGGCCGACTTCATACCACTGAGCTAGCCATCCCATAGTACAGAATTCTAACTCACTAAATATAATAATACTGACATTTTGATTATATTTAATGTATATTTTAATTGTTATATTTACTATCTATTTTATATAGGTATTTTGTATTTTCTAGAAATTGTTACGAACTGTCCAAATTTTAATGAGTTCACATGTGGTTCGCATTTTTCTCAATCTTGTCGTTTCGTAATTATATTTAAACATTTGTCTACTTTTAGTTATATAATAGTTGATAAAAAATATAATTAATTGCAAAATTAGTCACAAAATTAGATTAAAACATTTCCGGAAAGTTTGATAAACTAAAAATTCCCATAGAAATAAAACAGCACACATATTTTATTAGAAATTATTATCATGTACTTATTTTAGATACCTTAATAATTAAGGTCAAATAAATAATATGAATGGTAACGATCATGAATTTAACATGTCATTACCACAGTGCGCAGTTCTCATATGTAGAGCACCGTAAAAATTTAAAGCAGTCAGGATGTTATGAATTCTTGAAAATGAAAGCCGGCTAAAATTATGCTACGCAAAATTGCATCGAAATTTAAATTTGATGAACTATGTAAAATTCAAAATATTTCGAACACACACCCCGATATATAGGTCAATAGAGTCATAAACTGAACGTCGCGTTTTTCGGAATTTATTTCCATTAATAGAAAATGATGCATTCAATGTGAAAAACTATGTTCTAATACATAACATTAACTCATATTATTTTTATTTGCTTAAAATTATATGTGGTAATGTTGTTTATGAAATAATGACGTAATTAGAACTGTCAGCTGATTACTTAAAGTAACATTAGTGTTTAAACCTTTTAGAACTGTCAAATTATGCTAATAAACCATTTAAAAAATGTAAACACGTTCTTGTCTAATTATATACCAATTTTTTAAGAATATGGTTTCAGATAATTTTTTAATAGATACTAATTTAGAAGTGTAGCTAAAATAAAAGTTAACGAAAGCTTTTTAAAATAAAAAATAATACAGGTAGAATATATTTTAATTCTTTTTAAATTATACGTACGAACAAAACACTGTTGATGTGTAAATGATTTATTTTGGCTTGTATCGTAAGTTAACATATATCATAGCTGAAATGTTATTCAATTTCGGTTTCATTTTCAACTTGTTTGTTTTTTGCAATATGTAGATCTATAGGAGGGCAATAAATGTTTAAACTAATGTTTTATCAGTTTTAAATTATTGAAAAGAAGATAACACATTATAATTTGAACCTTCTTTGCATCATCTAGCAAGTTTCATCACTCTATTTTAGTTACAATTGACGAGTACGATAACAGGTATATTTTTTTTTATTACGGTAATTTTTCATGAGTTAGATTTTTTTAAAACTGCGACTATTCAAAAATATAGGTTGGTGTTAGCAGCCCTTCTTATAACACAAATTTAAAATTTTTTGCCAATTAATCAATATTTTTTCTGTATTTGGGAATGTTGTGAATTTTGTCTGATTATAGCATATTCTTTTATTTATATTTCGACACCGACAATTTACAATTTTGAGGTTATATGTCATTCATCTGTCAGATTTAAAAGCATTCATACCACTCCTACAAAATAAAAAGCGCCAAAAACAGTGCGCTTATAGATCTCCTTAGCAACATGTTTACAATGCGTGTTATTATACAGCTAATACAATTATTTACAAAAGTAAATAAACATACATTGCACAGTTTGAGAATCGCTCACAGAACAGATAATTTTATAAAAACGTAAAAACCAATCAGATGTATTGATCATGTCGTTTGTTTATGCTATCACAATATACACAAAATTGTCCGGAGTATATTTATGTAAGGTGTATGGATACGTTTTATTAATAGCAGCTATCTTATTTATTTTGCAGTCCGAGAGGCACTGAAGTTATTTTCATCCGCGGACCCTGGTATAGCTTTATTATAGATCATACATAGATAATAATTTGCGTAATTCACACATACGTGACTCGCAAACGTTTACAAGTTTGAATCTTATTTCTGGAGATGCAGTTGCGTGGTTTACAGATTTTGTACGTTTCACTTTCGTATACGAGCGAATAATCGTTTTAACGAGATATGTAAACACTTTCATTTACTGCTTCTAACTTGATTGAAAAGTAAACAATTTTATACACTATTATTGTTTCATTTTACGTCCAATACTAACAAGTGAAGTTAGATGATATAAACGTTTATTTAGTTAGTTCAAAGAAGATAATAAATGTTATGATCCGTACATTATTAGGGTATAACTGCATAATGACGAGTTGTAACAAAAGTTAAATTTTAAGTTTGTCTTAAATGAACTATTTCGAATCGAATGTTTAACATATATGCTCCCAGCATTTTAAATTACTTTTATTTATGTAAGTCAGGTTTATAATTTTAGTTTTGGTGTAAATAACCGATTGCTTGTTGATACAGAGAGTCTCTGATTCGATCCCAGATTAGTCAACATTTGTATCAGTGCTTAAAATCACTTCTGTGAATAATGTTTCCAAAATGAAAATATTTATATTTTAAGCAAGTTAGCTGAGTTGCACGAGTATATAAATGTTAACTTAAAAAAAAAATTCGTGTAGTCTACAAAGTGTTTTTATATTTCGGGGAAAAAATAAAAGTATGTATTATAAGACGAATAGATTATACAACAAAAGATTTTTTTTCAAAATTCACAAAATTAGGAACTTGGTTCTTGAAGTGTCTATGTAATGCCACTGATCGACACTATAAAAACTACGATTTTATGTTATATAATAAATAAATTTGATAGTAGTGTTTATAATTATAATTTAATTATTAATATATCCAAATAACTATCAAACTAGTGATAGTAAAAATGTTTAGTTAAAGTAAACTATCCATAATTTTGATAATTTTGTAAATATTCTTCTTGTTCTATGATTAGTACGTTATATAGTGATACATCCTGTATAAAGTCAAATTTGAACTAAAAAATTTTTGTTGAAACCGGTTGACTGCAGAAAAAGTTTAAGGGACAAAAAAAATCGATCGATCGATTGAACGACATACATACGTACATACCTACATTCATCTAAAAGTAAAATCAAATTTTACATCTGGAAATTCTTTCCAAGATTTCTACATATTTTCTATACAATGTGTTACAAAAAAAAAAAAAATATATATATATATATATATCATCACGCCTTCTACCCATTACTGGGTGTGGCACTCTGCTGAAGCAGATCTCGGTAAGTGATATATTTTGCGCGTGAAGTGCGGTTACCAGTCGTCAAATCACGGCCCCCAAATATGTTAGTGGTGGAGGAGCCACAGGGATAGCTTTTCAAATTATGAAAATGTGTTGCCTGTGGGAATCGAACCAGGGACCTCTGGATCCACAGGCCGACTTCATACCACTGTGCTAGCCATCCCATGTGTTACAATAAATCTGAAAAAAATGGCAGATACTACTTGATTCTGATTCCGGATCAAAAAATTATTTTTTTTCATTCTCAAAATTATTTGTATTTCACATGAAGTATACATTTTTAGTGCCATCCATTTTTAATAATTTTAAAATTATTAATAATAAATTTCTCTCTAAATAATTAAGTAATATTAATTTATTATTGTAACGTTATCTGATATCATTTTTCAAATTACAGTTGTCACATTATTAATATGTTAAATTGAAATAAGTGGCATTAAAAATTTTGCAAATATAAAAAAAATTATTATTCTTGATCCGAGATCAGTAATTTGCCATTTAATTTTTTTCATGAAATAATGAAACACCCAGTATAGAAGTCTTGGAAGGATCTTTAGATGACGAATCCAATTTTACGGAAAGTAGATATGTATGTAGTTCACTCGGTCGCTCGCTTTTTTTGTCCTTTAAACTTCTTCTGTAGTTTTCAATCGATTTCAATAACACAAATTCTAGCTAAATAACTGTTATCTAATGAGATCTGCAATTACAGAATTATCGCGGTTATGGATAATGATATTTGTAAAGCTTAATTTCACTTTTCATATATTCTTGAAAATTTAAAAATACGTTTTATTTGAAATATATTTACGTCGTAACTTTGCGTCAAGTATAATTTTGTTAGTAATATTTTCATTAAAAAATATACGTACAAGTTCGTATTATGATTAATAATGCCACATTTCCATACAATAATTATGAAATTAAAAGCATTTTTTGCGTTGAACATAATTACTTTAATTACCACAATTGACTGTAGTTTTTAATATAGCATGTAGGTAAACAATGATAAGTGGAAAATTTCATACGGAAACAGCAAAATTACAAACTTCCGCTCAATTCCCGCAATTTGTGTAATTGTATAATTTAAAACTACTAATAGACTTATTAAATTAAACGCATATGAAACCTAAATCTTACTGATTTCTTAATTCCTTTTAACTGACTATAAGAATTAATTTGATCTTCTGACATATAGCTCATTATTTTAATTACTGACATAAATCACAAAGAATCATTATCCTTGCCATGTTGTTTAACATTTTTATCTGAAATTCATTTCTTCGTTTTCTCCAAACCTTTCGGCACCAACAGAAATATCCACCTTAATTTATTACACCTAAAAAATGCAAAATAACTATAAACATTTCAGAATTAATTGCTTTTTGCACTATAATTATTCTTCAGTCTCAGAAGGCGTGGATTATTATCGCATGTATTCATTTGTTTTTCCAAGAAGTGTGGATTTCCGTTATAGCATAAACACATGTGCTAATGAAACAGTTTTGTCGCAAATATTTATTGAAAATAATTTATTTCAAGATTCAAGAACACTGTGTACGACGCAATATTTTTTTTAATGAACGATTAAGTGGCGCCGTGATTCAAAGTGGGTTTTTGTGCGTCTAGAAATAACTCTTCTGTTGCGAAAAATCTTTGGATTGCAAACACTTAGTTCGTTAAGATGTTCTGTTTATGTTTACTGAATTTTTTTGGTCGCACAAGAAGTTTGAATGATATTTAGTTCTAGATCATTTAGTGATTACCATGAAATTAGTTTTGATATTTTAAATTTCAACCTTGATTAATATTTGCCTTAACCTTATTTAAATTGTCAGTTTTAGCACAAAGATGAAGAAATAATATTTATTTGGAACTTGACAGATTAGGTAGAATTTTATTCTTATAAAGTTCCATTAACTATGTGCAGAATATTGTGTAAGAGATGAAAAATTATATATAACTCACTATTAAATGAATCGTTTCGGTAACGATTCTTTAAATTATAACAAGTGCATACGTTACAAATAGTGTGGTAACAAATTCTAGAATTATTTTGAAGATATTACTACAGTTTTTGTATTTTCCACTAAAGAATATTATATTCGTAGGAAGTAATAAATTATTTATTGAATATTGTGGGATGAACAGCCAAATTGCCAAATGTTTTAAGGCAATGATTTATAATCCAAGGAACCTAAGATATCTATTTTGTAAATTAGAAATCGAAATCGAATGTTAATACAATATGGTGAAACTCTGAATCAAAATATATATTTTTCTGCGATCACCAAGATATCTACTCATTAGCTGTATTCCATTTGCCACTTGGTTCACTTAAATCAGTTCAGATAAATTCGACATAAGACTAACTAAACTGAATTAAGCAAACTGATGCACTTATTGGGGTGAATTACTTTAAAGTAAATTAGGATCTGTTATTCTAGTACTATAAAGTCAGCAAAATAAATAAGTGATTTGATTCAGTAAATGTAAGCAGTGGCGTACCTAAGGAGGGGCGGTGGGTACGGCCCGCACCGGGCGCCACATATTTCAGTGCGGCATTTTTTATATTTTGTTTTAGTTGTAAAAAACAACTTGCTCACTTCATAAGTTTACTATTCGATTTCTACGAATTTGAATTGCTATATGATTTCGAATATTTTTCTTCATCGTCAAATCAATGTAGGGTTGAAAATATAATCTTGAAAAAATCCGTTATTACTGCCTAATTTAAATATGCCATCCAATAGTAAAAAAGTTCCACACCTATAGTTTGTCTCAATTATAATTATTTATTTATGTTTATTAATTTATTGGGGTAATGGCTCGGTGGTTTCGAGTTGGCCTGTAGATCCTGAGGTCCCCGGTTCGATTCCCACAGCCGACAAATTATTTTCAGCAAATTAATATTACCCCTGTGGCTCCCCCACCACTAACGTCTTTGGGGGCCGTGATTTGACCGTACTTCAAGTACATAAATATATCACTTATCGAGATCTACGTTGGCACAATGCCACACCCAGTAGTGGGTAAAAGTCGTGATGATATATATTTATAATTTATTGAAAAAAGTACCCGAATTGTGGAAGGACAAGTCATAGTTTCTCCATCAAAACAATGCGCTGGCTCATTCCGCAATGTCTGTCAAGAGATTTCTAGCCAAGTACAGCATCCCAGTTTTGGACCATCCGCCTTATTCGCCAGATCTTGCACCGTGCGACTTCTATCTGTTTCCTAAGGTGAAATTTGCCTTAATAGCAACAAGATTTGAGCTTTGAAAAAGAAATCGGCATGCGTTCTGAAGGAGCTGACAGAAGAAGACTTCCAGCACTGTTTCGAACAATGGAAGATTCGCATGGAGCATTGTAGGTATAGAGAAGGGGTATATATTGAAAGTGATAATAAGTAAATAGGTACGGAATCAAAATAAAATGTTAAAACAACATCAGTCTCGTTATTTAATAGCCACACCTCGTACTACAAACTTTCAAACTCATGTGAAATGAGTACCATTTTATATTTGTTGTAGAATAGTTATGTCATCTTGACCAACTGAATATCATTCCGTTGGAATAAATCCCAAAAGTAGTAGTGAACGAGTAGCCTTACTTAGTTTGAATATAACAAGCTCTCGCTTTGTAGTTACAAAATACAAGACTTTGTTTTCTGTTTTTTTTGTCATAATTTCACAAAAGAAATTATGTAACGATTGACAAACTTTTAGATAAAAGAAATTCTATAATAGCATAGCATAGCTATAATTTTCAAATATTCATAGTTGTTTAGGCTAGAAAACATATTTGTTTAGTAAATGTTAAGTTTGAATATCCCGCCACTGGCGTACTTGTCTCCCGCGTTTTGTGAGCCAAGCAAAGAGAACAGTTGTTGAGGCACTCTCATGTAGTGAGGGTCTGTCTGTAAGAAAATTGTAATAAAATTGGTGAAAAGTAAAGGAAATACAGTCCATTAAAAGGAAAGACAAGAAGAGTGTCTTTCAACCCAACAATAGTCGTCTTGATAGTAAATTTTGAATCCTTTATGGACATAATTCTAAACATTCACAGCTCAATCCAAATTTAGGATTAGCTAAAACTTGTTTAAGAATCTGGCTGTCAAAATTTATCAAAATTCCTAGTGCTTGAACACCACAATATCCAGCCATTCTCTTTAAAATTATTTTAATATTACTAATACTTCAAAGTCCAAAATCTTACAAAAATTCAAGACAACATTCTACATCCTTTTTCTGCTAATCCAAACAAACAATGACGGAACTTGCTCCATATGATGTAAAACCATAACCGTTTACCGAGACCGCAATGACTCACTATAACTTCTGCCAAGGCAAGTCTTCTAGACGCTAGGCGAGCTCGGTGCTTTACCACAGGCGCGCAAATACCAATTACGTTATATCTTCGTGTCACATCGCATACTTCCTTAACGACCATTACCGGAACGCGATAAACTAATAATCATTGTCAGACTTCAGACTTTTCGTTCGGATTCTACCGCAGTTTGACGTTGGTTACTTTGTTATTTAGTTTGTAGGTTGCACTACCTGAAGGTTGTACTTAGTGTTGAAAGTTTAAGTTAAAATGACTAAAAAAGTGTGTGACAAGCGGAATTTTGTTAGTTATATTAAAATTTATGAATTGGCAGGTATGTACCTAATGAAAATTGTATTTCTTTTAATTTTATTTACAATAATAGCTGTATTCCGTTTTTCACTTGGTTCACTTAAATCAGTTCAGATAAATTAAACTAATTGAACTGAATTAAAAAAACTGATGCAGTTGAATTACTGCAAAGTAAATTAGAGTAAGTAATTCTAGTACTGAAAATAAAGTCAGCGAAGTAATACAGCGAAATATATAAGTAATCTGGTTCAGTAAATGTAAGATACATCTGATCCAAATGGCAAATGGAATACCCATAATGAATCTGCAAAAGAAATAAATGTTCGTATCATACGTTACCTATAGTTATGGCGACCATATTTTTTTGATAAAAATAAAGAACAAATCTGAAGAAAGTTTATAAATATAGAAAACTCGTTTTATTTATTGTTTTTTTTTATATAATCGAAATCTTCAGAATAAAAGTAATTTTTTGTTTGTTTTGCTGATTGACATTAAAAATGAGCTTTTATTGAAAATTGATAGCCTGTAAAGTGATACTTTTACAGCCTAGGCTATAAAAGTATTGCTATGGACAAACAACAAATTTGAAATTTATGATTTAATTTAATAAACATAATTACAATCGTATGTCTCTTCTTTAATCTCGGAAGGGGTAACATTTCTTTGTCAACATTCACAAAAAGCTGAATGATATATATGAAATTATAAACATCAAATTTGTTTGTACATACCCACCGCTTAACAAATACACAACATAACATATACCTATTTTTTTTTTCTTTAAAATATTTTTGCGCAATCTTTAATTTCAATATATTTAAACTGATAGAGACTGATATAGATATTTTAAATGGCAAACTAAATAATAAATGACAATAGTTGATTTTGAAGAGATAAATAAATCTAAAGGACAATGCTCTAAAATAAAGGATTGTGTGATCACCGTACCTATAGTTAAACAAATGCGAAAATACAACATAAACGAGTCTCTTGAATTTTGATGGTGCATTATTTATATTATAACCGCACTTCACGCGCATAAATATATCACTTACCAAGATCTGCTTCGGCAGAGTGCCACACCCAGTAATGGGTAAAAGGCGTGATGATATATTTATTTATTTAAATTTTGATCAACATTAAATGAAAAATTTAATTTAACAAGTCACCGAAATTCCGGGATCCGGTAATATAGCTTACCGATTTTCCATGTTGACACTACTCGTATTTATTACATTTTTGATTTAAAAAAATAATAATTTTCATGTATCTTTAAACATATTTTTAACATTTCATGGGTTTCAATTATACGAGAATTATTGAGAACAATTATTTTGTGTTATAATAGTAATTAATTTAACATGATATTTATTCTAATTCAAATATCAAGTTGTTATTTTATAAGTTTTTCTTGATATCTCTCTAGCGTTAGCGACTTTAATTAGTAATAAATGGCAATATTAAAATAAACATGACATTTATCGACATGATAAATGTAACTTGATAGGTATTTAAAATAGAATGTAGCCTCAGTTCTGTTCGTTTCAAAACGTTATACTAGATTGTAAATTTTTTGAAGTGATACTTAATATAATTTAAAATGTGTAAACGCCATTAAAATTTGTTTATATCTTTTATTTTATTGATTAGTAATTAAAAGTATAATAAAACATTTTATTGCCAGTTGTGGCTGAATTCCTTAGTTAAAAACCTCGCTGATTTCAACTTATAATAAAAAAAAAATACCATTCTAATATAAACTGTAACTGGAATTAATTTTATAGCAAATACTCGTGCATAAATAAATATAACTACAGTGCTCGAAAATTTCTAAAAAGCATCTCAAGAGCTTAAAGTGTAAACCCAAAATATTTCTTTTTATCTTAGAAAGTATATGATTGTGAAAGATGTCGAAATAAGTTTTTAAATTATTGTTTCGCAAATATCTTGAAAGGTTTCAAACTAATATTAGTCAAGACGTAAACAGCGATATCATTTTTCTGTGAAATTCTCTGCGATCATGTTACACATCGTTTTTCATAAAATAAAAAGAGGAAACGTGACTGATTTTACGAGAGTTTTATTTAAGAACTGACCTTGATATCGAGTATATCGATTACAGTAAAATTCAACTGCAACATTAAATTTTAAAACTTGATCATAAAATTTAATACTTCAGGTTATGTTCGCAGCTTTGCTGCTAAGTGAAAAAGATGTGCTTTCGGAATTTCATTGTATCAGAAATCTGTGACACATGAAAATTATCTGTCAAAGCAGAACAACTTAAACATTGCTTCCTTTTCTGTAACTGGATCATTAGGTGTTAATGATCGATAAGTAAATGACAACTTTTATTTTTCATGACGTATGGATTTTATTATAATTTTGGTATTCTATGACCAGAATAATTTACCCTAGCATTTTTATGTTATTTTCATGCATTTTTCTTACTTGCATACGTAGCTTTTATTAGAAAAATGATTGTAATGACGGCTCAATGCAGTGGCGTACCTAGAACTTTTGCGGCCCGGGGCGGTCTCCAATTTGCCACTCTTTCTAGGTCAATCAAATGGTGGTTTTTATAAATTAAAAAAATAAATATATCATCACGACTTTCACCCATTACTGGGCGTGGCACTCTGCCGAAGCAGATCTCGGTAAGTGATATATTTATGTACGTGAAGTGCGGTTACCAGCCGTCAAATCACAACCCCCAAAGATGTTAGTGATGGGGGAGCCACAGGGGTAATTTTAATTTGGTGAAAATTGTGTGTTGGCTTTGGGAATCGAACCGGATTCACAAGCCAACTCGAAACTACTGAGCCATTACCCCATTGGATGACATATTTAAATTAGGCAGTAATAAAGGAATTTTTCGAGATAATATTTTCAACCCTATATTGATTTGACGATGAAGAAAAATATTCGAAATCATATAGTAATTCATAATTCGTAGAAATCGAATAGTAAACTCATGAAGTGAACAAGTTGTTTTTTTACAACTAAAACTAAATATAAAACCCACCGCCCCCCTCTAGATACGCCACAGGCTTAATGACAGTGTCGTAAAGGTGTGGTTAAAAAGTAAAATTTTTATATTAGCAGTTTGATACTAGATCAAAATTTATAAAAATTAAATAGAAATAACAGAATAAATAATTTTAGCCACAGAAAGTCGAAGGGGTGTTAATCTATAGAATAATCATGTAAAATAGGGGTTGTCATTAAATTATCGAGCAGTAACAGATAATGATTCAGTTACAGAATACGGGGGATAATATATAAATTTTATTAATGCATAAACATCCAACTACTATTAGCGTAAGGGGGTATATGAGTATAGATTCAACACGGTCAATTGCTCACCTCTACAGCCTAGACGCTTTGTCCGATTAATTTGAAACTTTTTTTATTTGATAGAGGTCAATCATGGGGGGTGCCTTTTGTTAGTCTTCGATTTTTCGTGCACATGATGTGCGAGAAAACTTGAAACAACACGCATTTTTCATTAAGATTGTGTTGGCTTTGCATTTTTTAAGAAGAACATCTACGGACGATTTGACCGTAAGCAGAAAAATTCATTGACGTTACGCATGAAACTTTTTAACACAATTATATTAATTTCGAGACAAGTTAGAGCAATTTTGTAAATATATTAAGATATTATAGGATTGAGGATATATGTTTTGAACTGTTTTCAATTGATTTCATGATTATATAAAAGTTTTTTAACACAAAATTTCAATTTGACAAATCTATAATTTAGGAACAATATTACATCTCATATACTAGATCCAGGTTTTGAAATTCATAGATTTGAGAATTGACATTTGTCAGTGGACATGTCGCATTTTTAATTATAAATTACGTAAATATGAAATATCTGTGAGTAGTTTTGAAATATTTTACACATATTGGGGAAATGAGGGGACGTTTTTATTATAATTACACATTTCAAATATGTGTATTTAAAAAGTAAATTTTTGACAGTTCACTCTGAAGTTGGTTTAAACGTCAAATTGACAAGTTATATAAAGTATACAGGTAAACCAAACCAAAATTGTCCTCGGTAAAAATATATAGTAAAACTACGCAAATATTATTCACGGCAATTACATTAAATACAATTTTATTATTATTTATTTAAATTTATTATCAAAATTTATCGTATATGGTATAATACCAAAGTTTTGAAGGTCACGCATGTAGAAATGAGATTTTTTCAATCAGTAATTGTTTTAGTGAAAGTGCTTCAAAACCTATCGTGTTTGGTATCAAATAAAAGGTCCTTTGAAGGGCTCGCATACAGAATTCGAATTTTTTCGATCGGCAATTGTTTTAGTTAAAGTGCTTCAAAACATATCGTGTTTGGTATCAAATGAAAGGTCTTTTGAAGGGCTCGCGTGCAAAATTAAATATTATTCGATCGGCAATTGTTTTAGTAAGAGTGCATCAAAACTTATCGTGTTTGGTATCAAATGAAAGGTCTTTTGAAGGGCTCGCGTACAAAATGAAATATTAACCGATCGGCAATTTTTTTAGTAAGAGTGCATCAATACCTTTCGTGTTTGGTATCAAATGAAAGTTCTTTTAAAGGGCTCGCGTACAAAATTAAATATTATTCAATCGGCAATTGTTTTAGTAAGAGTGCATCAAAACCTATCGTGTTTGGTATCAAATGAAAGTTCTTTTAAAGGGCTCGCGTACAAAATTAAATATTATTCAATCGGCAATTGTTTTAGTAAGAGTGCATCAAAACCTATCGTGTTTGGTATCAAATGAAAGGTCTATTGAAGGGCTCGCGTACAAAATTGAATATTATTCGATCGGCAATTGTTTTAGTAAAAGCACATTAAAACCTATCGTGTTTGGTATCAAATGAAAGTTCTTTTAAAGGGCTCGCGTGCAAAATTAAATATTATTCGATCGGCAATTGTTTTAGTAAGAGTGAATCAAAACCTATCGTGTTTGGTATCAAATGAAAGTTCTTTTAAAGGGCTCGCGTACAAAATTAAATATTATTCGATCGGCAATTGTTTTAGTAAAAATGCATCAAAACCTATCGTGTTTGGTATCAAATGAAAGGTCTATTGAAGGGCTCGCATAGAAAATTAAATATTATTCAATCGGCAATTGTTTTAGTAAGAGTGCATCAAAACCTATCGTGTTTGGTATCAAATGAAAGGTATGTTGAAGGGCCCACGTACAAAATTGAATATTATTCGATCGGAAATTGTTTTAGTAAAAGCACATTAAAACCTATCGTGTTTGGTATCAAATGAAAGTTCTTTTAAAGGGCTCGCGTGCAAAATTAAATATTATTCGATCGGCAATTGTTTTAGTAAGAGTGAATCAAAACCTATCGTGTTTGGTATCAAATGAAAGTTCTTTTAAAGGGCTCGCGTACAAAATTAAATATTATTCGATCGGCAATTGTTTTAGTAAAAATGCATCAAAACCTATCGTGTTTGGTATCAAATGAAAGGTCTATTGAAGGGCTCGCATAGAAAATTAAATATTATTTGATCGGCAATTGTTTTAGTAAAAACGCATCAAAACCTATCGTGTTTGGTATCAAATGAAAGGTCTATAGAAGGGTTCGCGTAGAAAATGAAATATTATTCAATCGGCAATTGTTTTAGTAAAAATGCATCAAAACCTATCGTGTTTGGTATCAAATGAAAGGTCTATTGAAGGGCTCGCGTACAAAATTAAATATTATTCGATCGGCAATTGTTTTAGTAAAAATGCATCAAAACCTATCGTGTTTGGTATCAAATGAAAGGTCTTTTGAAGGGCTCGCATGCAAAATTAAATATTATTCGATCGGCAATTGTTTTAGTAAGAGTGTATCAAAACTTATCGTGTTTGGTATCAAATGAAAGGTCTTTTGAAGGGCTCGCGTACAAAATTAAATATTATCCGATCGGCAATTGTTTTATTAAGAGTGCATCAAAACCTATCGTGTTTGGTATCAAATGAAAGGTCTATAGAAGGGTTCGCGTAGAAAATGAAATATTATTCAATCGGCAATTGTTTTAGTAAAAATGCATCAAAACCTATCGTGTTTGGTATCAAATGAAAGGTCTATTGAAGGGCTCGCGTACAAAATTAAATATTATTCGATCGGCAATTGTTTTAGTAAAAATGCATCAAAACCTATCGTGTTTGGTATCAAATGAAAGGTCTTTTGAAGGGCTCGCATGCAAAATTAAATATTATTCGATCGGCAATTGTTTTAGTAAGAGTGTATCAAAACTTATCGTGTTTGGTATCAAATGAAAGGTCTTTTGAAGGGCTCGCGTACAAAATTAAATATTATCCGATCGGCAATTGTTTTATTAAGAGTGCATCAAAACCTATCGTGTTTGGTATCAAATGAAAGGTCTATAGAAGGGTTCGCGTAGAAAATGAAATATTATTCAATCGGCAATTGTTTTAGTAAAAATGCATCAAAACCTATCGTGTTTCGTATCAAATGAAAGGTCTATAAAAGGGCTCGCGTAGAAAATGAAATATTATTCGATCGGCAATTGTTTTAGCAAAAATGCATCAAAACCTATCGTGTTTGGTATCAAATGAAAGGTCTATTGAAGGGCTCGGGTAGAAAGTTAAATATTATTCGATCGGCAATTGTTTTAGCAAAAATGTATCAAAACCTATCGTGTTTGGTATCAAATGAAAGGTCTATTGAAGAGCTCGCGTAGAAAACTAAATATTATTCGATCGGCAATTGTTTTAGTAAAAATGTATCAAAACCTATCGTCTTTGGTATCAAATGAAAGGTTGCTTAAAGAGTTCGTGTGCTGAATTGGACTTTTTTTTTATTGTCAATTTTGTAGTGCCAGAGTTTCCTAACCTATTGTGGTTGGTATCAATTAAATGTATTTTAAAGGACAGACATGCAAAATTAAGAACTTTTACTTCGGAAATAATTTGATTTATATAGTGTCAATTGTCTTGCAGAAGTGAACCCTATTTCAGTGTTCGCGGAGCCTAGCGTGAAGGCCTGGCGAAGCCAGGCTGACCGCTAGTTAAATACTATTACAGAATACATTAAAGGTAAACCGCAAGATATTTATCGAATTAATTTAATGGAAAATTATTCCGTAGATTATAATTTGTGGTTTAGGATATTGCAAAATCTGTTACGTTTTGTTGCATTAATTTACTTCAAAAATATATTACTGTCCTCATAAAGTTTTTGTCATTTTTTGTTTTATTATTATTTAAATGGAGTAGGTGGTTTTGAATGGGACTGTAAATTTGAGAACCCGGCCCACAGGCGACAAACAATTTTCACCACATTAAAATTGAAGACCCTGTTGCAAGAAGGAGGTAGCTCCAAAAAATTATTTTATTCCGACATTTTTTAACTAAATAAAAGTATGAATGTAGCATTTTATTTAAAAAAACACATAACTTTATATATAGAGTAGAGAATAATTAAAAATATTTCTTTAGAAATAATTTATTTAATAATATAAATATATAAAATAAATATATCATCACGCCTTCTACCCATTACTGGGTGTGGCACTCTGCTAAAGCAGATCTCGGTAAGTGATATATTTTGCGCGTGAAGTGCGGTTACCAGTCGTCAAATCACGGCCCCCAAACATGTTAGTGGTGGAGGAGCCACAGGGATAGCTTTTTCAAATTATGAAAATTTGTCGCTTGTGGTAATCGAACCATGGACCTCAGGATCCACAGGCCGACTTCATACCACTGTGCTAGCCATCCCATTTATTTAATAATAAATTGTAGAAATACCTCGTTCTTGCCACCAAAAAAAAAAAAAGAAAATAAATAACTGTAGTTCAACAATATTTTGATTTAGATTTATTTTTTAGTGACAAAATTTTAATTGTAATATTACAAAATATTCTAATGAGACTTAAAATAAATGATTTAGTATTATATATTATTTTATTTAAAGAACCCTGGTTCAATCCTCACAGCCGACAAAACATTTTCACCAATTTAAAATTATCCCTGTGGCTCCCCCACCACTAACATGTTTGGGGGCCGTGATTTAACGGCTGTTTCGGCAGAGTGCCACGCCCAGTAATGGGTAAATGGCGTGATGATATATTTTATTATATTTATTTTTTTATTTTAAGGAGCTACCTCTATATTGCCCCAAATATTTTGGTGATTCGCACTCTGTTATAAATTGAAATATTATCATATTCGTGCACCAAACGATTCCAAATAAAAATTTATACCAGAAAATACCCAACCCCAACTTTGTTTAAAAAAAAATGGAGCTATCTCCTTGCTGCAAACTTTTCAATTGCCCCTGTGGATTCCCCTCCAGTAACATCTTTGGAGACCCCACTTTACACGCATAAATATATAACTTGCCGTGATCTGCTACGCTAGAGTGTTTCATCCTATAGGGTAAAAGATGTGATAATATTTATTTATTAATGTTTTTACTGTCTGCTCTAGCAGAGTGCCACACCCAGTAATGTGTAAATTGTGTGATGATATAACATTTTTAATAGTAATAGTTTAATTTGTCGATCATTCTTTTGTTCAAAGAGTAAAGGACGGCACCGCCAGAACAATTAGATTTTTTGTAAAGTGTTTTTTGAATCCGGTTGGGTCAAGGTATTTTCCCAAGTCTTTAAAATGAAAATTCGTTCCAAGGTCGGAACTAAGTAACAATACCTAACCTAACATTTTAATGTTTCATCCATATTTGGCGATCACCAATATGTTGTTGCTGCTCGGTTGGTCGCTCACACAAACATGTCAAAACAACATGTATTATAGCGTCTAGAATCGTGTTGTTTCGACAACATAAAGTAGTTCTCTGCATTACCACTGCCATTGTTTTGCAAATTTTTATGTTTGTTTATTGAGATAAATCACGAGTATTGTACAAAACACGTATATAAATTTTGTTTCGCATTGAAAATAATTGCTCTTGAAGGAGTGTGTATGCAAAATTGATTTAATATGCTTCTACCTCTTTTATGTTGTTATATAATGTCAAAGTATGTGTTTATGTGAAACGATAAAACAGCATTTAGTGCTAAAGTAGATTTATGAATTTTGGTATCGATATGAATTATTACGACTGCATAAATTATGTCGTTGATTTGTATGCATTTAAACGCCCTTTTGTTATCAAAATGGTAAGAAATCGGCATACGAATACAAACTACTTTTACATGCTATAAAATTATAATTAATATTTATTGATTTTATTGATATTTTAGATTGTTGTTATAGTGCGCAGCCTAAAGCCTTTGGTTCGTGTGAAAGTCGAAAACGTTTAGTAATATTTTTAAAATATAATTTAAATATATAAATATGTAGTGAATTTCTTGTTATTTCAATACCTGTAAGAAATTATTAAATTTGAAGTAAACAAAATAAATATTTCTTTAACATATTAATACATTAAAGAAATATTTATTTTGTTTACTTTAACATATTAATACATTAATGGGATGGCTAGCTCAGTGGTATGAAGTCGGCCTGAGGATCCTGAGGTCCCTGGTTCGATTCCCACAGCCGACAAATTTTTATAATTTGAAAAAGCTATCCCTGTGGCTCCTCCACCACTAACATGTTTGGGGGCCGTGATTTGACGACTGGTAACCGCACTTCACGCGCAAAATATATCACTTACCGAGATCTGCTTCAGCAGAGTGCTACACCCAGTAATGGGTAGAAGGCGTGATGATATATTTATTAATACATTAGTAATGAACACTAATATACTTATTTAATGACCTACATCCCAATATAAACTCTGGTAAAATAGTTATTTTAAAAGAAATGGATTCGTTTCTAAACAGCTTAGATATCTTTTTACATAGTTATTTAGATTAGTTACTTTTTTCTGGAATATTGCAGATACATAGAATTCGTATTGTTTATTAGGATATTTTTTTAAGTTTGCACTCATAATGGCGAAAAATGGAACTACTACTAAGGTACAATTTGATACTAACCTAATAACTAAGTATTTTAAAAAAATAATAGAAATGAATGATAATAGACAATAAAGAAGGTAATAAAACTATAATTAAGTAATATTATACTAAAAACTAATTTGTACAAAAAAAAACTACACTATTAAATATAATCTGTGAGCTATATACTTAAATATGTACCTAAAAGTTAAAAACTAAATTAGTTCTAGCAAACATAAAATAAAAGAAAACAAATGAGAAATACAATGGTAAGCTTATGGAAACCAACTGGAAGTGTACCTTTATCTCAAGTTTGAAATATCATGATCAACGTTATCTATTAGTAGTTGTCAATAAAACTAGAAACTGCAAATATCCAATTACGAGTCGTCAAATTGCAGCACCTATTTTTATTAGAGGAAATTAAACTAGAGGCATGAGTTTCTAATGCTAAAAAGGTTTTTGGATAGAGTTAAATTAGATTAGGTTAGTCTCCTAATCTTTAACTAACAAACGCATAATTCGAGTTAGTCGTTAATATTATTTTTAACATAAATAAACTTGTTTCATAAATAGAAAAGAAAGTTAAAAAGAAAATTAAAAGTTGTGTTAGTGTCTAATCCCCTTTTATCAATTCTACGTAAATAAATAAAACAATCAATACAAAATGAGAAATGTATGATTTATCGATCTTATTCATAAAAGTCAAATACATAGTATAATATACTATTTTTTTTTTTACTTTGTGCAATTTATTTCTTCGAAATTTTGCAATTTTAAATAAAATAAATAAAATCACCACGCCTTCTACCCATTACGGGTGTGGCACTCTGCCAAAGCAGATCTCGGTAAATGATATATTTTGCGCGTGAAGTGCGGTTACCAGTCGTCAAATCACGGCCCCCAAAGATGTTAGTGGTGGAGGAGCCACAAGGATAGCTTTTGAAATTATGAAAATTGTTTGTCGCCTGTGGGAATCGAATCTAGGGTAGCAGGGTTCTCAGGATCCACAGGCCGACGTCATACCACTAAGTTAGCCACCCCATAATTTTGCAATTTTAGTTGTAAGAAATATCGAACTATAATCTAGAGATTTATATGAGAAGTGGTAACGCTGCCGAATAAATTTTGACGTTTTGCAACAATATATTCAAAAGAATATACTTCAAATTTATAAGGCCCGAAATATTTTCACATTTTTTTTTACCTCACTTATGCATTGATAGTAATTTAATAATTTTCGAAGAAATTATGTAGTTATAATATAAAATCTGAAAAGAAAGATGTTAATATTTTGAAAATTAAATTATTTGGTGATACTCGTAGCTTATCAAATTATAATATCGTTTTAAATAGATCTTCTTATTGTGTTTTCTTAATAAGCGAAATAATATTATAAAATATTTATCTAACGTTGAAAATTCCTTCAAATTGTAATAAATGAACATTTTAAAATACTTGAGGTTTGAAATAACATTTGACGTATGGCTGTGTTGTATAGTGCCAATCTTACAAAATAAAAAGTTACCAAAGACAATTTAAAAATAGCCTCTATTATTAAACTGTTTTCAGTATAATAATGAATCGATTGTGAACGCAAAATATTAAAAATATTTTAGTTACTAAATAAAAATTCGTTATAATTGCAGATGCACCACATTATCATAGTTATCTACTCAAAATAATTTTAACTATAACTTCACAGGTTGCTATCTGAATTGCTCAACCATCCACATCCGCAACATTGCATAATTAAAATAAAATTAATCACTGGTTACGTTAAATTAACACTTCATTAATCATACCCAAGATCATCAGGTCATCAAACCAAAAAACAATCACATCTACAACTAAACAAAACATCGACATATGGCCATCTGATATTCAACACCGATAACATTCTAATCGGAGATAAAAACATCTGAACTGCAGAAAGCTGCTCAGTAGACAAAGATCATCAGTGCGGCAATGTTACCGCGGATCCAGAGTGCTGTGGGTGTGGTGTTGAGTGAGTTCTGGTGAACAGTGTCTGAGCAGTGGTGACTAGATGTTGCTGACAATGCCGGAGAGTGCGAAGGACAATGACAAGTCCTCGCTGTTTGTCTCGTCGCCTACTCCGAGGAGGAAATTGTCGATGAGGAGGGTTTATGATCGAATGCAAAAGTACTTGTCGCCAGGTACGCGGAGAGTAGAGTAAAGTGTTTTCTAAAGATCTTAACATTGAAAGTATATGTATTACCTGTGGATCTGTTTCTACATTATTTTAAAGGAAAATGATTCTTATAAAATATACAGAAGTATTTTTATTTAAAATAATTTAAAAACGTTTAACAGTATAAAATATACAACCAATTTTGATGTTGGAAATGTTAGATCTTTTGAAAAGCATACTTACATATTTGATCGTGAATAATATTTCTAACTTGAGTTTACTTGAAGATTTGTATTTGTGACTAACTTTTATATGAATTATATTATTAAAATAAATAAATAATATTTTCTGAATATTGGATTACATGTCTTTATTGTCAAAAATTGTTATTTGACGACGTGTCGGACTTTGGTTTAATCGACTATCGAGTCTAAAAAATATGAAAAAGTTTTACAATGATAATTACAAAACCCTAAAATTAAATTATATTTTACAACAAACGTACCTACCGATTTAAATAATTTTTAAAGTTTAAAATTTATATTTTGGTATAAATTGAAATAAAAGGAGTAATCACTCCTTTAGTTAAACAGTGACTGGCGTTTACAAATCAATTTGGGGCTACATAAAATTCGCAAAATGTACTTTAATTTACAATAAACGTTTATTGTTTAGTTATAATTTCTTAAACCAGTAGTTTTCAAAATTTTCGGTTCATGCCGCCCTTAAGTATCAGAACTTTCTCACAGTACCCCAAGAGAAACCAGGTCTAAATAACTAAGATAGATTGATTACATTTAAAAATATATACAAACTTATAAACATTTTATATTTACGTAATAAAAAATATATTTCTAACAATATTATAATTATTGAAACGGATGAGTCTGCTGTTCACTGCACATTTCAAATATTGGAAAAAATCGCGGTGCCCGTGTAAGCACGCCACGGCGCACAGTTTAGGAATCACCGCTTTAAACAATTGTGACTGAAAACCCAAATTTAAAAGGGCATTTGTAGATGAGACATGCAGACAAAATCTCTCTCAATATACTGTATGAAATAAAGCAATTAGAGTGTTTCAATTTATTTGTATAGTATAAATTTTCTTTATATAATGTCTGACAAATTTTCTGAATTGCATACTGAACTAGCACATGAACAGTATTACGATAAGAGATGACACTCGAAGATTTATTATTATTTTTATCCTGAATAGTATTTTCTTTTGGGTCAAATAAAATGGGTAAAATTATTATCTTTGTTTTTATAAAAAAAAAATTGATTTATTACACCTGTGACATTCTTAAACCAATAAGGAAATTTATCGTCTATAAAAATGACTGGGATATATTTTTGTTTCTAATTTCCATAGTTTATCTGTCGTATTAAAATATATGTGGCTAATGACACTTTAGCCGAGTTAGACAATTAGGTATGTTAATTTTACTAGACAGTAAGAGTAAATTAACAATTTACCTCATTATTGCTTAATCTTGGAAATTTCTAGAATAATTAAATACGTACTACTACTAAAAATGATATGAAACAAGATATTATGTGAAGGATAATTAAGTACTTTAAACGACACTAAATTATCTAAATTATGAGGCCTGTTATTTTATTCAAATTTATGAAATGTGTTCTCATTTCTGTAATTCAATTTAGGTTTTTAAAGTATTCTCATTTAGAATTAATGAATACTTTCTAGTTTCCATAGTATTTTAGTCGTCGAGGATCTAGTATATAATTCTGAAACGCAATATGAATATGTATGTACATTAATATGAAGTTTATTCCTGTTTATTTATTAAGTATTAGGTTCTACAACTTCAAGTGCTGCAGTGCTTCATACTTGAAAACCTCAGACAAAACATTACTAGACGGAGAACAACGGCGTTTGTTGTGAAGTAGAAAGGGTTAGAATAACTGTTGATGAGACGGATGCGCGGCAAAGAGCTAGTACCCCTTGGTGTTATGCGGGTTGCATTTTTGTTGATGACAGTTATCAGACGCGAGCATTTTATTTATTTAAATACAAACGTGCGTATACAAAACACTTAATATGTCAAAAACTAACCTTTACTTTGATGTATGAAAAGTAAGTAATTGAATATAAAAATAACTACACATATGTTTGCAACTCGCATAACATCAAAGGGTACTCGCTCCTAGCCGCGCACCCGCCTCACCCACAAGTTACTCCAACTCTTTCTACTTCAGAACACTGCATTGACTTGAATACGGCAGACTTTGTCTACTTATGTTTTGTCTGAGTTGAAAACTTATAATTGTACTGCCTTTGCAAAAAGCGGTATGTAGTGCCAACATAAATTACAACTTACCACTTACTGATATAATGACTTCGAACTATTGAAATGCAATCATTTAATTACAGATGTACATAAATTTTATTAAGTGCATGTTTTTATATCTTCTAGTAAAGTAATGAATGATATTCATCTGCACGAACTCGTACCTAATATCATATCAATATATAACATTTATATACAACTGGTACATAATGTTAACTTTGTTCTTATCAAAATCATTACTGAATGTGCTTCATTATTTGCCGAGGAAAATAAAAATGAGAAGTACTCTCTAGGGAAATAAAGTGATTCAAGGGCTATTAACGGTATCATCTAAAAAAAATATTATTTTCTACTAAGAAAATAATATTTTTGTAACTAATACAATAGATCTTCTGCATTGCTCTTGTGTATTTGTGAAAGATAGACCTGTAAACTTCCCTGTCAAATTATTTTTATGAAAATATTTATAATATTTGTTAACGATACAAAAAATAAATAGTTTTTAGTTTGTAGGAATGTACTTCATTTTACATGATGTTAACAGTCTCTTTTATTAAATAACGAATTTTTCCATTTGTATATTTTTATATACAAATAAAACACGTGAATAAAGTGATTGCATCCCTCAAGCTACGCCCTCAAGATTCAATTTTCGCTCTCGACAAATAATGACGACTTTTCCTGCCTTGTTATATAAACTACTGTTAGGACCAATACGAGGTGTGGCTATTAAATAACGAGACTGACGTTGCTACAGGCGAAGTACGCATACGCCAAATACCAGTAACCGTCAGCTTTTAAGCGTGAAGCTTTCTTTTTCGAATGCAGAACCTCTCGCTTCTGTAAACAAATCCGTATTGCCGTAGCATTCGTTCTAATTAGAGTTGATTTTTTGTTTCGCCGAAAAAATTAAAAGTGCAACGAATTGTTGTGAAATTTCAAATGAAACTTGGCAAAACTGCTACTGAAACTTATAATTTATTGAAAAAAGTACCCGAATTGTGGATCACAAGTCATGGTTTCTCCATCAAAACAATGCGCTGGCTCATTCCGCAAAGTCTGTCAAGAGATTTCTAGCCAAGTACAGCATCCCAATGTTGAACCATCCGCCTTATTCGCCAGATCTTGCACCATGCGACTTCTATCTGTTTGCTAAGGTGAAATTTGCTTTAATAGCAACAAGATTTGAGCTTTTAAAGAGAAACCGGCACGCGTTCTGAAGGAGCTGACAGAAGAAGACTTCCAGCACTGTTTCGAACAATGGAAGATTCGCATGGAGCATTATAAGGATAGAGGAGGAGTGTATATTGAAAGTGATAATAAGTAAATGGGTATGGAATCAAAATAAAATGTTAAAACAGCATCAGTCTCGTTATTTAATAGCCACGACCTCCTAATAAAGTTTCTAATAAATATCTGTCAAACAAACAAACAATATCGTATCGAAATTATAATTTATATTATGAAAATTAAATTAACTATATCAACTTTGTTTATTAAACGGATAAATTTATTAGGAACTTTGTTACGAGATTGAAATATCAGCCAATAATATAATTTTGTGATATTTCTTTCACAATGCCATATCTGGTATGGTTGTTATCCGAAGTTAGACTTTTTCTTTTGGGTTTGTAATTTGACATTTGGGAGCTGAACTTCAAGCGCAAATATATATTTAACTGCTTTAACAAAGCTGGTACAATCATTCTACTTTCATGTTAATAGTACAACATATTTGATTGGAAAATAACTATATTTTGCGTATTGCTATATAAGGAATACGTATATTTATCACTAGTAGAGTCATAAAAGCTTCTTAATTTTTTTTATTTACCTATGTAGAAATTACGAGAGTATTGAACTCTGTTTTGAGTTTTACACCTACAGATTTTACCTTTTATAGAACAGCAGACTTCTCTAAACATAAAGCACCATTAACAACAGCTTATTTCTAATTTATACGTAGCGGTAAATCTACCAACATCGTAGAATAGCAATTACAGATTAATATTTAATATCCTTTCCTTACTATACGAGTATGATTCATATAAAAATTTTGTACGGTGTAAGAGTTTCTTCTTGTCTATTTTTGTAACAAATTTTATTGGATAAAAGTCTGTTATAGCTACGAGCAATTTATTAGTTCATTGTTATGATGCTATTATTCTGTTCTTTAATAATTCTATTGTGTACTTACATCTAGTTTTTCTTGGTAACAACCTTGGTATTTAATTGTTCGTGACTAGTAAGAATATCAATATATTCTGCAACTTTTTTATTACTTGCGTAATATTTTATATTGTTCTACAATCTGGTCTGTAGAGTACTTATTTTATCTTTAAACCGCATTATTATTTCACTCTGAATTGCATTACATATTACGTAATAATGATAATGAAATTAAGAAGAAATGGCCATTTTCGAATATATTTGCATTAACTAGTTTTTAATAGAAGGAAAAACTGTTAAAATTAATTTTTTTATAGACACCTGTATTAATTTAAAACTACTACTTTTATGAAATAAGAAACTAAGATTTTATAAATGCTGTTCCAAAATTGAATCTGCCCATACTCTACTCCAAATCTACACAGTATGTCCCAAAAATAACGAAACTCTTTAAATATAGAATAAAACACGCATTGTATTATGTTTGAAACTTAATATTTATTCAAAATAGGTTCTATTTGAATCAATATACTTTCTAGAACGATCAACTAGAGCATGAATAGATTTTTTATGCCATCTAAAGGAACGTTATTTAACACCTGTATCACGGCTGCTTGAATAGCAGGAATATCATCATAAAACGCTCCTTTCATGGCAATTTTCAGTTTTGGGAAAAGATAATAGTCACATGGTGTTAGATCAGACGAATACGGGGGGTGGTCGATGACACAAATATGTTTTTTCATCAAAAATTCGTTGACTTTTTGGTCTTCATTTAATTCAAGTGGAACCAAATGTGAACTAACCTTTCTTTTACACAAATCTTCAGTTAGAATTCTCCAAATATTGTTACTCGTATTTAATTCTTCACCCAACATTCTAACAGTAAAATTCGCATCGACAGCAATGATTTCACGCACTTTTTCGACTAATTCAACACAATTAGTGCTACAATCTTTTGATTATTCCCGTAATACATGAATAACTATTAAAAATATTACCGGTATTATTTTTTGACAAAATTTCAATTTGTTACAATTTTCAACTCGCAGCCGACCTACAATTTTCACCAAATAAAAACTACCCCTGTGGCTCCCTCTCCTCTAATAACAACTTTGGAGGTCGTGATTTGACGACTGGTAACCACACTTCACGCGCAATATATATCACTTATCAAGATCTGCTACGGCAGAGTGCCACACCCAGTTGGTAGAAGACATAATATTTTTTTTCAACTCACTTGAAATTAACAACTAAATATCTATAATTGTTGTTCTTCTTCTTACAAAAAGCTAAATTGAACTGATACAATTCTCTTATGTCATTTTATCGATGCAGCAGCACCTTAAGACTAAACTCTAACGGGAAGATTCATAAAGCGGAATAAATTTGGAGTTAACTAATTTCATTTGTTCTGAATTAAAATTGTAGATATTAGAGCTATTTACAAAACAGAATAATGTTCTTGTTAATGCTTTAAATGTTATGTTAGGTTTTTTTTTTCACCGTAACACTTGGTGGCATAATTAGCAGCTATTTTTTCGAATTAGAAATTGAGTTCAAATTGGAACTAAAAATGAAATTAGCGGTTAAATTGTTTTATTAATCTGCCTGAAAATGATCAAAGATACTAGTTTAATAGAAGGCTTAATAATGTCAGGTGTATTGCTGTAAACAATGTTTCTATTGAGGTTATGTGTTACGGACTATTATGAAACTGATATCAGTTCTTCATTCAAAAGCAAAATTGAAAAGTATAAATAAATATTTGTTCACATCTCAACTATTCTCGGTCAGATAATAATTGAGTTGAATAGTCCATTGTTTTCAAAAAGAATACAGTTAATTTGTATTCACTCTAACCTCTACTCTACAATTTGTCTGATGACGTCGTCAGCACCTCGGCGGCTGAGAATGCGAGATACCTCAGCTTGCGTCGGAAGGTGCGAGTATTGATTCGACAACAGCCGCGGGTCCGTGGCCAGTCACATCGTCGCTTCCCCCCAAACCGGAACCGGCATCAGTCCTTTCAATTCGGTACCGGAATTCCGGGATTATCTTCGTGCTCTTGCATTCATGCGCCGTATCTGCCGACAGTGTGGATAACCGCAGTTTCTTACGACGATAATTTTATCATTTCTCTGGAGCGATGATAACTTGATTTTACTCCAAGTATAATGTAGTTAAATGAAGTAAATATATCATCATGTTTTTATCCTAATTTTGCATTCGCATTCGAGATGCTACCCAAAAGTTCCCGAACTCGGTAGTGCACCGATTTGCCGCTAGATTTCAGCACTAGTGCATTTCCCAAACCATTCCGTTCGTTTTCACAACATTTTGCGTTCTTTTGTCGTATCAGTGTGGTGATATCTGTGTTAATGTTCGTTGTGTTCTGCGATAGTGTGATGAGCGATTTGAAAGAGCAACTCATTTGCATCAAATTTTGTTTCAAGCTCGGGAAAACGGCAACCCAAACTCACCAAATGCTTCTCGAAGCATTTGGTGAGGAAGCCATAGGAAAACCCCAAGCCTTTCAATGGTTTAAGAGGTTCAAGAATGGAAGGATGAGTGTGTTGAAGACGATGAGCGCTCTGGACGTTCTTCAACTGAAATCAATGACCAAAACATCCAAATTGTGCGTGAAACAATTCTCCGAGACCGTCGACAATCAATTCATGACATCTGTAATAAAGTTGGGATGTCCTATGGCACAGTCCAAAGAATTTTGGCGGACGAACTTGGGATGCGCAGAATTGCTGCAAAATTTGTTCCCCGTTTGTTGACACATGATCAAAAGCAAAATCATGTTCTCATTTGCCAGGAACTGAAAACACGTGCCGAAAATAACGAAAACTTCCTAAAAATGAAAACCAAGCTGAAATGTAAGAGATTTGAGACTGTTAAGGAAGATTCAAACTATATCGCAGAAGATCGTAAGCGCTATTTCAAAAAAAGACTGCAAAAAGTGTTTTGAACAGTGGATAAAAAAGATGGAACAAGTGTATAACTGTACGAGGGCAGGGTGAAAAGTCCCTGAAAAATGAAACAAGAAATGATTTATTTGGTCGAAACATATTTTATTTCTCAACATAATCTCTTTGTAGCTCTATACACTTCGTCCAACGTTTTTCAAATTTTTCGATCCATTCCAAATAATACGATTTTGGCAATCCTTCAAAATAGGCGTTTATCTCAGCGATGACCTCATCGTTGGAGCCAAATCTCTTTCCGCCGAGCCATTTCTTCAAGTTTGGAAATAGATAAAAATGGCAGGGGGCCAAATCTGGAGAATATGGTGGATGATGAACCAATTCGTAGCGCAATTCATGCAATTTTGCTATTGCGACTGCGGACCTGTGCGCCGCGCCGGTGCGTTGTCCACAATGCGGCACCCATCTGGCAGATAGCTTTCTCATATCCAAAAATTTATGCAAAATGTTCCGTACCCGTTCGGTTGAGATGCTCATAGCCTCAGTCAGCTCGTGCACTTTAACTCGCCGATCGTCCAATATCATACCATGGATTTTATCGACGATTTCTGGCGTTGTAACCTCAATTGGACGACCAGAACGTTCGGCGTCCTTTGTGGTCATACTATCACAACGAAAATCAGTAAACCACTTGTGAATCGTTCCAATCGATGGTGAGGAGTCCCCATAATATTTAACAAGCGATGCTTTGATTTGCGTAATGTTTTTTCCACGCAAGAAATAATGTTTAATCAAGACGCGAAATTGACTTTTTTCCATGTTTTCAAAAATCTTCAAGGTTGCTTGCTTTCGATGGGTGTCAAAACAGAACTAAATGACATATCAGTCTGAAAATTTTAATGCGTTCCAGTTAAAGATGTTACATCACAAATGTCACATGAGATTTGCGATTATGGCGCCATCTGTTTTATTTTTCAGGGACTTTTCACCCTGCTCTCGTAGGTGGGGATTATTTTGAAGGAGATATTTTGTTGGTTTGAAGTTTTAATAAATACAGCTTTTTAAAAAAACGAGTTCGGGAACTTTTGGATAGCACCTCGTATTTTCGTAGATAATTTTATTTCTTTTATTTGTAACTCTGCAGAAACTTACTCCAAACTCGAACAGTGTGATTAAATGCTAGGTATTGCGCAATTTTAACTGCAAACGGCCGGTAGGTTCGAACCCGAGACACTACATGGGTATCTTACGTAATAACAATCAGAGATATACAATCTAACGCGTTCGACCACCATACTGACAAATAAATAATATATAATAATTACCATGGCCGACGCAAGGCAGTAAGCAAGGTAAACACCGCAGACAGGCGGCATTGTTTTAGGGCCCCGCGTGCAAAAATAATAATAATAAATCAATCATATATGAATGTTAATAATAAGGGGTGTTTTTCTATAGTTTGCAGAAAGACATACGAAACCCAAGCGCCCGACCCTAATAATTACCAACTATCAAATAACATTTACATCCACAGATTTAGTAAACAGTGTGTAATGTTCATTTGTATTAATCCAATTCGATAAGCAATGAATGAATGTCGTACCATACAAAAAATTGTACAAATATTGTCACAAGAGTGATTCAAGTACATAGTAGTATCAATAGCGAACGTTTTCACAACGTACGATGGAAATAGTGACTGTTCTATATTTCGTATGACACGACGTATTTTCTTTTCATAAAACAGATGTAACATTTTATTGTTGGATCTCTAATTTTCATAAATTTGTTTCATTAAAAAGTTAAAGTTTATGTCATAATCTTAAAAATGAACAAATGAACAAATTATTTTTCCTACAACTGTGCGATTTCTTTGTTATTACGTAACTATTATTGCCTTGGTTACGTATGGAAAGTAGACAAATGCAGATCAAGTGCGTTTCTGTAAGCAAAGAAACACTAGTGCGGAAAGTAATTCATTACGCAACTGTAAAAAAATTGTATTGAGAGATTTAAATTTCGTGCTGAGCGCGGAATTCATATTTTGGCCACAGACGCTTATGGACGAAGAATATGCAGTGAGCCAGCGCTAGTAAATATACAGTAGTATATTTTGACGTTTGAAAACATAACCTTAAATTGCAGTATAGTCGAAACGATCGTTATACATGTATTTAATAAATATTATATCTGTGGACAAATCAAGTGTTTTTATTTTAACTTTATTAATAATGGAAACTATGGATTCTATTATTATTTAATCGAGAGTATACCGGTGATTGAAAAACTGGCCTTAAATCAAAATAATAGCACTTATAATTCTAGATTATTATAGTAGCTTAAATAAGTATTTTAAAAAGAAATAAAATTGTTATATAAACTCTACTGAATCTGTGGGCACATTTTAAGTACAAGTATTTGATTGACATGGTATCATGCATGATTTTTTTGCCTGCTGTCTACGTTGCTAAGATCTCACCATCTGAGCGTATTTTAACTTCACAGTAATGTTTTTGTGTTTATTCGCAATAAAAGATTTGCAATTTTGTTTAGTCATTTCTGTGAAAACAATGGAAATAATTGTATAATATATGTAGTTATGGATGATTTATAACATTTGGAATTCAAATAATAATAGCGCTCATAGGAGACCACCAAATACAAAAACAAAAGCTGAATAATAATATCTACCTGTCACCTTCCTACCAGTAATTTAGATATTTATTCATTCGTTTAAATATCTACCTGCTGTGTATATATGGAATGATGTTTATACGATTGTGTAGGACTTAATATAGTTCAGATTCATAAAGATAAGCATAATTGAAAAGTCAGCAGTAGGCTCACATTTGTGATTTGTAAATCACGCGTTAGTGAGATCGTAAACTAGCATTAGGTTGTAGTTTTCTAATTGTCAAATTTATAGTAACAAATAATAACAGTACGCCAACATACCAGCGGGTATTGTTTACAAGAATTAAATACGTTTCATGTCAGTTAAATAAATCATAATTTTGTGGAGAGGAGAATATAAATTAAAAAATATGTTCTTATGATTTTATTCATTCGCTCAGTGTTGTATGTGATAGATCTGTATGAATTATCGAACTATAAATACTGTTGTTAATTAAGACGTAGTTGTTTATTAACATCCGTCAAATTACTGCGCCTACATTTATAGATAATAAAAGGTGAGTTACAAAGATAATAAAATCAAAACAGCGAAACATATTAATTTATAAATAATTATGATATGAGAACGGGATCTCGTAAGACATACGGATGATTATGCACAGGGTGTAATGGTGTTGTTTATACATATACTTCGTAATATAGCAATAAACAACCAATTATATTCAAGTGAAATATAAAATATATTATTTTAACCTTTTTGCGAGTTATTAATATTGATTTGTCATGGAAAAAATTATATGTACATTTTTGCTTATATATAATAGCTTTTATGTTCGATAAAACCCTAACTACTTGATTTATGATACTATTTAATGCCCATTAAATACAACTTTATTGCCTATTTAATGTCAAAAAATAAATGTCAAAATAATTATAAATCTCTTTTTTTTTTCATTTAATGCAACTTCTTTTACTTCTTTTGGGATTTTTCTAAAGCGGGATTTATAATGAAGTAAAGTAACATAAAACGTAACGCAATCGAAGACACAACGCAAAGTAAACATTTTGTGTGATTTATAATGAAGTTAGGATGGTTACATGTAGCCAATCACAGAGCGGTTTGTACGTGGCGCTTCGACAGCTGTCAGTTAAATTTGACGTTTATGTCATACAAAAAGAGATAGCATTTTAGGTTACATTAAGTATTTTAGTGACTTGGGAGTGTAATAAAAAGTTAGTTTACAATAGACAGTGAGGATGAAATGGCTGCTTTATTACTAATTTGATTAAAAATGAAAAAAGATTTAATCCCAAATTCTGCTTTTCAACTTGATGTTTTTAAACTCTTTTTTTGTTTTATTATACATAAATGGATATTTTTCTACTAACTGAATCAGCAATTTATCATCCATGATAATAATCACAGAACACAGCAATAATAATAAAGAAATGCAAAATAAAAGACACAAATTACTCAAAATGGTCGACCAAAGCGTTCACAGATTGAACCAAACAAATATATCGGATCGGTAATATAGCTTTCTGCAATGAAGTTTGAAATAATGCTTCCTGATTGGTCAGAGGTACAAGAAGTAACGCAAGAAGTTGAAAGTTGGCGAACTCCTTGCCTTACGTTACATCTGCGTCTTACGTTTGATTATAAAGCGGTATATGCTGTTACGTATGTTCATGTCTTGCGTTACTTTACTGCACTTGCGTTACCTCTTACTTTACTTCATTATAAATCAGCCTTAAGTCTTGAAACATTACGAACGAAATTTCCTACTTTTTTGATAAATTTGACAAGTTAATAATCGTAAATAATACTGTTAAACAAAAGCAACAGCACATTTTAACATTAACATATTGTAAGAAAACACATCGCCTCTTCTGTATTCGAACGTTTTATCAGCCACAGTCGACCAAAAACTACGGCTCGTCCAATAAAATCTTGCATTATGTACTTGTTACATTAATAGCCATTAGTCCTAAAAACAAAAATGTGATAAATGCGACAATTTTTCTATAATTTAACCGATTTCGTAACTCTTATGGATTTCGAGTACCACAGCAGTTAACAAATTATTTAGAACCACCAATATAATTTATATATTTATTTATTTTAATATAGTTTAAAAATAAATAAATAAATATATCATCATGTCTTCTACCCAGTACTGGGTGTGGCGTCCTATCGTAACAGATCTCGATAAGTGATATATTTTGCTCGTGAAGTACAGTTATAAACCATCAAATCACAACCCCCAAAGATGTTAGTGGAAAGAGAGCCACAGAGGTAGTTTTAATGTGGTGAAAGTTGTTTGTCGGCTGTGGGAATCGAACCCAGGTTCTCAAATCCACAGGCCGATTCGATACCACTGAGCCACTTATCCCAATATAATTTCTGTATAATAATTATTTAAGAAGCTTTCGTGATTCACATTTAAATATAACTGGAGACAAACATGAACCTGTTGAACTTAATCAATTCATCAAATCTATTAACCTTTCATATCTAAAATTAGAACATACGAGTACATTTATCCAGCACTCATAACAACCTCATTTTAAAAATGCCTATTCTCATAAAACATAACCTCTTTCAAAACATCACCATCGCATTTCCAAATACGGATCGCACTCATCATCATCATATCGTAAACTACCGCCTTTGCCTTTGCATATCTCTCGTCATGGAATCTACATAGATTCTAGATATCAAACAGCAACACCACGCAGTTGGTTCATTGTTTAGCCGCAGTTGGGTGGAGGCGCCACTCACTCCGGCCGATTAGTTAATTACTTTAATTCACCTGCGGTCTACAACGGCCCATTACGTCTCTCTGAGCTTAACTACGTAATGTTTGCGTTCATCGTTAACTTAAGAATGATCCCTCGGCTGTGTTTACAGTTTGCAATGTGCATGGTTTAATTATATTCTATATAATTACGGATTCATTTACTTTTTAAATAAAAGAACCATGTTATTTTAGAAACTAAAGAAAAATAATAATTAGTTAAAATGTTTTTTATTAATATATCTAGCGTAAAAATATTGACGAAATTATCTACAATTATTTATCGTTAGTATAACCATCGGTTAAAAATGGGCATTTATCTCAAGACATTATTTCTCTAAAGTCAAACAATTCTAAATTTCTTTATAATAAATATGAACAAACAAAAATATTATACAGGGTATTTTAAACTTAAGGCAAAAGTATTAAGGTTAGTGATCATAGATATTTTTTAATTTGAAAAATTAAGAACACGTTTCTTGGACTGTACATTTTTAGTGCCACTGGCCGACACAACAAACAGTAATTTACCTTATATTGTGTAATGAATAAATTGGTTATTATTGCGCTATGTTTATTACTATTTATGCTACTCTTTACTAGTCGTAGAATCGCGTCCTTCAAAGATATTAAGGTATTAGTAAAGAAATCATAAGGATAATTTTAATTTATTGAAAAATAAGTTATTGACTAGGAGAATCGAACTTGGGCTTATAATTTTCATACTAACAGTTAGTATGTTTTATTTTAGAGGGCGAGATTGATGCATAAAAATATTTTAATAGTATATTAAAATGGGGTGGCTATCTCAGTGGTATGAAGTCGGCCTGTGGATCCTGAGAACCCAGGTTCGATTCCCACAGGCGACAAACAATTTTCATAATTTCAAAAGCTATCCCTGTGGCTCCTCCACCACTAACATCTTTGGAGGCGTGATTTGACGACTGGTAACCGCACTTCACGCGCAAAATATATCACTTACCGAGATCTGCTTCGGCAGAGTGCCACACCCAGTAATGGATAGAAGGCGTGATGATATATTTATCTTTTTTTTTTATTAAAATACAAGTTACAGAAGGCAGACCTATTCTAACACAAGTTTGAAATTCGATCACGAGCAGCATAGCGGCAGGAAGACGAACGGACGAGTGCTAGAATTGCCTTCTATAACGACTATTTTATGCTATTTTCTTTATTTCGGCTTTGCTTTACAATACTTCCTTTATAAAAATTGTTGACATTTTCCATTAAGGAACATTTTTGGTGTAATGGTTAAGTTGGTGCGAGTAATTATAACCGTTGCCTAGATATTTATATAAATTGCATTTTCATTTTTGCCGTTGCCTAGATATATTGTGTATTTAATGCAGTTATACCAAACTATGATAACAATATGTCACCAAAAATCGTTTATAAATGAAGCTCATTCTAGCATCAATATGCGTGCAAGAATAAGTTATTCTAATGCCGACACAGAGAAAATTCTTTTAGAAAAACTGGCAGAAAAGCAAATAAATATGTATATTAAAATTTTTAATATAAATTTAAATATTTGGATTGAAGATACAAATTTTAGGTAGAAATAAAAAAAGAAACGAAATAAGAATACACATGTAAGATGCAAAAGTAATTTCGTAGCAGATATTAATCGAGAAAAGACAAAAAAAATGCTGTGCGTTTTCAGTAGATTGTCGCAACCTGGTTTTGGCTAATCGCACGATGTATCAATTTGGCAGGCATTCAGATTCAGAACGTTCCGTTTAAGTGAAATTTATATTGCTCCGATTCCAATTCAATGGAATCCCTGAACTAAGAAACAACATCGCGCTTCGCTTCGCATCTTTTCTCGTGTTGTTGTTTTTTATTTCCCTGCATTTTTGGCATATCACCAAACTCGTGTTATTTTAGTTCTCTCAATTTTGAAACCCATTCAAATTTAATGCAACAAAATTAATTTGCACTGTTACCAATTAATGTTGTTAATTTTACGCTTAATAAAATTGTTTCATTTACGTGAACATTTAATCCAGATTTGTCAGTGTTGAATATTCTTTGAAGTGGTTCACAGAACTCGATTTGTAAAAATGTGCGAATTATTTAATCAAGTCACACAGTTTGCTTTCTAGCACGATCCGTTACGTGTTTAAAAGCGCTTGATCTGTCATCGTATCTTGGTTAACATCAATAATTTTAATTTTTTGTTCGTTAAAATGTATTTATTCATTTCGTAGTCGACTGATTAACTTTGTGTTTGGCAGTTAGACGTGTGTTGAACATAAACTAACTTGTTATCTTTTGTAAAACATAAAATATACTTTGAGTCATTTACCAATTAATTAATTTGATTGATTTCTAACATACCTTAATAGCCAACCATATTGTATAATTATTGTCACATTATCCAATAAAGTGCTGATTACAATGAGAAGCAAGCATGTAATGTGATTTTCACTTAGTGATAGTTACAATAAATAAATAAAGATATCACACCGTCTACCTATTATGGAGTGTGGCACTCTACCATAGCAAATCTCGGTAAGTGAGATATTTTGCTCGTGAAGTGCGGTTACCAACCGACAAATCACGGACACCAAAGATGTTAGTGGAAGGGGAGCCACAGGAGTAGTTTTAACGTAGTGAAAATTGTTCGTCGACTGTAGAAATCGAACCCGGGTTCTCAAATCAACAGGCCGAATCGATACCACTGAGTCACCGCATATAAATTTGTTAAATAGAAGCCTACCATTTTATTTGAGAAAAAATAACACTGAAATGTTTATCATTCATTTATCCATTATTGTGTTTATTTTATTTTGGTATTATATACTTGTTTTTAGGCCCTCAAGTGCGGGCGTAATTTGGCTGTTATCGCCCGAAGGTGTATAAAGTTGCCAAGGAACATCTATTCAAACAAATCAAAATCAAAATTTATGAATAAATGTCAAATTACAATTACGTTTTTCTTAAAGCTTTTTTAATTTCTGTAGTACTAATTTACTCAAATTCAATATTTCTTTATAATAGTTGTTTTTCATTTTTAGTTAATAGTAATTTATTATTTTTTGTTTGTAACATAGCCGCATACTTAAAATTAATATCACCAGCAAAACCATACGAATACGTTGTAACAGACAGGATGTACAAAAATAATCGTTTGCAAAATTGTTGATTAGATTGCGTCTTTAAGACACATGTCATGTTATTCACCTTTTGGAGCACGCGCGAGCGTTTGAGGCATTTGTCACATTCAGCGAAATTATTGCGATCTATCATTTATTTAGTATAAATGCCGTAGTTTAAGATGATAGTAGATGATCGTGTAGAAGTATGTAGCACACAGGTCGAATGTAGTAGCTAGTACGTAAGTAGATAGTAGTTATGATTCGTGAGTAGAAGAATATTCGAGGGTGTCTATCCCGAGAATATGATGTTATTAATTTGTTACTTGTTGTTTGATTAATTCATTATCTTTATTTTATGTTGATTCTTATTATGTTGTTTTAATAAAATATTTACCACTCGCATATGCAGCATTCATTACTTATTATCCAACTTCAGCACGTCGACAATCAGTGGTCAAGATAAATTCTCATTTTGACCACCATGATTTGTTACAACGTACTAACTGAATTCTTTAATTTCGAGGACCAAAATAAAATAAAACGTTGTACGTATCATGAGCATAATCAAGCTTATAGCAATCGGGAAATTATAAAAAAATAATTATTACAGCTAAAATTAATCTGTAAATAATAAAAGTTGTTGATAGAAAATTTATTAAAAATGACTAAAATAGGTTCTTTTATGAAGCGTGAGACATGTCATGGAGCTGCCCATAACCCTTTTTATTATACTTATATTTAATCAATTCTATCTTATATTCTATATTATTATTTTTATTTCATTATCATAATTATTATTATTATTTACTTTGTTAGTTTTAAGTATTGTATATTTATTACTTTTTCTTAATTATGTAACCTAATTCCTATTTTCAATAATTTGTATTCAAATTTATTTATGTCAACCACTTTAAACAGTTTTAGTTCGAAAGTCATCTAGACTAATTTATAGGTTCCTTTAAAACCTACAACCATGTTAGTGTCAACCCAAAGCATTTTTGTTGCTTACACATTTTTAAAATCACTTTTCCAAATTCTAACTATTGACAGATATTATCCAGACTTAGCCACTTAACTTCAACACTAAATTTTGACGCGTTTAAAGAAAGCAAAACCAAAGTTTTGTGCGTTTCGTAACACATTGGAATAAATCACCAATGAAATCCAAGAACGCCTACTAACGGGGGTAAAAACCCTCTAGTGGGGAGTAACCTCAAAGTTTATATAATTACTAATTTTTAGAAGAGAGAAGCACTTGAACACTTGATCTCAAACTATCGACTTCTAAATTAAACACTTGATCACAGAATCAAAAACAGTTGACTTCTAAACTAAAAACTAAATTTCAAATTCAACTTTACTTAAAAACCAAATCATTAATATTGTAAATAGTATATTGTAAATTGTAAATATATTTATATAGGAAAATTTTACTATCCAACATTATTAAAATCCAATACAAATCCTATAACTAAATAAATATAAAGTACGTGTAGTGGAAACAAACGGGTCGTTTTGCCCATAACAGAAACATGAAATCATGTACAATTTTGACACAGTTCATGAATATAGATAGTTCCCGTCAGTGTACCAAATTACACATACCTACGCGGTAAAACTTTAAAAATCATCAAGGATTAAAACAATCCAGAATAACAGTCGCAAAATTAAGTTTACGTGATTACGTGCATTATATAAATAAACACAACAACCTTTAATCTGTTAGATAAACAGGAAATCACAATTACGGGAATGATCATCGTCATAATCAAAATTCGCAAGTGCAAATGAAAATAGGAACAATCACGTCACTTGAGCGGCCAGTCGGTACATCGAACGCGTCGCTAAAAGTTTTGCCAGCACTAAAAATAAACAAGAATATTATGCTGACCGAGATTTTGTGCGTTTTAATTAATATACTGCCTGTGTTTTAATAGGATTCATTAGTTCATTACACACTGAAAGTAATTAGCAGAGTAGAAAAAACTGGAATTTTGATCAGTTGTCATGCCAGGATATTGGAAAAGTTTGTTATGAAAACATTGTTCTGCTGATGTGTTTTAATCGCCATTTTGAATATTTTAATTTTGTTTTTTATTTACTTCAGTGCATTTTTGTTGAGTTTTTTAACTGGAAAACACAAGAGACTTTGTTGTACTTAATTAATACCACTGATGGATAAAACTCAATGCGTATATTTTCATTATTTATATTTGCCAATTTTTTAACTATTATAATAATGCTGTAAACTTTAATACCATTTATCGTCTTGTATTTTTTTTCTTCAGACAGGGGAAAGTATTGTAATGTAATACGAGATGTATCTATTAAATAACGAGACTAATGCTGTTTTAACATTTTATTTTGATTCCATACCTATTTACTTATTATCACTTTCAATATACACCCCTCCTCTATCCCTACAATGCTCCATGTGAATCTTCCATTGTTCGAAACAGTGCTGGAAGTCTTCTTCTGTCAGCTCCTTCAGAACGCGTGCCGATTTCTCTTTCAAAGCCGTTGATTGACTAATAAGTCAAAAATAAACTGTATAATCAAGGTCAAAGCTCAAATCTTGTTACTATTTCACCTTAGCAAACAGATAGAAGTCGCATGGTGCAAGACCTGGCGAAAAGGCGGATGGTCCAACACTGGAATGCTGTACTTTGCTAGAAATCTCTTGACAGACATTGCGGAATGAGCCAGCGCATTGTTTTGATGGAGAAACCATGACTTGTCCTTCCACAATTCGGGTACTTTTTTCAATAAATTATAAGTTTCACGCGCATAAATATATCACTTACCGAGATCTGCTTCGGCAGAGTGCCACACTCAGTAATGGGTAAAAGGCGTGATGATATATTTATTTATTTTTATTTTTATAAGTTTCAGTAGCAGTTTTGCCAAGTTTCATGTGAAATTTCACAACAATTCATTGCTCTAATGTTGCACTTAACATTTTTTCGGCGAAACAAAAAAATCACTCTAATTAGAACGAATGCTACGGTTAAAAGAATTTGTTTACAGAAGCGAGAGGTACTGCATTCGAAAGAGACAGCTTCACGCTAAAAAGTTGACGGTCGCTGGTGTTTGGCGCATGCGTACATTGTCTGTAGCAACGTCAGTCTCGTTATTTAATAGCCACACCTCGTTGTATATTGTAACAGAAGTGTGGTAATGGCCGTTGCCACACGTATCTTACATTCTATTTTTCTACAGTCGGAAATTTTTATTTCTTAAAATCGATATTGACATTTGTCATTTACTGTTATATTTCACATTAATTCAAATGAAAAAATTATTCCGCTATTGTCGTCTTGGAAACAATATCATAAACTATTTCTTACCGCACTGGCTGTAGCAAAGATATACTTTCCACACTCATTTTGAATATTTATACGGTGACTTTTCAACACGAACGTAGAAAAACATTGTTTCTTGATATTTCTAGATTTTTATGAATCTGCATGTTTTTAGAACATACACAAAAACCTTTATTGGTTGCTCTTTCCATGTATGAATAAAGTGCCTGATTTATTTCGCCAAAATAAATTTAAGAATGTCAATTCAAAATCATAATACTACTAAATATTATTTTAATGTGAGATATCGTATATTTTCCTATATTCCACCAATAGTTATCAAAAACTTTATCTTGTTACAGAAACACCGATTTTTTATTTGAAACAAATTCTCCTCTGTTACAAGGCAGAAATATCTACCAGTGCGATTTTTGAAATTAAATTGCATATTTATAACTATTTGGGGTAGATGATAGGTCAGTAACAACGCGACGGGACTGTAAATTTTAGAATCTGAGTTCGATTCCCATTGCCGACAAATTAAAATTGCATTTTACGCGTATAAATATATCATTTACCGAAATCTGCTTCAGCAGAGTTCTCCACGTCCAGTAATGGGTAAAAGATGTGATATATTTATTATTTTTATTTAGAAACATTACCAGAATATAAAAATCAAGTTTATTTTTTATCCATAATCCATAAAATTCACTCATTCAAGCCACGTAAAATACAACTGTGTCCGAGTTGTTTGAATACTACCATAAGCTGTAAGCTTCCTATATTGAGCTTAACTTCTTGTTGTTGTGTAGCAGCAAATACATTCGTAAATATAAATTTTCAAAACGAATAAAAATATTAAAATAAAAGTTCATATTTAAGCTTTCTAATTAAAAAAAAACAAAATAAATTTCAAATTTACATTGTACTAAATTCATCTCTATGGGGTGGCTAGCACAGTGGTATGAAGTCGGCCTGTGGATCCTGAGAACCCTGGTTCGATTCCCACAGACGACAAACAATTTTTATAATTTAAAAAGCTACCCCTGTGGCTCCTCCACCACTAACATCTTTGGGGGCCGTGATTTGACGACTGGTAACCGCACTTCACGCGCAAAATATATCACTTACCGAGATCTGCATCGGCAGAGTGCCACACCCAGTAATGGGTAGAAGGCGTGATGATATATTTATTTTATTTATTTATTTAAATTCATCTCTGAATAATAATGATAAAAATTTTAAGAAACATATATCATCACACCATTTATCCATTACTGAGTGTTGCATTCTGCCGAAACAGATCTCGGTAAGTGATATATTTATGCACGTGAAGTGCGGTTATCAACCGTCAAATTACGGCCCCAAAAGATGTTAGTGGTGGGGGAACCACAGAGGTAATTTTAATAATAATAATAATAGTAATCTTCTCTTTTGTAAACCTATATTATTATTAATTGCAACAAAGATGTTATGTGTACAATAATTTAATCAATTTTACGTTAAATTCTGATGGCTAGATGATGACTGGCGATGTTGAGGAAAATATTGTAGATTATTTTTTTTATTCAGTTTTATCTTCAAAATGCAACCTTTAGAAAGCTTGTTGAAAAGCGTTAAAAATTACATAAACTGAATGGTAACGTTTTGGAACTTAAATATGCTCTTTGTGTTTCTCTGAGCATTCAAGTAAATACCGCTTTCTTAAAATGAAATGTTAAAGTAAATAATAAGCATTTTGTGTGTCAGCATTTCAAATGAAAGGTTTTAATAATTTAATTACACAGGTTTCGACATTCTGTTGACGTTTGACTAAATATGGAATACATTAATCATAATATCCATGACAGACTTGATGCGTAGTGTATACTTTTGTTGTATTCAATGCTCACGTTTTTAGTTCAATCTTCATCGCTTTAATAATTTGCTTAATTCGAAAGCTTGTAATAACACCAAGTACTCGTATTTATTGTAGATATTTTGGTATATAATAATCATGGTTTGTTGTCAAAAATACCTATAAATTCAATTTCTGTCGCCACTGTAGCAAAAATATTTTTATTGGCTCGTCACAAACATTTATGGATACCGTATCGATTATCCTACCTGATTTTGAATTCCATAACCGAGAACTCAAATTATCACTTCAAAAAATTGTATCTCTAAAACTATACAAGGACGTTGAAATAAAAAAAAACTGTTCTCAATTAATTCTTGTTATTATAATTAACACCGTAATTTTAATAGTTATTTATGTACCTAGGATATTATGAAGATGTTTATGCCCTCCGAGAGCGATGCACACACTCAAGGGGTATAAACATCAAATAATGCCTATGGTTCATAAAATATTTTATATCTTACTAGTAAAATAAAAATAAATATAAATATATCATCACGCCTTCTACCCATTCCTGGGTGTGGCACTCTGCCGAAGTAGATCTCGGTAAGTGATATATTTTGCGCGTGAAGTACGGTTACCAGTCGTCAAATCACGCCCCCCAAAGATGTTAGTGGTGGAGGAGCCACAGGGGTAGGTTTTGAAATTATGAAAATTGTTTGTCGCCTGTGGGAATCGAACCAGGGTTTTCAGGATCCACAGGCCGACTTCATACCACTGAGCTAGTATTATTATTACTAGTATTCTTTAATAACCTAAATAAAATATTAGCTGTATTTCATTTGTCACTTGGTTCACTTAAATCAGTTCAGATAAATTAAACAACATAACTAAATAAACTAAACTAAGCAAACTGGTGCACTTATTAAGATGTATTACTTTAAGTTGCATTTAAATCTGTAAATCTAGTATTTCAAAAAAAGCGAGTAAAGTATTCTATTGAAATAAATAAGTGATCTGGTTCAATAAATGTAAGTTAGATCTGATCCAAATGGCAAATGGAAGCTGTATTCCATTTGCCACTTGGTTCACTTAAATCAGTTCAGATAAATTAGACAACATGACTAAATGAACTGAATTGAACAAAATGATGCAGTTATTGGGGTGAATTACTTCAATATAAATTAGAATAAGTAAGTCTAGTACTGAAAACAAAGTCAGCGAAGTAATCCTGCGAAATAAAAAAGTGATCTGGATCAGTGAATGTAAGTTAGATCTGATCTAAATGGCAAATGGAATACGCCTAATACTCGTTATATGCCTAATGGATTACCTGGCAACATTGAATAGAAGAAATATCAGTTTTGACAGTATGAACGTAGTAACGTCGCTCTTAATGCCCTAAGGCCTATGAAAATCACATAATGCCCTAGAGCACTAAATAATGTACCTTGTATCCATGCTATTAATAAACAATAATAAACTAGGAAACCTTACAAAATTAAACACACCTTCACCTTTTTGATTTTGTTTCAAATTTTATGGACGATAATTATTACATTCTTTATTCACAGTTTTTCAAACCCCAATATCTTTAAACAAAGTGAGTGATATAAACTATAAACTTCAATACGAAATAGAAATTTTTTAAAACAAATCTTTTTTCTTCCTCGAGCTATGTATTTATATAGTAAGAGAAGTACGAGCATTATAATAGTCATTTTTATTGATCTCAAGATTATGATGAACTCAAAAGAACTTAAAAAAAACAAAGTTTAAAAAAGTCTATATTTAAATTATACTGATGCTGGGTTGCATGAAAGTTTTATCGATTCAATAGCAACTAACGGTTCTATAAATTTCAGAAAATCGCTATTGATACTGTTGCTAAATAAACAGTTCTTTAACTAAACAGATCTTTATTTTTTTCTTGCAACCCAGCATGAGTATAGTATTCAATTAAAACTCATATTATTGTAGTTGGGGTAGTCCTGTGTAGGTAATATCAATTTATTATCTTCTGAGATCTTTAATTGACATAAGACAACTAGAACTGAAGGAAAGCCGTGTACCTATCTAGCTATATGTTAATTACTATGGCGAAAGTTAGTGTGCGTAGGTATATGAATATGGTTTCCATCTGATAAGTTATGTTAATATACCTTTAATAAGTTCCAAACTATAGTAGACCCCATTCATATTCAAACATAATTACCAAGTTCTAATATACAACTATCAAGTCCAACTAAAGTTATCCATATCCTTGACTGAAACATTTGGAACATTTCATCCAAGTACACTTCGATCTAATTAGATAAGAACAGGAACAAGTGAACACCGATATATAAATCCGTTTGCGAGAGAAGTAATTCTTCTACATAACATACTAGATTCAATGAAGGCTTTGACATCTCAAGGAAACAGCGATAAAAATTGTCATAGGAATTTTCTGTCGTATGGCATGCCTGTCAAATGTGAAAGACAGATAATTACTTATGTCTGATAAATGTATTGTTGGGTTTCGTGTCAAATAAGTATTCAAAAAGTTGTTCTGTTGATCATTACGATATCACTACCGGATCATTCTGATGAAAATATTTACTAGGTTGTTCAATGTTTCAACCTCCGCAGTGCAAGTGTACTGTTACACTGGTTTACCTTTTGTTTGAAGATCTTAATTTAAAAAATATTTGTCAAGAAAACAATTTTCAATTAATGACCATATTTTCTTTTATCCTTATTTGGGTAAATTACTTAATCGCATTTTTATTTATCACTTCTTTTACATTGGAATTTTTAAATTACCTATACCTCATTTCACGTAAGAATGAAGTAACTTGAAGTGTATTATTGGAATGTATTGTACACACATAGGTCGTCAATTTTAATTAGTCATCAAAACGTTAAAATTAAGACAAGTGTATACAAAACTATTTTATAAATTTGAACATAGCATTACGGAAGATATATTCTCAAAACTACCTCTGTGTTGCATTACATGAAAAGAGATATAGTAGAGTTAATTTAAAATTCCACTAAAAGTAAAGTAAAGTACGGAGATGATGTTTTTATCACTTGAAGAAATTTTCATCTGCTAATAAACAACTTATTGTAACTACTAGTAACCTACAAACTATTTATTTTTCCTCTGAGTTAAATAAACGTTTGTAGAGTAAGAGGAACTCAATGGGACTTAAATTGAATAGAGAAATAGTAATTTTTCTTAAATTTAAAAATGACAGCAAATGGTACTCATACGCTTATAAGCGATTTTTACAACCCTGTTATTAAAAATTTCAATATTTATTTATTTATTTATTCTACTCTGTACAGAAACTTCATCCCAATTACAATATAGGGTCCGGACTCACCGATCCATAGAGTGATAGTTCATATACCGGGCGTCTACTATGCTTTTGTTATGTAGGGAAAATAATGGTCACATTGTCAATTGGCGATAGATTTTTCTCTATTAATTATGGAAAAAAGTGTAAATACAAAAGATAATCGGAATTAAATACTGCATTAAATGAACCTAAATTTATTGATATAATACGTTCCTGTCCTAAAGTAAAGGTAAAATAAAATTTCTGTTTTTAAAAATTTACAGGTTGCCATGCAAAATAAAAGAAATTATTTTAATTTTTATATTGACAGATCTGTCAAAATATTTCTTTTATTTCGCATAGCACTCTGTAAACAGCTTAAAGATCTATTTTATGATAGAAACATATTAATAAATTTGAATTCATTGGATGCATTTTTTTATTCCGAACATTTTATATATATATATACATTTTTTTTCTAAAATTAATAGTCAAAAATCTATCGCTAATTGAAAATTTTACCTTTGTATTCTCTATATAAGAAAAAAAAGTAGACACCCGCTATATTTAGCTTGAATTGGATTCGAACTAGGGATCTCCGAATTCGAATGCCGTAACGCTATGCAAACCACCATACTGCCAGACAAAAATAATCAAATTCATTTATTATTATAAAATTATTCGGTATAATAAATTCAATATAGAATATACAATCAAGTTTCAAATTATTGTTATTAATTTAATCTTTATTCCAGCAAATTTTCCATAAAATATGAATACAAAATAAATTATTACTATTGATGAATATCGTTATTGTGTGAAAAGAAACATATATCTATAAATAAATTATTAACGGATGTTCTACTTTGTTACAGATGCCACCGCTAGTGATAGTTCCGGTACAATCAATACATCATCTCCGGTGAATAAAAGGAGAGGTTTCAGCGGGTAAGTTGTACCATATTAATTTTTATTGATTTGTAGCGCAATATGAACTTTTTATTCATTTTGAATCGAACATACTGAACGATAACAAAGACCATTTCGAATATAATGCTATCAATATCTATATAATCGTAGCTACACAATGACATAAAGAAGATAATTCGGTATAAAATGGGAAAACATTCATTAATCAAATAAATAAATATTTCATCACGCCTTTTACCCTAGAGGGTGTGGCACTCTGCCGCAGCAGATCTCGGTAAATGAAATATTTATGCGCGTTGCAATTACCAGCCGTCAAATTACGGCCACCAAAGTGAAGGGAGAGCTACAGGGATAATTTGAATGTGGTGAAAATTGTTTGTTGGCTGAGGAAATCGCCCCCGGGTTTTCAAATTCACAATCCGACTCGTTACCACTGAGCTACTTAGAATAATTAAATGTAAAGTTTTCATCGAGCTATAGATACAGGATATTTAATTTAACTATTTATGGGGTAAGTGGCTCAGTGGTATCGAGTCGGCCTATGGATATGAGAAACCTGGTTCGATTCCCACAGCCGACAAACAATTTTCACCACGTTAAAACTACTTCTGTGGCTCCTCACCGTCACCACTAACATCTTTGGAGGCCATGATTTTACTGCTGGTAACCGCACGCGCAAAATGTATCACTTACCGAGATCTGCTACGGCAGAGTGCTACACCCAGTAATGGGTAAAATGCGTAATCATATATTTATTTTATGTATTTATTTAAATATTGTTCAAATCTTAGAATGACCTATGCTCAAAATAAATCATAAATGTTTATTAAAAAAATCAGTATTTCTTTTTGTAATAGTTTTCATATTGTTGCGTATTACTCTATCGATTAACAAAAATTATTTAGTGGAACGCATTTTTCGCAAAGCTCACTTCGTATCTTCAAGAATCAAAATCTAAGCGTTTAAACATCTCATAAATTCAAGCCGTTAACTCTATTTTAGTTAAATACTAGTATTAATAGAATAATGTTTCGTTAACAAAATCATTTTACAAAAAGCGAATTTAAATATGTACTAAAACAATATGAATTTTTAGTGATTATTATTTATTTGCTAAACAAAAACCTTTTAAAATGTTGTATATATGCAACCTCATTTACAATAAAGATGTACGCTGTGCCTATTTTATTTTTTTTACATCAAATGTAAATATTTCTTCATATAATTTGTATTTTCAAGAATCGTAAATAATTTATAACAATTAACAATTATATATACTTAACTATTACATGGAAATAATTATTTATATTAAGCCCGCATTTTGAAACTGCTTATTCTAATATTGTATGTAATAATTTAAGTAATAATTAATTGTTATTTTCAAAACAATTGCATTTAACCAAAAAGTCGATTGTCAATAAAAAAAAAATTTCCCTTATATAGAAATCGCTTTTATGATTCTAAATTCAACAAAATGACAACAGTAATGATTCGCAGATAAAACATAATCTTATCTTAAAGATAAATAAAACAAAGTACCTATTACGACACACCTAAGATTTCACTAGTAGAACCATTGTCAAATTAGCGAGATACGCGTTAATTGTATTTTGCGATAAGTGTTCGAGATTTTCAAATGCTTGCTGTGACCACTAGTAATGTGTTCCTGTTTATTGTGTCAGTACGTGATGCCAAACAAAAAAGACAAATCGTGCAGAATAAACAAGTTTTGTTTCTGTATACCATGCTGCGGGTATGAGTTGTTATATATTTACTTACAATACTATTGTCATTTTTTATTTGAAGTGAGATATTTGAAGGTAATTATAAAATTTAATTGTGCAGTATCAATTTATATCAATTTTATATTGTCATAATACGTGGAATTTCAAATTTTGTTTTCGTCTTCAATGACAATTGTCTTACATAAGCTGCATGACTTCTGTTTATTAATTGCAGTAATTTAAGTATTTTTAAATAAATATTTTTATATTTATTTTTAAAATGTGTATTGTTTTTATATTTATAAAGTTTTATGTGTAGTTTCTCACAATTAAATTATATCTTTACGCGATATGTTTTTAATTGTTTCATTATTTATGGCTATTGTTTTTGTTTAACTGAATGGGTAAAATAATAATAATAATAACAATATAGTGAGAGCATGAATCATTATTGTAAAATTAACTTTTTGACACAAATATCGATATTTTTATTGCCTTATTATCTTACGAGTAGGTTACAAAAATCAGTGATAGTAATGACTAATGAAACTAAACGATATTTCACATCTTGTTTTAGTCGTATATTCGTATGAATACATAAGAGTTTGAAAACAAATCTGATTTTAATTATTATTTTTAGTAAATACTTAACGATTTGATGAAATTATAAAGGGAAACACATAACAAAATATGTAATTTAAAAAAAATCAGATTTGAATCCAGGGCGACCGTAATTTAATTGGTTTAAAGCATTTGACGGAAGTTCATAGATTCCAGGTTCAAATCCTGGCGGTATCCCAATTATAATACAATAAATCTGATTTTTTTCGTGAGCATTAGAACCATTAAATTTGTTTGTTTTCTCTTTTCAGTCGAAAATGGCTACCACCACCATTACGAAAACTGTCTCAAGGCAAAGTGGAAAAGGGACAGAATTCCACAGCCCCTGATCGGCCGCCCCTAAAAAAAACCGGCTCAGATAAGCGGTTTAAGGTAAGACATTCGCCAGTAGCGCCCACACGAATTTTCACAAAGGAATACATTAGTACTACACAATAAAGATTGTTTCATTTCGGATAAAAATTATTTTTTTTCACTGTTTTGATAAACGTTTTTCACGGTTTTGAAAATAGATTTTTTATTTTACTTTTTGACAGTTGTAAAAAAAAAGTTTGTATATCGTGGCTGAAATTCGTGTTATTTGGCGCGTTGATATTACTTTTTTGTCTCGACCTAGCGGTCTCGATTAAAAATGACATTCTTACGCGCAACAAAAAGCACTCATTTCGCGCAAATAACTATTTATGACAGCAAATTTGTTAGTACCATATTTATAATATACGTCATTACTTAATTTTAAAATATAGTAAATTGTAGTAAACAAGAAAACTAATCCAAATTAATTATTTAATAATTAGTTTCTGTGCAAAAGAGGAGCTTTTTTCTGGTTTGTGTTCTCGCGACAAATTTGCAACTCCATTTTCAGTATATCATAAGTAAACAACAAATTATTTCATTTGTTCTTTCATTGTTAATATCAAATTAATTACATAAATAGGTTCCGAAAACATATAATGAAATTCTTGTATCACAAACAAATTAATTATTTTTCGAAATGAAATAAACTTTACATTGCTATTTGCAGTTATTTATCAGTATTGTAATTAATATATTTTTTATCATTGGTTGGTATTTATTTGAATTAAAGTATCAATTATAATTCACGGACAGTTGTGATTAAATAGTTAGCATGGTCACTTCATAAATGGTTTGTAATTACAGCTAAGTGCTTAGATTCAACTGTAGATCCTCTGATCTATAATTGAGAATAATTAAATAAAACATCTGATAGACTTTTGCGAAGAACGCCACTGGAAAATTAAGTCTAAAGATTTTTTTTTCAAGTAGAAAAGTTAGTTGACTTAGAACGTGTGACACGACTTTAATCATTTACAGTTATAGTTAGAAAATAAGTTTGAAGTTCAGTGGTCATGTGAACCAAGATTATGAAATTCACAGTAAAATCACAGTGCAATTAAATAATAATTAAAAATTTTATCGACAATATTTTAAACTTGTTTTGCATTGACCTTCTGTGAGGCTTTTTTCAAGTCTTCTGAAATTTGATATAGTGTTTATTCATCAGCTGAACAGAGATAACATTACTTTTACTAGATGTATGCTTGTTCGCATATTTTTCACAATATTATTAATAATAACTGAAAGTAAGTAACAAAATTTTATATTTTTGTATCGTATTTTTTTGTGATTAATTTTAGTGGTCAATTTTAAGATTATACTATCAAAGTTAAAGAAATAATTTGATCAACTAGAAACAATAGTACCTACTAATTAAAATTCTTGATTTAAAAAATTCATTTATGTTATCTTTAAATGGAAGGCCGTCGTTCGATTTTTGGGGCAGTCCTTGAATGAATGTTTACTAATGAAGTAAAATGCATAGTTTTAGTGCAATTTGGCACTAATCAATGTGACTCAAATTGTTATCACTGCTAACTCCCGCGGTTTCCGGTCATTATATTCGGTAAAATATTCGGTTCACACATTTAATTAGCTACTTCTACTTTGTACGTTATCACGGAATGTTTTTGTGATGCTATACAAAAAGTTTACGAATTTTTTTGTCTCTCTGGTAAGCATTTCTCTGATATTTTGCTACACTAAACTTGTTGTAGTGCTAAGTGAGTTGAGGAATTATTTATTACCTTGTCGAGTGAAGTACATACTTCCTTAGATGCATCAGAATGTAATTTCAAACTTTTAGGAAGTAATTAGTGTTCTGGGATCTTGAGTTTTGAAATAATTTAGAAAGTTTGTCGTAGAAAAACCATAAATTTTATCCAATTGATATTTTTTCACTTTAATTACATTCGCACCCTTCATTTTACATAAATTATAACTTTATTTGCCAACTTAAATGATTCATTTCATTATAATTTCACTAATTTTTATCTGAAACTTTTATGCGTCATATAAACTCCTCTGCACACGATGTTCATATACGAAACGGAAAAAGGGTTATTGACTTTGTTTCGGTACATTTAGTAATGTTAAATTTATATTATTTCGAACCTACTAAAAATAAACTGAATTGAAAAATAAAAAAATATTTAGCGCAGCTAATATGAATACTGGTGAAAGGTAAAAGGCATTTACCGGTTAATTACAAAATTTAAAAACACTATAATATGTTTTATTTTTTAAAAAATAGATATTACAATTTACACAAAGTTAACAAAATAAACAATTTCTTTTGTTTTAAAGAAAAAAACAGCGGAAGAAGTAAAGTTACCTAATAATTATCAAAATTAATGTTAATTATTATTTAGGTTAATTATACTTGGCCATCACTGTAAGTTAGCTTTATTTTTTGTTATTAAATAAACTTTATGAAAGAAAGTCTTCAAAAATGACTTACAAAGAATTATGTTTTCTACTACTTTTATTATAACAAATATGTACTAATTTAGAAATGTTTAATAGCAAACAAAGATTATTAGTCATTTTTAATCTGCTGTCATTGCATTATTAAAACTGATATATCCAACTGCAATATTAATGTATAGTTATCTAATTTTGTTTGTTAATTGTACAATATTTGGATTTACTCATCTTTATTTTTATAATTCTTGCAGTTACCAAGTGACATGGGTAACAAGCCATCAGTCAGTGAGGGCGAAGATGATGAAGAACGGGCACCATTGACAGTTCGCGTGCCTCCAACGACCGCCACAGCTCCTGCTGTTCCGGAGCTGGCAAACGGTGGTGGCGAGGAGGCCGAGGATGAAGTGGAACTGCCGCCGCCCATGAAACCCATCCAGGAGCCCATCTTGGTCACTACCACCGCACCGGTCATCGAGGAAAATCCTTGTAAAAGAGTAAGTTCTTTACTAAATAACTTTGTAAAATTTTAGAATAAATACACTGTGACAGCAAACAATCATGAAAACTTTCAGGTATCCAGCTTATCTTTGAAAACTCTGGATGGTGCATCGGCAGATCTAGCTGAAATTGAACAAATAGTCAAGGAACGAATGGTGCGATACTAATTTGATTAGTTTTTCTCTTTTTTTTAACTACGTATTTCAGCATGTTCACATATTATCTACAACACTTGTATATTATACATAATTTGATTTTGTAGCTTAGCAGTTTGGATCAGCATTGTATGATAATTATTATTTTATGAATCATGTATGTCTTCACCTTCTTCTGTTTATTAATTGTTTTAAACGATGGGATTGTCATTTATTAGTGTTGCAATTTTATTTCATTGGTACAGTCAACTGAGATATCAGTTTGTAATGGCTCACAATAATTATCAATGTTTAAAAACTACATTTGTGAATATTATAATAATAGAAGTAAGGTGGAACACATATGTTTTTACCTAAAGAATATTGCACTTGTAGAATAATAAACACTTAACTCTTTTGTTATTTAATAATTACATGCATGTTTATAGGTTTTATGCATCCGTATTGTGAAGATTTTGTTTTTATTTATAATCCGTGACTTGTACATTTTATTTAATAATAACTATTCTGTTTTAGGAGCAACATACAGAAAATCAAGAGCGAAACAGTCTTCTCCGGGACTCGAAATCACCGGAAAACGAATGCGGCGAGACTAGCGATCCAAACCAATGTAATTTGAGCGGAGCCGGCGCTGGTGCTGCCCTCAGCGGTGATGAGAGCGATAAACAGGCCTCCGACGAGGGATCCGGAAGCATCGAAAATGCGCTCCGGAACCGGGAATTTGTGATGCGCGAACTTATAGACACTGAAGAAGCATATGTGCGTGATTTGTCTCTCATTATCGATGGATATATCACACAGATGCGCGATCCTGAATGTGATATACCCATGCCCGAAGATCTCAGAGAAGGAAAGATTAAAATGGTCTTCGGAAATATTGAAGTTATCTACGAATGGCACAGAGAGTATGTATATACTGACTAAAATAAATACTAAATTTTGAGGTTTTCTGATTTGTTTTATCTTGCAGTTTCTTCTTCAAGGCGTTGAAGCGTTGCGTCGAACACCCAGCAGAACTAGGCCCTCTGTTCCGGCGGTACGAACGAAAATTACACATGTACGTTGTGTATTGTCAAAACAAACCAGTATCAGAGTTCATCGTATCGGAACATCTAGACACATATTTCGATGAACTTCGACAAAAGTTAGGACACAAATTGCAATTGTGCGATTTACTCATCAAACCAGTACAAAGAATAATGAAGTATCAGTTGTTGCTGCGAGACTTGTACAAATATACAGAACGCGCAGGACTAAGAGCGGAAGCTGATGCACTGAAAGATGCGCTGCATGTTATGCACGTTGTACCCAAAGCCGCCAATGACATGATGGACGTCGGACGATTACAAGGATTCGACGTAAGTTGAACATTTTTACACTGATGTAAGCTTTAGTTAACAATATTTTTTTTGTGATAGGGCAAGATCACAGCACAAGGCAAACTGTTATTACACGGTCTTCTGACATGCTGGGAAGGCCAAGGAACTGCTAGTACTCTGGGTGGCCGAGGCAAAGAATTGCAAGTGTTTTTATTTGAACAAAGTATTATTTTCTCTGAAGCAATTGGAAAGAAAACTGCCTTTACGAGTCCAGTGTATATTTACAAAGCTCACATACAGGTAAAATTTATTCTTGAATCACATCTTCTTAAAGAAATTAATTTTGTAATGCAAAGGTTCATAAATATCATTAAAGTGTAAATAAATAAATTATTATGTCTTAAATTTAGAAATATTGATTCTAATTTTGAATATTTTGATTGTAGGTAAACAAAATGGGCTTACACGAAAACAGCGACGTCGGGGGTGAAGACACATTCATAATCCGTTCAACCGACCCACGGAAACCAAGCATGGGTTACACGTGCCAAGCACCGTCGGCCGAATCTCGCGAGGAGTGGGTGTCCACCATTACGAACATCCTGCAGACACAGAAGGACTTCCTTAAAGCCATTCAAAGTCCCATCGCATACCAAAAGGAGCTCACCAAAGATGTGTGAGTACCAAATAACTTCGGTTCAAATGCAAAAGCTCGAAATGGAATCTGTTTATTTGGTTGTGATTTATAGTTAAGTGAACGTGTGCAGGAACTATGGCAAAAAGTGTGACTATCGGAATTCATTATTTTATATTTTATATTTACACAATACAAATACACTGTGTGCATTTTCATATCTCATTTATAGCTGATAATTTGTGATATCATTACTGATAGTGTAGTTGCATGTAGTTATATCATTTCTTATTGTAGTTCTTATTATTGAGAAAATTCACACTTTTTGCTTGAAGTGAATTGGTTGCGATGGTTTGGGACACTTTGTTGAATTCATGTTGCTAAAATGTTTGGCTTGTCACAAAGACGACCTGAACTTCTGACCCTGAGGTTGCGGCTCGTGTTTTCCTAATAATCTGTACCTTGACTCTCGAGTAGGCACATTTTTGCATTTTCTATCACGACAGATGTACTTCACTATCTCTTTTTGCTCATTAGGTTGTACTTTAGCTCTCAAAACTGAACCAACAGTGGAATATATTATGCTTAGCAATTTTATCATCATTTGTATCAAATGCTCGGCGATTTGGATCCATAGTAATTTTACTAATTTTATTTGAATTTATCATTTTTAATTCGTTTATTTAAATACTAATTTATTCGCATACTCAGTGTCCTTTTCATTCATTTATGTAACATTTAAGCTGTTTTAACATAAGTGTCTGTTGAACATTTCATCCATCATGAATCCATTGCATTTTCATCAGTACTGTACCTATTTACTATCATAATAAGTTAGGATAAAATGTTGCCCATATCGACACAATAATAATGATTAATATAATAACATAACTGCTGTAATGAATACTGACTATGCATGACTATATTTTGTATGCAACATAATCTCCATTTAACAGACAGTTATGTTACCAAATCAAATTTATTTGTAACGTTTTTAAAATTACTAATAAGTAAGACTGTATCATGACGAAATTAGCAATTAATATTTTTAACAATTGAAGTTTACATTTAAAATACTCCGAAACTTCAATCAAATAATTTCATTTGATGGTTCAGAATTTTCAGTTACATTTACAGAAAACCGAGTAAACATTTGCAGCAAATCAAACACAAATATGTTTTGCATCTTATTGTTATTATTTTGTAAAAATATTGAATATATATTTTTGTAAATGTAACTGGACCAATATATGGTTTTAATGAGAGCAATAACTGCGCATTTCTTTATCAAAAAGTAATAATCTCGTGCTGAGAACAGTGATTAAGCTAAATAATGTTGTCGAAATCAATAACAAATACTCTCTTAAGATGAACAGTGAAGTGAGATAAATGTTGGATCTATGCAGGGCATTACAGAAATAAATCACTGTGATTACCTTTATATAAGCAGATAGCAAACAGCAAAGTATTTGTAAATTTCTGATATATTTAGCTTGATGATGATGATGATTGCATATATGCTTAGCTGAATAGTAATCGATGGATATCTTTTAACTGCGTTTTGACAAGACATTTTATGTTGCTTGAGTCATTTTAATATTTGTCGGACATTCATAATAGTGTAAATATTACTTTTAGCTTTCATTTCTTTCGTGTATATTTTCTCCAAACTTAGCTACGAAAGTAATAATTAACTGAGATATATTCCTGTGAAGTCCATGCATAAGTACATATAATTATTATTATTGTATTTAATTAAAATAAGACATTGCCGTGTACATAGGTATATATGTTTGTACATATAATATATTATTGATAAGTAATGGAAACAAAAATTTTCAATAGAATAAACTGTAAAATTGAAAGGGTCTTTAATTTCTAAATACCTAACTTTGACTTCATCATTATTTCATTTTGTGATTTGCATTTATGTTTCCACCTTCAAATTCAGTTCAGTGTCCTATTTGTTTTTGGTGCATTTTGGTTTAATACTGCTTTTATTTAACCATTTAACCATATTGTTATTTTTTTATTCAATGGTTTTATTATTTTTTCCATGTTTACTATATCACAACAGTTACTCGAATGATCTATCCTCAATTTGGAGTCCATCATTACGAAAAACAGTTTCGGTTCCCAATCAAGGCACTCAAGACCCTGTTGATGTCAAACAGCACCGGAAAACCGCTCACTTTGTGCACAAAGCAAACACCATTGGCATTCCCTCAGAAGCAGACCTAGCAAATAACTCGTTGGGATCGAATTTAAATACATCCCGAAGCCAAAGCCCCGCCAAGAGATTAAACTTCCTGGGTGGATTTAGAAATACTCTGCGATCCAAACACAGAAGTGATATTCCTCTGAGCGAACACAACAAAGAAGTTCTTGACAATCAGTCCTCCAATAAAAATGAAATGCAACGCCGATGGTCGGAAGCAAATCCTGCAACGGTAATATAACTTTTTTTTATTGGAATATTTGGGTAGTTTAGATCTTTATACATCTTCCCATTTTCAATTTTAACTCTTTGGGTATTTCTCAACTCTATAACATTAGTTTCTTATGAACCCTCTAACATATTTTTTCTCTTGTACAGGTTTTATAAACAGAATCACACAATGAATTGATTGCGAGTAGTTTTTATTCTGGTCTGTGATAAAATAGTTAGCAAGTTATTATTGTGGGAATGATTACCTACTCTACATAGCATTAATGCCTGACAGCATACAAGTATGATACTGTGTGTCTCTAGTTGAATACTTGATTTCATGTTTTATTATTATAATATCTATCTACGTATTTTCTTGTTGCTTTTTATTTTATAATTGTAAATAATTGATAAAATATAAATTAGTTGTATTATTTCATTAATTATTTGTCTTTTGTAAGGCTCATTCAATATCATTTTATTTGTTATTTGACAAATAAGAATATGAATATTTATTTTATCTATTTATTGAATTCTTTATACTTGCTTGTAAGTTGTTTTTGGAAATATATATTTATTAAGTTGATCATTTTATTGCTCTTGTATATTATGCATGATTTTTCTTTCAGTTTGCCTTATAGCTTTATTAATAATAATTTTTAAAAATATTAATGTGTTTTGTATATTTGGAATTTTAAATGCATGTTCTCAAATGTTTTTTTGCATGTATAAAACGCTACAATTCTTGGGTAAATAATTTGTATTTATAATGTTATTAAAACTAAATAAGTTGCTTTAGTAAATGTGTTCTGATGTTCTATTGGAATTTTGATAGTGTGAAAATAGTGTTCTGGCACCTGGCACCCCAGCACGCTTAGTGTGTGAGTGGTTCGACTTGCACTTGGGCGACGTCGTCCACATCATTCGCTACGACGCAAATCAAGGCTACTTGGTGCGCACCAGCAGTAAGTTAGAAGAAGTATGGCTTCCAGCGCATGTGCTCTCTTACCAGAACCGGAAACCGTGGTCTTTTCGATTTCGAAAACCAAGCTTCTCAACACATGGCCGGAAATCGGTTGACTGCAGTTCTTACCAAGACAACATTATCATGGAGATAACAGTTCCTGAATTCAGAAATAAAATGAAAGATATAACTGTTCAATGTGGCACCAAAGCAATTTTCCAAGTACAGATCAAACAGTGTGGTAAAAATGTCAAATTTGGTTGGAGAAAAACTGAACCAGATCCTTGTGTAATCCGACAAAGTGGTCGGTTTCTTATATCTTATACTGATAATTTCACTGCTTCTTTAACTATAAATAATGCTAGAGTATCAGATTCAGGTACTTATCTATGTATTGCATCTAACGAAATTGGTTCGGCACAATGTTCTGCTAAACTAACTGTAACGGATCATGTTCAACCTGTTAGTGAACCCACAGTCCAAGTTATTTCTTGTTCCAGTGTTTCTTTACAATGGGAAAGTGACACAATTAGCACTAATTATCTAGTAGAATATTGTAAGCTTGGTACAGCAGAATGGTTATGTGCTAATCTTAATAAACCAATAGACGCTTTATCTTTTGTTGTGGAACATCTTATACCCGGAGAAACATATAGTTTCCGAATTATATCTTGTGAAACTAAACTCGTTGGACCACCTAGTACCGCAGTCACTCTTCCAGTCGCTGATAGTCTTCGATGGCAACAAGAACAATTTAAAAGACGATATACAGAATTAGAAGAAATTGGGAGAGGTAGATTTTCAGTTATACGCAAAGCTAAGGATAGAGGCACAGGGCATGAAGTTGCATTGAAGCAAATTTCTAGGAGAAAACAATCACATAAAGTCAGTCATGCTGAATATAGTCTGCTGGCTACTATGCAACATACAAATATAATTCGTGCCATGGCATTGTTTGATAATGCTCCTGAACCCGGTATCGACACAATTGTTTTGGAGCTGTAAGTTTATTATTATGTTTGCTCATTTCACTACTTGGCGTCTATTTTTTTGCAACCCAGTAGATATGTTTTGGATTGATTCGAAATAATATGCTGCATAATTTTTAATGTACGTTTGTATACAAAACTGTTATTGACTGTCGGTCGTGCTGTAGCTATATAATTTTTGATGTGGCGGTATACAGTAAACGCCTCTGTAAGTGAAATGAACATTTTTATTACTATTCATATAATAATGCTATATATTTAATATTTTTTAAAGGGTCCGAGGTCCCTTGCTATTCGTTTATATGTGTCAAAACGATGAATACACCGAATCAGAAATTAGTTTATACACCCGACAACTGATGTCAGCTCTTGATTGGTTACATCGAAACAATAAAACACATTTGGATATAAAGGTATAAATTTAAAAATTATCTTATACATTTGATTTTAAATATAAAATTTTGTAGCCTGAAAATATCTTGGTTGATTTGGGCAACGGAAATCCAGTTCTAAAACTGGTAGATTTCGGCGATTGTGTTAATACCGGAGGCACAGAAGTATTACCACCAGCATGTTTGGAATTTGCTGCCCCAGAACTTGTATTGGGTCAACCAGTTGGATCACATACAGATTTATGGGCTGTTGGAGTTTTCTTATATGTTTTATTAAGTGGAGTGTCTCCATTCCTGGATGATTCCGTTGAAGAAACAACTGCAAATATTTTAAAATGTGACTTCTGTTTTCCCGATGATTATTTCCAGACTGTATCAAAAGAAGCCAAAGATTTGATCAACAAATTACTTGTGTTAGTGCCATCTCAAAGAATATCTATGGCAGAATGTTTAGAGTCAACGTGGATAAAAGAAGTAAGGTTTTATTAATTGATACCAAACTTTATTTACTTTCTTATTATTTATTTATTTATTTTAGGTTACTGGACTGTGTGTTGTACCTTCCGGAAGACTCTTAGCTTTCATGGAACGTCGAAGACCTAGTAATCAAACTACATCACCAAATAACTATTGCTTTTTTTAATGTTTTAATACCTATACGTATACTTTACTTAAGGATATTAAGATATGTTGTATTTGTAATATAGAAACATATTTATTAAATGAATTCATATTTTATGTACATATTTATGACATTATTAACTGACGAAGTATTTATGTCATAACATATATGTTATTAAAATAGTAGTAATAAATTTTTATATAAAAAGATCGCTGTAAAAACTGAAAACAGTAAAATTTTTTATAAAACATTACTGCTATAGCATCATTCCAATTTTTTATTATGGGTAAAATTTTAACACGAAAAGAGGTAAGTCAATATATATATATATAGCTTTTTTTTCGGTCATTAGGAGTCAATATGTTTACACGATAATTATATTAATGACAACTTTCTATATTTCATGATTATTTTATAGACAATTTTGATATTAAATTCACCATTCTAGAATTGGGGTAAAACATTTATTCGCTACCTTGATAAGACATTAATGAACTCTAAAATTGAAGTAAGACAATTTTTTCTACAAATAAATTAGATCCTAATAAAATTATTTTTATTTAGGAGGTTTCAGAATCATCTCAGACAGCAACTCTGGTCTCTTTCAACTTCCTCGTCACATATGGAAATATCCGTTAACATATTTTCAAAACTACTCATTCCTACAAATGAATTTTGAAATATTGATTCTTCGTGTTGTACTTTTAATAATTGTAATATTATTGTAATTTATGTACATAATATTATCAATCATATTATAATATAAATGTTAATATCTTTTGTATAAAAGCAGATAAATTAATTTGAAATAACTTCCATTTTTTATTTATATATTTCTCATGCGCACGCGCGCGCACCCTCGTCCCCATACACACTCAAACAAAATAAATAAAACGCGCCTGAACTATCATTTCATACATATAATATTGATTTTAAACAGGACATGATAAATAAAAAATTTAAGGTGTAATAAATTCATTAATTGGCATTTTTAAAGTGTACAGAAAGATATTAACATTTATATACAAGTATACTATATTACAATATAAAATGATTGACATTCTATATATAAAACACAATAATATTTACAGTACAAGTACAATATAATACAATACTTAAAAACCGATGTCAGCTCCAAAGGCTTTGCGAGAGCCTTGCGAGTAATCTAGAAGGCAATGCTGTCTCTGGGGACAGATAAAGGCGACATCAGCTGCTTCACCGCTGTGTCCTAAGTTCCAGGTTGACTGCAGAGATGATTACAGCTCTGTAGAGGCTTTATAAACAAAAAGACAAAGTATTAGATCAAAATTTTCAATCTATACAAACAAAATAAAATTATAAATAATATTAAAACAATTTACTAACACTGATTTTGCTAGAAGCAGATTTTACAGCCGGTATTGACTTTGATGATGATAGTGGAAGGTGGTTACTGCTTCGGCGACTAGAAGCGATTACAAGCTGTTTATTTTCTTAAATATTACAATTTCTTTCTAATAAATACTTATATCAATTTATTACTAAATTATAATAAAAGAAAAGTATATTTTCTGATAATAAGTTTATTTATTTATGAATACACATTGTTTGTTTTAAATATAAAGCCTGATTCAAACTTCCTGGATGATTTAAAATAAATATTAAAGATATAATAAATATGTTTTACTTTATAATTTTATATATTTAAAACAAACCATATTTATTATTGTTTTTAACAAATTTTTATCCATATAATTTTTAAATCATAATTTTCTTGTTGTTGAGCAGTGGACTTGATGTTTGATCTCGGTATTGTTGATGTTGCTGCTAAGCTTCTGAGATAATGCAGGATAGAAGGTGACTCAAGTGACGATATTTACGATGATTACAGTTCTGATGACGCTGAAGAGAATTTCAGCTGCTTCCAGATGATGATATAAGCACCGGTGACGTTGTCCACGATGGCGGCAGCTCCGGTGACGCTGACTAGATCACCAGCTACTCCCGAATGATGCTGAGGCCGCAGAAGATACTTGTAGGTTCCGTCATGTCCCTAGAAACATAAAAACAATGTATTAGTAACATAGAATAGATGGAAATATTAGGAAAAAAAACATACATAAAGACATCTGATGATTGTTGAACCTGAAACAGAAACTCAGAACAAAATGCAATAAAATAGAATAATAGACAAGTTATGAGATAAATTAACATACAGCATACAGCATTTATACCACACATTCCATTCATCCCACAGCATCCCAGTTATACATTTCTTGATCTTCACGTTGTCTTCAATGTTGATTTCTTTGTTCTTTCTTCGCTTCTGTTCTTGCCTTATCCCTACCTAAGTTTTTGTGTAAGAATAGCTCATTTTAAGTGCCGCAATGAATCTACGACAAGCAGCCGATTTGTGCTTGTACTAATACTAAGACGCTGACCATATTCCGTGGCCACGACCTCTCGGTTTCCGCCTACTGAACCTACCAGAGTCTTAGGGAGAGTACCCTCAGTGCTGGAGGGAAGCACGGCCTCTATGATCTTGCCCAGACTCCAAGGCCACCTCTAACGACGGGATTTGGCGGCGCCGACCTCACAGTCATCGACTTCAGGACACGAGGCACACGGTCCACCCGTCGCGATACGCTGATTAAAACTTGCCTAATATATGTAGAAAGTATGTTATGCTTCACGTGAAGCTAGTGTTGTTGGAGGAGAAGTTTTAGATATGATGGCCTTCTAATAAGGCAGAAATTGCAGCAAAGTACGGAGCGCGATTCTACGTCTGTACGCAACGATTTCGTGACAAGTGTCGAGGCTTGCGCAACTATTCCATTGATTACAATGTGCTAGAGAGAGATAGACTTATGGCTAGAACGTACACTGAGCAATAACAATGTTACGTATTTGCAGGTTTGGATCGGATTAATTAGTGAAAGGCACGTTCTAACTAAAGTTTATAAATGTTATCGTACCTTGAACGATACAAGAATAGAAATATACACTGCAAATACAATATTTATAATTTTACTTTTGATATTATAATAAATAATCATTTTATTATTGTTACCGTTATAAACATATGTAAAATAACTGTAATATATGTATTTTTTGTTTCTTAATAAATTTCTGATAAAACGTTAAATAAATATTTATCACATCAAAAATACTCAACATAAAATAATATTTCTTCGTTCAACAGAATTATTGAAGCCAATTATAGATTACTATTTTTATTTTTAGTGCCGAAAAAAGTTTGTTACGTGCAAGTGCAGAGATTAACGCACGAGACAAGCAAAATAAACTTATATATTGAAACAAAAAATTATTTATAATTTCTTTTCTCACTTTTATATAGGATATGTACGATATAAGATAATTGCAATCAATACTCTATTTAATAAATTTCTTACAAAACTAAAAGGTAGAAATTATTATATCTATATATGAGAACTGCAAATATCAATTTAAAACATAAATATCCAGGTACATTTTGAACAGCAGGATACGTAATTTGCTCCGGTGATGCTGTACAAGAACATACATACATACCATCACAATATGTCCCATGAAATGAGTAGCACGAACTCTTGAAACATTCATTAGATTCATCCTATAATTAATCTTCAACAAACATCCCTATCATAGCCACCATCCATACTCATAATTCTTTCCACACAAGCTCCTCTTATTTTTCGTTCACGCAACAAACCTTTACTCATATCTATCCATTTATTCCTCAGTTTAACCTATCTGTCATTCGACAGACAAACATTGCACATAACTTTAACCAATATCGTGAACTTTTGCTTTTGCTTCGTCAAATTGTTTTTTTCACTCCTATACCTCCTGAAATAGCAGATCTCAGTCAATAACATATATAGTTTTTAATAGAACCAGATCTACTCAGACGCAGATGTATTTTTTTATTGAAGTTTAAATTAGCTATCCCTGTGGCTCCTCCACCACTAACATGTTTGGGGGCCGTGATTTGACGACTGGTAACCGCACTTCACGCGCAAAATATATCACTTACCGAGATCTGCTTCAGCAGAGTGCCACACCCAGTAATGGGTAGAAGGCGTGATGATATATTTATTTATTATTTATTTAAATTCTCAAACCAGGAAAGCAATAGTGTAACTACAGAGTTTTAACTCTCGACTATTTAATTACATATTACGCTGCATAATAAGAAATTAATCTCCAGAACTAAATCAGAATCAGTCGGAAACACTTGCATTTTTAGGTATAAGTTAAAGATAGAGAGGTTTGAATCCATGAACTCATGTTTCTGAACAAAGCTCTTTGCATATTAATTTTGAAACTCTTCTTTTTTAACGAAAAATCGTACAGAAAGTGACACATCTTTTAATTATTCTAGAAATCGTACAAAAAATAAAAATAGTGAAAAAAGTAAATACTGAATTTTCGTTGGTTTAATTTAACTTTTTTAGTATTTTCATTAATCTATCTCGTTGAAGATCATTTAACATTTAATTTCTTGCTATCGCAATTTTGATATCTGACAAAATAATTTTTATCTAAAAAAAATCCCAAATTGTATTCGAGACAGTTATCTTCTCTAAAAACTCTCTCGAAATGTTTTTGGAAATATATTTATGACACAAGAACACATGAAATAAAACTTCCTACCTGTTTCTTGAAGATAAACCCATACTCAATGGTAGTAGTAGTCGGTGATGCACCAGGTCTCGGTGAGAATCGACTTGTTGTTCTTCACATCTCAGATGCAGCCGATATCTACGAAGGTTTTGTTCAAGGAAAGCAATGCCATGTTCTTTGATTTCATGCCTGAAAATGAAAATATTTATTTATATTAATTTACTATACAACATGTCAAACAGTATTTATTTATTTGTTACTTTGTACAACAAGAACTTATTCCCAATTATAGTATTTTTTTCTTAGTGAAATCCAAACCACTCAAACACACTCGTATCTTTTTAATACAAGTTGAAATCAAAGATATTTCAACTTGCGAATTTTTACTTGAACCAATCTCATTTTATTTAAACAACTGCAATAGCTTATTATGAATATTTCATTATTTATTTGCTCAGCTACACAACAGGAAATTAATTTAACGACAGTACAGTGGAGCTACAGCTTTAAATGGAATGGATACAAACTTAAAAAAAAATATATTGTAACGTTGCATGTCTTTAAAATCGATGTTAAAATGCGTTTGCACCAATGAAACTTAAATTTTAAGTTTGACTGATAATATTGCATCAAATATTTGATATTTGTTATTTAGTTCAGTCAGACATAAAATTTAAATTTTCCAAAAAATCGAAGTTCAACAGGTATTAGCGCCACCAATTCCCACGCTAATACAGGGAACTGACTATCACATTCCAGGAATGTAACAAATATTGATTGTTGCTGTCATCTATCAAAATATACGAAATTCTGAAACTACTATTTTTTTATCCATTTTATTTATTTATTTCTCTAGTATGAATACTTTTTTCAGTACTCAATTTTTGGGATTCTAGTATATACCTGTTTCTTGAAGGTATAAATAGGTTCTCCGCTTCACGTCTTGACATCCGTTTCATCCAACAACTGCTGGATATACATCTTCAGCTCTTTGTCTCATAAAGAGCGAACTACAATAGAAAAATGGCAATAAGAATATTTTATTTATCAATAAATCCAGTCCTCACCAACAGACACTGTCAAGACATGGAAATACCATGATGCTCCTTGCTTGAAATTATTGTTAAATGGCCAACAGAAACGATTTTCAGTAAACATACGAGTCTATTAAACATCATTTTAAATATTTTTAATGCGTATTTAAATTATAAAACAGTACGCCATGATGATAATAATAAATAAATAAATATATCATCACGCCTTCTACCCATTACTGGGTGTGGCACTCTGCTGAAGCAGATCTCGGTAAGTGATATATTTTGCGCGTGAAGTGCGGTTACCAGTCGTCAAATCACGGCCCCCAAACATGTTAGTGGTGGAGGAGCCACAGGGATAGCTTTTTCAAATTATGAAAATTTATATCAGTTTTAAATCACTATCAAGTAGTAACACAAGTAGAACACGATTAAATATACCTGTATTTCAATAAATAATACTGTTTAATTTACTTAAATAACTTTTAAATGATTACAGAAGAATATTATTCTTCTGTAATCATTACCTGATGATGGTCTAGTCGACCGAAATACGTATAGTGAATAAACTTATTTACTTTTTTGAAACCTACCTAGAGTTGATTTTTTAATTTTATGATACTAATATGTTCAGTACCTATGCGCGTTCCATGATCGTCTGCAGCGGTACATCTTATGCTCAAAAATCACTGAGAATTCAAATACAAATACAAAATATATATATTTTTTAATAAACAAAAGTTAAACACTAGTAAAATTACCATGGTGACCTTAAGATTACATTGTTTAATTATTTAATCATACGCATGTACGTTTTAAAAAGTATTATTATAGTTTTTGGATTAAAATGATGAATATATATATTTTAACCTTTATGTCATATTTAATATTAGTTTCTAGTTCTCAAAATATAACGGATTTATCAAAATGTAAACTATCTCACCTTGGAATGGAATACGCCGGTGAAATAGACAAAACCGAAGGTGGAGTTCGTTGCCAAAGTTGGACTGCAACTAATCCCATTCATAAAATTGATGACAGCATTGCAGACGATATGTTTCCTGAGAGATCTAAACAAAAAGCAAAGAATTACTGTCGGAATCCTAAACGTAAGGAAGATGGACCATGGTGCTATAGCATGGATGCAGAATTAATTGATGACACTTGTGGTATATCACTGTGTGGTTTTCCTGAATGCCGTTTAACCGGTCCAGGTATGGAATATAGCGGACAACATAATCGGGCAATGTCAGATAAAAAATGTCTTACCTGGGATAAAAAACGTAAAAAGGTGATAAATAATTCAGGTGAATATTATGAACAAGAAAAATTTTCCAAGCGTCTATTTCCTGATGAAACAAGAGGTGATGCAGATAAATATTGTCGCAATCCTGATGGAGATCCAGGAGGACCTTGGTGTTTCGTTGATGCTGAAAAAGGAATTGTTGAAAAGCAGTTTTGTGATATTCCATTCTGCGATGTTGAAGAATGTGTAACATTTACTAAAAAATTTGATAGTTATACTCATTATACTTTAATGAATAGTACCATTGCCAATTTAACTTTTGGTATTAAAAGATGGCATCCAGATGAACTTGAACCAAGCGCTAAAATGTTATTATCTTTATTTGCTTTACCGCTAACAGGTGATGAAATAGATGAACTACAAATCGGTATTGAAATTTATATTTCCAATAAAGACTCAGCTATGACTGTAGGAAACAAAGATAAACCTGATTATGAACCTACAGTCGGCGTAATAAAATCATCTTCATTTACGTTCTTTTCTATAGTTTGGGGCTCAGGATTTGTAACGCTGACTGTTGATGGTGAACCCAAGCCTATTTTTTTGACTGAATATAAATGGAAAAAAGGTCTGTTTGGTGAAAAGCGCAATAAATTTTTTTATTACAGTATTCAAGGAACAAATATATTATGGTCACTACCATTCTGTACAGAAGATTATGAATGTGAAGTTCATAAAACAACATCCGATAATTATGAGCGATTTTGGCCGTTACGACATACTAATTCTAGTCATGATCTTAAAGTATACGTACGAGCTTTTCATTCAGCAAGTATATTATTACAACCTAGTCCAGTAACATATTTTCCTCGAATAAAATTAATATTAGGACAACTTAATGACAATGTTACAAAAATTGTATTGTATGAAAATGAAAAACAGTCAGAACAAGAATTAAAAAGGAATATAGTTCTCAAAATACTAAATTATTGGCAATGGAGACAGTTTACTATTACTATTTTCGGAGACACATTGCAGGTACATAAACATTTTTAATTATTTTAGACGACCATTTAGAAACACATGAAATATAATTTATAAATATTTTTGACAGTTTTTCTGTTTTGAAATTCGCTTGAAAACATGATCTATTCGAACAGAAAAACTCACTTTCCGCACATATTTTATTTGGCTTTATTGACAACTTAGGGGTAAAGGCGAGGTTCAGGCAAGAGCTGTTCTTCCACCTAAGCCTTACAAATAAATCGCTAATATCCATACCGTGGGTGGGATTGGAACCCACGATCTACTACCTACTTTTCGCATAGTCGTATAAAAAATATTTTTAAAATTAAATAAATATTTCAGAATTCAGTTTAAAATAATAATAAGACTTATGTACTTGTCATTTAAGTTTGCTATCCTGATAAAGGGCTTTAAGCCCGTCTGACACGATCAATTTTAATGTACATTTTAATGTACATTTTTTACAAAGTAAAAAATTGAACGTATCATACATGCGCACGCAGTTCAATGTTGCCTTCAATTTTAATGTACATGAAAAAATAGAACCTGTCCTATTTCCTTCAATGTTTTCGTCAATTAATTGCGTAAAGAAGCTGCGCGCAGCGCATGGCATTGTGTATTGTTAAAACGTCAAACATGAACCTCATTTTTTCTATTTGTATCATTATTTAATCAAAACATCGTAGTCGCGGCAACGGGTGTCCGTTTTAATAGAGAAGTACAAAAATAAGCTTTGCTTGTATGCCATTAAAACTGCCATATATAAATTTTAATTTTGATTCTGACACAAAGACCCTAATTCAATACCAACATATTTTCAAAACGGATCGAAATGCGCATGCGCATCTAGCAGAAAATTGACGTCGTTGCATACAGGAATTTTTGTCTTCAATTTTAATGTACATGGAAAATGTACATTAAAATTGAACTAAAAAATGTACATAGAAAATGTACATTAAAATTGATCGTGTCAGACGGGCTTTAGACATCAGTATTTTCAAAAATTTTAAGCTGTTTTTTTTCGGTAAGCGATTCAATCCAATCTGATTGAACAGATCCGATTGTATGACGTCACAACTGATTGAAACCGTGATTCAAAAGAACTACGTTTTGTATGATTGCAATCTCAGACTAACCATACTTTAGACGGAGAACAACGGCGTTTGTTGTGAAGTAAAAAGAGTTAAAGTAAATTGTCGGTGAGACGGGTGCGCGGCAAAGAGCTAGTATCCCTTGGTGTTATGCGGGATGCATTTTTGTTGATGACAGTTATTAGACGCGAGCATTTTATTTATTTAAACACAAAAGTACGTATACAAAACACTTAATATGTCAAAAACTAACCTTTACTTTGATGTATAAACAGTAAGTAATTGAATATAAGAATAACTATACAAATGTTTGCAACTCGCATAACATCAAAGGATACTCGCTCCTTGCCGCGCACCCGTCTCACCCACAACTTACTTTAACTCTCTCTACTTCATAACACTGCATTGACTTGAATACGACAGACTTTGTCTAAGGTATGGTTAGTCTGAGATTGCAATCCATAGAAATTTGACATTTATATCTTAACCTTAATTCAATACCAAAATTAATTTAGAAAATTTGTTATTTATAAAAATATAATCTAGTATATTCTAATTGTTTTATACTATTAATATTTTATTGTATTATGAAGTAACAGGTAATATTTATCTCTTTCGTATTATTAATATAAATTAATATACACTCTCCTGCTTTGTATTTTCCATCGTGTTTATATTTTTATTTATTTAACTATTAAAACACGAAATTATTAGTGAATGACAAAACGATAAACCACGTGACAGCAATCCGATCGACGTGATCGCTGTTTTGAAGCGATTCGGAAAATCAGATTGCAATCAAGAATATTGTGGTGGGGGTATGTGATCGAAAACCGAAAGAACGTGTACGATCACTTTTGGATTGCTCAATCCGATTCAATCGGATTTTTTCTGACCGAAAGAAAGCAGCTACGATATCCGATTCGATCAGATTCGATCCAAAATCTGATTCGATTCGAAATCCAATCCGACATTCGATCCGATCCGAAATTTAATGCGACATCCGGTCAGTCCATGAACCGATCTGACATTCATACAGTTTTTCCTATTTATATATAACTAATTGTAACGTTGTAGACTCGAATGAAAAATAATAATTACAGATGAAATTAAAAAAATCATTTTATTATAAAAAACCATGTGGAGATGTTTTTTTTATGACTCTGACATGATTATGTTGGCTTCTGTAATTTCGAATTTTTTACTCTTATTATATCTAAAATATACGTTAAACATCTGCAATTAAAATTGTTATGCTGATGATGAATCGCGTTGACGATTCGAAACGTCCAATTACAATTGTTATGAAATAAATACGATTATTTATTCATTTCTCATCCATACTTGAGGATCCCTAAGGCCATTCATCAAATTTTATATAAAAAACTAAAGAGTCGAATTTTGTTGTAACGTTATTTAATCATTTTGTATAGTACATAAGTACCTATAAAATTTCCGAAGCGTTATCAAGTGGAATTGAAATTTATGTTTTTACTCATAGTAATATTTCGGATCGGGCATTTTACCCGAACTTCGAATCAGATGTTTTTATCCGTTTTTCGGATCGGATATATTACTCGATCTTTGGATGGGATCCAATTCGAAAAGATTAATTCAATTCGATCCGAAATCCGACTTCGAATCGGATTCGGATTTTTTTGCCGATCTTATATGTTTAGTAAATCGAAACATCGACATATTATAAATAAAGCAGAATTTAATCCAAAAGTGTAATCTTACTGATAACGCAGGTATACTGGGACCGAGAAGTAGGTACCCAACTAGTTCTAGAAGCAAAACACAACAAACTATCTGGAATGCGATGGTACTCACCCGGTTCAGACGACAGCGTAGCTCTTTGGACATTCTTCTGTTCAGCTGGAGAATCAGCTGAACCACCTCCCCCATGGCCACCTGAATGTGTCCTCAATAACGACGAAATTGGCTACAAAGGCACTCAAAGTGTAACACGATCTGGACATCCTTGTCTTCCGTGGACACATGACCCTGATATTGAATCCAAAACAGGAAAAAAGGAAACATTGAAAATCTGGAACTACTGTCGAGATCCTCTTGATGAGAAGAAAGGAACATTTTGTTATACTGTAAATCAAAAAGCTGATAACAAATTTAATAAAGAAAAATGTAACTTAGAGTTTTGTCGCTCATCAGAATGTCGAATGGCTGGAACAGGTAATGATTATATCGGCAAGTTAAATAAAACTAGATCAAATCGAACTTGTCAATACTGGAATACAAATGAACCTCATCAAGTCAATAAAACATATTTAAATGGATCTTATTTCGCCGATCAAGATGTTAATCTTGCTATGAACTATTGTCGCGATCCTTCTAGGAATATTGTAGGATCATGGTGTTATACAACCGATAAAAATGTTCTTAGAGATATATGTAATGTCCGTGATTGTGTTCATACCGAAGAATGTACAATTTTAACAAAAGGCGCAGGTGAAGGTAGAACAATTTATATTTTACCTGAGTGGAAAGAGGGTGGACTTTATGGTGGATTGCATTTTGCACTAAAAGAATGGAATCCAGATTTATTGGATGGGATCATATTTGAAATTACACCGTTAGACGATAAACCTGGATTTATCAAAGTTGGTATACCGGAATCTAGCAAAATAACGCCTTTCAAGTTTCTTTAAATACAATTAAAATCTAAAATAATTCTATATTCAATTTCAGTTAGTAATTGGCGCTGAAAACAACGAACGCGTTTTAGTCTACTACAGCAAAACGAACAGAAAGAGTGCTAAGCTTGTGAAAGAAAAAACACTACCCCATTTGATACCAGCAGGATCTTGGGCCGCATTTTGGCTTCAGATGCGTCAAGGTGAAATCATGCTTGGATACGAAGGCACATCAGAACCTCTGTTTATATGGGAACATGATAATAAGACAGAAGCATTTGATCCAGGATTCTTCACATATATGTCAATTCAGGGAAACTTTATTGGTGTTCACTTCAAATGTTCGGAATGTCATACAGAAAAAACTTTTACTCAATTTGTTACAAGAGTTATGCCACTTCGATTATGGAACACTACTGAAGCTACAGAGTATACGAGTCTCAGCATCTATGCAAGAGGCAGTGGAGTTTTACTCATCCCACTCTTATTTTTTCCAGGAGATGTAAGTTTTTATTTAGTGAAGAAATAAAAGTAAGTATAATATCACGACTATATTTTGTTACAGTTTTTAGATTACTACGCTTTTGCAATTGGAGACAAAGGAACATACATACTCTTCATACTAAATATGGACACTTCTGCAAAAACACTAGCATACACCCGAAGATACGACGTCTTAAAAACTGATGTTTGGACACATTATTACTTCACCTTCTCTGAACATAATATAGAAGTATTCAAAGACAACAAAAGCGTTCTCACCTATCACCAGGAAGAAGTCATGCTCTTCTACTGGTTCACAGTTACCGTCGAAAGCGGATGGGTCACTTGGGCGGCCAATTGCGAACCTCCGGATATTGATGGGGCACCACGTGATGGTGGTTGGTCCGAATGGTCATCTTGGCAATGTACTGTCAGCTGTGGGGGAGGTACCGGTGTTCGACATCGTACTTGCTCTAATCCACGCCCGAATATTCGAGGAAAACTGTGTGGAGGACCTTATTCCGAAATCGGAAAATGTAATGAATTTGAATGTGGTGATCTAAGTCCTGATACTTTGGATCAAATTAGACAACGACTTAAAAATAATCATTATAGTCTTATAGTTAAGGAAGGTGATCATGTAGAAATAAAAAACGATAAAGAAATGTTGGCTATAATAAATAAAGAAGCACCAAAAGCTTCGTATCAATGGACTTTAAATGGAGTTTATTTAAAAGCAAAACATGAAAAAATTAAATTCGTTAATGATGATATTATAATAAATTCAACCGTACGTGCAAGAGATTCTGGTGTATATGCTTGTGTTTTGTACAGAATAGGAGGTGAAAGGCTAGTCCTGAAAGTAGTCTCCCTTGCTGTAATTTCTAACAAACCTGATATTGAAATTCGAGCAACACTTGACATGACTTTGGTTTGTAACTCTGCAGTTTTGGGTTACATTTACACAGATTTGGCGCAGGCATGGTTACTTAACGATACAGAATATATTGACTATGGTGTTACTACATTAGCTGCTGTGATTACTGAACGTATAGAATCAGTAAATTTATCACATTCAGGAAACTGGACTTGTCGAGTTACGCAGTCCGATTTAAAATTAAACTGGATTGTAGATTTGATACAAGTTCATGTAAAAGGGCCTCCAACTTGGATTACGCATTTAATGGAAGATCAATTTACAAAACCTATTTTTGGAAATCTTAGTAGTGAAACTAATGTTGTTATTACTTTTTTTGCGATAATTATTCTTGTCATTGTTGTGGTAGCTATTGGATTAATTATTTATTTGAAATATGGTACCTTACCCAAACGACAATATAAAAGATTAAAAAATAAAAGTTGAAAGTTTCTTTTTTTATATTAAAAATTGTTATACATACTTGTAAATATATTTCAATAAATCAATGTTGAATATATAACACACTTTTTTCATGATAGGGTATAAAAAGTTTCTATGGCATCATCGTAACAGAAATAATACATTTTAGTCAGCTGTACCGTTAGTTAAGAACGACAGGACTAAACCCTGCATTTTCTCCTGTTTTTAATAACGACGGAAAAAAGTGTATTTTAGTCCCGTTGCTAAGTGCAGAAAAGAATAAAACAAATTTCAATCGTTCGTTTTGTATTTGTATAAACTTATTTAATTATTGTTAATATTTCTAATTAAATATACTGGGTGTCCCATTTTAATCCGCCAGTAGCGATAATTCTGAAACATTGCATTGAATCAAAAAGTGTTCCAAATGAAAAGTTAATGGTTCTGAGGGGGACATCTGATGCCGTAGACTTTGCCCCCCCAGCCCCTCAAGGGGGGCGGGAACAGGGGGCAACTTTAAAATCTTAAATGGAAACCCCTATTTTTTATTGCAGATTCTGATAGAGGGTTAAAAAGTATGTAAGTTTTATCCGAAACATTTTTTTTTATTGACCGGCCCCCCCCCCCGACTAAAATTGACCTACATTTTAAAACTCTATCCGAGTCTGAGGTACAAAATAGGGGTTTCCATTTAAGATTCTAAAGTTGCCACCAGCCCCAGTGGGGGGTGGGGCTATGTGGGGGGCCCGGTCAAACACTGTTTGAAAAAAAATGACATTCTTTTTTGAATTATTTTACCATTATTTAATTTGAAAAAGAAGTACTCAATCGCTATTTTTGAGTACTTTACGTCTTTGTAGGGGGGGGGGGGAGGCGGGGGTAGTATTTGGGCAGGCTGAGAAAAAAACAACCTTGTAAGGTTGTGAGTAAGTCTTAAGTAATAATAACAGTTAATTACGTTACGATTTTCGCAATTTAATTAAAAAAAAACCTAACTTTTACATTTGCAGCGCCATCTGTCGACCAATAAAAAAAATGTTTCGGATAAAACTTACATACTTTTTAACCCTCTATCAGAATCTGCAATAAAAAATATGGGTTTCCATTTAAGATTTTAAAGTTGCCCCCTGTTCCCGCCCCCCTTGAGGGGCTGGGGGGGCAAAGTCTACGGCATCAGATGTCCCCCTCAGAACCATTAACTTTTCATTTGGAACACTTTTTGATTCAATGCAATGTTTCAGAATTATCGCTACTGGCGGATTAAAATGGGACACCCAGTATTAGTGAAAAAAACGCAATAACCTACGATAAATATTTTTAATAAAAATTTATTTACCTTATTTGTATTTATACAAACACAATAGATTAAAATTTGATACAAAATAAAATATACTTGTACTGTTAACCATTTAAAACCATAATCGACCTTTTCGCCTTTTCCCGTTGTTTCCGTTTCTTGTCTTTTGTACGCTGTTCTCGACTTGCGTCTCTGAATAATTGAACTCCTTCAGCAACTTCAATTTCTCTCTGTAGATATTGCAGTCCATGTAGATTATAGCCAACCATGTCCTAAAATATGAACAATTCATAAGTATATTATTTATTTTATTTATTTAAAAAAAAAAGTAATTTACCCGTAATTCAGTGACTTTAGTAGTTACTTGTTTCTGAATCTTCCTGAGAAGAGGAAGCAATGATTGATTTGCTACCATTGGAGCATGGTGAACTTTCAACAAAAATATCAAAACTCTACAAATTAATTCAGTTTGATCGCCTCTTTCAACCAAAGCCGGCAAAGATTGCAATAATTCACACGCTGATGTAAACGGCAGTAGTAATAACGCTTCTTCAAGTTCACTAGTTCGTATTTTCTTTAAAATTTCCAGCAAAAAATCGTCAGGAGTATTTGCCTGATATGCCATCATCAAAGGAGGTGGCGCTGGAACTGAGATAGGTTGTTTCGAGGCTGCTTGAAGGGCTCCATGCTCTGTGAGTTGCTCACGGTACGAAGCACATATGGACAGACATTCAAGGACGCTGTCAGCTGCACGTTCGCTACCGACGGTTTTTCTTGATGGGAGTGAGATAGCGCTACTTCCAGGAATGGTTCGATCTGTTCCATCGCCCGTGGCTAGCTGTTCAGATTCTTCACGCTCTCGTTCTTCTTCACGTTCATCTTCAAGGACCAAGGGTTGTTCAGTGCGTTCTACGGCACGGAGAACTCGGTCTGCACCGCAAGAGACGACGTGGCGACCATCTGGAGAGATTGTTATAGACCAGGCTTCACCTTTGTGTGACTGAAAAATAAAAATATTTTAATAATTTATTATTATGCAATCGGGAGTTTATTTATTCTTCACAAAATTCAAGTCTTTTTTATTAAAATTATTTTTTTAATTATTGATTTTTTTATTTCTACTTTACACCAAATAATGTTTTATTTAGATATTATATCTTTTAAAATAATATTAAAATTACCACAGGGGCTCCACTACTAAAATCTATGGGGGTCGTAATTTGACGGCTGATAACCGCACTTCAAGCGCAAAATATATCACCTACCGAAATCTACTATGAACAGTAATGAGTAATTGGCGTGATAATATATTTATTTTATTTTTATCGAAAAAAATACCATTATTAAAATTTTCATAGATCAACTTATTAAAAGAGTTTTTTTGTAATATAAAATGAGAGGCGATTTCTCAACATGTCACTGAACTATAATCTACCTACATTATTAATAAAAACTTAGAAAATGCTTAAAAATATAGGAATAAAAAAAGAAATACAGCTTGCAATTTTACACTTATGGAAGTCAAACAAAAGTGTTCCTTTGTTCAATTTTTGACATGGGTTATTAGCGAGATATCCCAATAACAAAATTTTGAATTTTCTAAATACGTATTCATTACATAACAAATAAAATGTATAAATAATGAATAAAAATACTCACTGGTAAAGTAGTGATTCTGACGAACGTATCCGCATCCCACTGTCTAACAGAGCCATCTTTTCCACAAGTAAACAGCAGATGAGTTCTTGGAACAAAATGTAATCCTGTCACAGAATCATCGTGCGCAAATAAACTTTTATGACAATCACCAAAATCTAAGCCCCATATTTTTACATTACGATCTGCAGAACCTGTAGCTATTATCCTCGAATCGAACGACACATCCATACACAACACTGGCAACTTGTGTCCGTAAAGCGATACGTGAAATTTAAAAGAATCCGCGAAAAACACTTTCACTGTTGAATCTAACAATGCCACGGCTACATACCGCTCGTCTGGGGTTAATTTAACGCAAAGAACAGGTTCTTCAAGCGCTAAAGTACGCGTGTGAAGAAGAGACAAAACTTTAGCTTTTGATTCTGAAGATTCATCTGTGATTAATTCAAACTGCCACCATTTGCAGGTTTTGTCGCCGCCTCCTGTTACACAGCCACGTAAATCTGGTTGTAAACACACTGACCATAACTCTGTTCCAGTTGTATGTGCTGGAACTTCTTCAAGAATATCTCCTGCAGCGATATCAATGATAAGTAATCTTCCATCTTTTAATCCTGCAAGTACGTGTCGATCGCCAGGAACAAAACAAACTGATACTACGTAACAATTCTCAGCTGTGGTTCTCAAACAAGTTTGCGAGGGCCGATTCCATAGTTTAACTCCATCTGCCCCTCCAGAAATAATAGCCAAGTTGTCACTGCTAAAGGCGACTGTACGGATTTCAGCTCGATGGCCTTGAGCGCGAATTGATCGTAGAAGTTGTGGCTCTTCTGTTTTGCTGCCTGCCCCACCGCATCGAAGACTATACATTTCTAAGACGTTATTTGATAGCGATATTACTATACGAATCTCGCCTCCACCACCGAACACAACATCCATAGACTTTGGTTTGGCACCAATTTTTACCGATGGTAATCGACGGACTTCATCACGAAGAGTTATTTCTTCAATTACACCTGATGGTTCTACTTCCACTGGCTCTGTGGTTTTCTGTTCTGCCTCCCTAAAATTATTTATTTATTTATTACAGAGAAAATAAATAATTAAGGTAATACATCAATCTAGTCTGTCCAACAAAATATTATTGTTATTTTAAATGAAACATACGAGTATTCTGTTTTTGTAGTTAATGACTGAAAGTATTATATTATATTTTTGAAAACATTAAATTTATCGCAAAAACGGTTGAAAGAAAGCTTACTATATTTATAATAAATATACTTTATTTCTTTTTTACCTTCCTTCCAACAGTTTTTTATAAAATTAAATGAAAATGTTTTCGTTATTTGGACATCAATTAATTGTCTTCAAATTTATAACAATACTTTCAATATTTTTGTCGGTGTTCATGTGCCGACTTCAGCTTCGATTAGGCCTAATATTTATTTATCGAAATATACATACAATTAATTACTTACAGTCACTGTATTACATACTATCATTATTACTAATGACATAACTACAGTTCAAGTAATTAATTATATCTATTTTAATTATCCAAATTGATAAAGATAGCCTTTTATTGAAATATATTGTGTATTAATTATAGAAAATAAAAAATATATAATCTTACTTGGACTTTTTCTTTTCTTTTTTTACTCTTTTCTTGAGTCTGTTATTAGCTTCATCATCTGTACAAAACTGGAACAACTCGACTTGTTGGTCAGTTCCGTGACAAGTCAAAATTTGTCTAGTAGCTGAAACATACATAGATACCACTCGACCTCGCCCTGCACGTAATAATGAACCTGCTTTAATAATTCGCAGGGGATAACGAGGATCATCGTCATCAGTAATTTCTGTCTGTTCAAGTTTTGTTGTCAAATCTTGAGACTGTTCAGTTTCATGAATTATTTTCCAAACTCTTAGTTCTGCATCTCCACAGCCAGTTATTAAATATTGGTCGTTTTTAGCTAAACACACTGCCCAAACTTCTGATCTACGAAAGTTTATTAAAATGGTGTTTTAATTGAAACTAGGAGAAATAGTACTTACCTATGCCCAACTAATGTTTTAAAACAATGCTGTGTATCTAAATCCCACATTTTCACAAATCCATCTTTCGATCCGGATATAAGAACTCCATGTTCAGACATAAATGTAACTTGGGTAATGGCACCTTTATGGCCTGATAAACGACAGACACCTGTTTCAGCTACTGTGTCCCAGACTATAACATCTGTATCTTTTGATCCAGAAGCCAGTTTATGACCAAACTGATCATATGCAAGGGTTGTAATTTCATACTTATGGCCAGCGAATATACTGACAATATCTCCTGACCTTAAGTCATAAACTTGCACCGTTCCATCACTGTAACCAGCCGCTAATTGACGTCCATTGGGACTAGCACAAAGACATGAGACTTGTGCTGTTTCGCCCAATAAAATTTGAGCCTACAATTAAACATTTGTAAATATACATTTGCAATTAATAATAATATCATACTTTTTCCCCTAATCGCAAATCCCATATTATAATATGTTCACAGGCACCGACTGCAACATATCTGCCTTCTTGTCCTTCTAATGTTACATACTTAACATTGCAATGTGGACTTACAATAATATTAAAATTTCCTGCAGGAGCAAAACGCAAATATTCTGTAGTTAATCCCATTTTCAGGATTTTGTTCCTTCAACCTTAAAACAATATAAGGTTAGAGCTGTTACTATTCTTGTAATTAATATGTTTATGATAATATAAGATTCAATTATAGTAAAATATTAATTAAACTTACTAATTATAAATACTTCTTTAATAGTCTATAAATATTTGTAGAAATTTATCACATTTTTAACCACAATTCAAAGCACGTGTAAACAACTGTCAACATAACATAATTTCGAGATTTGAATACAACGGCGCTGTAATCACCGCGGTCAATGCGCGCTATTTTTTAACTGAATATGTGATTGATATTACCATTGGTTTTATATACTTCGTAATCGTAATTACGAAGTATATAAAATCAATGATATTACTGTTAGATACATATTAAGTAAATTTCAAATTATATTAGAACAAAATTAAATAGGTAAAATAGATTTAAATCTGAAAATTAGTCGTTAATTTTCTGTATCTTTATTACACCTACATTATTATTGCAGTACTCAATTTACGATCAATATTAAATTTATTTATGAATAATTAAACAAATTTTTGTTCTCCTTATATTTCCATGTTCAGTATTTCGTTATCACACAATAAAATTATTTGTAAAACTAGTTACCCTAATTTAACAGGTCACTGTACTATAATCGTAAATTTTAGCAAAAGAGAAATTATCACGAAGAACAGGAAATAAAATGATATAACAGAGATACATTTGTGTAATTTTTAAAATATAAATGTTTAGTATTCATTAAACTTACTGCAAGAATGAACGGAAACTTAAGAATATTTTCTGTTATTGTATTATTAATCAATTGCGTATGGAGTAGATCAACAACATATTCAACTAATACGGATATGAAGTTTATTAAAATCTGTAATGAAACATCTCCAATAAGTTTATGTTCGTTGAAAATTAAATATAATTTAGAAATATTATTAATTACAATTTATTTTAGTGACTATGAATGAAGTACTTATCAGCAAAAAACTATCAGGAGCAGAATCAAGTGATTTTAAATGTTTTCTTCATTGTTTATTTACTAAATATGGCTGGGTAAGATGCACAATAGATATTTATGCTAATTTTAATTATTATATTTTCATTAACCAGATGGATGAAGATGGTGGATTCTTTATAACTGAAATAAGAAGTATTTTAGAAGAAACTGACATAGATTCAGCTTTATTAGAATATATATTATATAGATGTACAGCTAACACATCAGTTGATCGTTGTCATAGGGCCTTTCAATTTACTGAATGTTTCTGGCAGAGAATTAAAGATGTAAGCAATTAATTTTTTTTTCTTTTTTGTTCAAATTGATTACATTTGTTTTACTTTCCAGAATCATTCTGAAGAAGATGAATCATTCCTATACAATCTGGATGAGGTGAAATAAAAACAAGAAACACACGATATATTATATAATTACAAAGAATATATATTTATATTATTTTAACGCATTCTTCAAAAAATATTTACAAATTACAAACTATATTTTACAAAAAGATCGTTTGACAATACAATTTACTTAAATAATAAAACTGTAGCGTAGCTTCGTAAAGCTAATCTAAAACTTTGAACACGAATTATAATAAGCGCCTGCGCTAATGCCGAGATCAGTCCTTCGCACGCGCATATTTGCACCAAGAGATCAGAATATAAAAAGTACAATATCAAGTATATTCACATATACAAAGAAAAGAAAAAATAATATAATAAACAAAAATTAAAACAAAATTCGTCTAACTAAATAGCGACTCTCGCATTTATGATTTAAATAATAATCTGTAATGTAAATAATTATCACATGCTTTAAAATAAATTTATCTTGTAAGAAAATAAAACAATGAAACTAAATAAATAATGATTCTTTTGACATTTCATTTGTAACATTTAAAATACTTTTGTACGATAGTAAGAAGTAATATTTACCATTTTATTCTCTTACTGAGAAGTCAATTAGTTTTGCGATCAAGAAAATTGTTTTAATTGTACAAAACAATGAAATGAAATAAATAAATTTCTATGAATATGTCTTTCAAGTACAATAATAAATATTCACAGTAACACTAACAACACTTCACTGAATCATTTGTAAGTAAGGATTTTCTTTTAATAATGATGTTAATGAAGTCATATCATTTATTCACAGTATTCGCAGTAACACTAACATTTCACTGAATCATTTGTAAGTAACGATTTTCTTCTAATAATGATGTTAACGACGAAGTCATATCATTTACAACCATATTTGACGTGTCCTGCTTATTTACCCATCCAGTGCTACTAGATACTGTATCTGGATGCCCTACCCAAGACTGACAGCTCTGCACATATTCTAAAGTTCTTTGATAGGCATCTTGTCGCATATTAGTACCAGGTTGTTGCTGCTGTTGTTGTTGTTGTTGATGATGTTGCTGCTGCTGCTGCTGTTGTTGTTGAAGTTGCTGCTGTTGTTGAACCTGTTGAGCAATGCCAGGAGACATTTGAGACTGGCTTACATCATTGCACTGGATTTCGCCGTTATTATGTTGATGATAACACATTTTTGTTTGTTGATGCTGTTGATAGCAATTCATCTTTGCCATACCACAAGCGTGACCACAACTAACTGCTGAATTGTATCCTGTTTGTGTTTGATAACACTGTTGTTGTGAATTTTGGTCGTAGTTAATATGAGCACAAGGTCGTGACATTTGAGCAGCCTGAGGTGGACCCATCGAATCGGTGGGCGCAGTAGTAGCAACTGCAGGTGACGATAAAGGTTCGCTAATATGAGGAGCACAAGGATATCCAGAATTCTGTTGCTGATGCTGTTGCTGATACGAAACAGCTCCGTTACTTTGAACTGAGTATCTGCCAGGTACATTTTGATTTTGGTTACACATTTGGAAACCGTGATTCATACACTGACCACCAGAATTCATGAATCCGTTCGGTATTTGATTGTGGCAAACTTGTTGTGTTTGTTGTTGTTGAGAATAATCCATCATATGATTCTGGTTTTGTCTCGATGGACAGCCACTGTTCATATTCGAATGATGATGGTCACTAGCTTGCATGTGACATGCATTTCTTGTATTCCAGTTATTGTTGTAACACTGGTTATGCGTTGCTATTGGTTGTCTATTATTGTAGCAAGTTTGTTGTGCTGGAGATCGCATTACCCCACAAGGAACAGATATCTGTGAACCCGGACTGGGCATAGCTTGCTGAGCTGGCGATGGCATCATCTGCGAATGCGATCTTGGCGATGACATAACAGCAGGTGATGGTAACATCTGACTATAGTTTGACGCTGGAGAAGGCATCATTTGATTCATATTCGACGCAGGCGATGGCATCATTTGATTGACATTTGAAACTGGAGATGGCATCATTTGGTTAAGATTTGATGCAGGAGAAGGCATCATCTGGTTTACATTCGAAGTTGGCGAAGGCATCATTTGGTTCATATTGGACGCAGGAGAAGGCATCATCTGGTTTACATTTGACGCAGGAGAAGGCATCATCTGGTTTACATTTGACACAGGTGATGGCATCATTTGATTTACGTTGGAAGCTGGCGACATCATTTGATTCATGTTGTGTTGTGGATTTGACGATGGGGAATGATGCATTTGTCCACCGGGAGACGGTAATAATTGGCTAAACGTCGAGGCAGGTGAAGGCAGAAGCTGGTTCAAGTTTGGTGATGGCATCATGGGTGGTACAGCAGCAGCTGGACTTGGCATACAATTGTTGATATGTGATGGCTGAGAATTGTTCCAGGGTGTAGATGAATTACCAGAAACAGCATTGGTGCCTGCAGCATTCGTTGGATATTGTTGTGTAGTGTTTGTTGTATCGTTGTGTGTATCAGATACTTGGTTTAAGTATTGAACCATTTCATCAGGAATTACCAATTTATTCTCAATTGTTTCACCTTCTCCAACCTGCAACGAAATTTAACAAAAAAAAATAAATATCATTATTCACCTCTAGTGTTGTATTAAATAACTTCATAAGATATGTACGTACCTCATCCAAAATGACTTCTTGATTCGGATGATGTTCTCCGGGTGTTTTAATTGGCGATAACTGCACAGAACTTGGACGCGGAGGTGGAGGAGAGTTTCCTCGATCATTCACAAGACCATGACACGGTTCCGACATTCTTCTTGAACCTGTTTCCGGTGTCGCAGCAACTGGAGTAGCGGCAGTGATATTAAGCCAAGGAACTGGCTGTTGCTGCTGAACAATTAGGTTGCTATTATTAGCAACAGGTACAGCTACCGGCGATGGTTGTTGTTGTTGTTGCTGTTGTTGCAAACGCTGAAGATGTCCAGCTAGAAGATGTGACGGAGGAGATGGAGGTATTGAAGCGTTGTTTGGTGGACAATTAGCTGCTACACCATTTGTTGATAGCTGGCTAGATCGACGGGAACTTCCTGCTGAGATTGGATCATAGAATGAACCTGTTACAGCTACTAAACCGCCAACAGGTCGCAAACCTGACGCCTATAAAAACAAGAGTAAGTTATTATAAAACTGTTAAAGTGTTAAATATAACAATATGTACCTGAGAGGCTAAGCTACTCTTTCTGCTCATATCAGCAGACCTCATACTGCCGTAATAACTGCTAACAGTTGAATTACTATCTCTTCTAATCTGTGCACCGCCACCAAGAGGTTGTAAACGTGATTGCGTGTTTTCCATCTGTATCCTAGTTTGTGGTGCGCTTTCCATACGCAAATCTGTAATGCGTCTATTCAAATCTGTGATAGCAACACTACGTCTCTGCGGCACAGAAGGCAATGACGTAATTGCAGGCGATCCACCACTCGAAGGTAGACATTTATTTTGCAATCTTGATTTCATGCGGTTACGCACGTTATTTCTTTCTTGAACCATGGTAGAATTTCTGTCTGTTCCTAAACCGACCATTGCTCGAAGTACTACAGGTAGGTCATCAATCTGAGAAAATAAAAAGTAAAATAAATATATGATATAAAACAGTAGAAAGTAAATAAGTAAGTAAAATGATACATACTTCGAGATCTTCAGCGTCATAGGGCCAAGCTGGATCATCAAGTGGACCAACTCCCCGATGAGATGTAGTAACAGAACCAGGATCTCCGGTTCCGAGATCATCATGGCAACCACCACCAGCTCCAATCTGACCTGAACCTCCCAATGGACTGTCGTGTTGTTGCTGACCTGGTGAATTCGCGTCGCTCTACAAATAAAAGTTATGACATTAATATAATACGATTAACAATTAATTATTTAATTATTTGTATTGACTTTTACCTCTGATTTGATACTGGGACTGCTAAGGCTGGCTGTCTTCCCACTAAGCATGTCTTCGCTTCTGGGACTAGAATCCAGACCAGCCGGGCCACCATCTTCAGATGAACCACCGTCACCTCCTTTGTGTTTCTTGTTCGCATAGAACTCGGCTCCATGGACGGTTTTCACATGTTTTCTTAGGGAACTTGGATCCGTATAACGTTTCGTACAACCTGGTGCTTTACACACGTATGGTTTCTGTAACAGCAAATGATTATTTTAGCATTTATGCCTTAGATTTTGTGAATAAACACGATTTTGACTACAGACTATACTTACAGGGCTGTTTCAATTTGCGGCACCCAAGAGTGCAAACAGATAAAATAATCACAATCATTTATTACTTTAAAATATCAGAAAGTAATAATAATAATAAAATTCATGATACGAGGAACAAAAATATTATGAAAATTAATATTATTTATCAATTGGAAAAAAATATAATTCAGTTTTTACCTCATTACTATGCGTCCTGTTTTGATGCTTGGCTCTATCGGAAGCATTGCTGAATGCTTTTGCGCAACCTGGATATTCACAAGTGTATGGCTTTTCCCCAGTATGAGATCTGAGATGTGTCTTTAAGTTCTCTAAGCGCGAGTAAGCTTTAAAACATCCTTCAAACTGCAACATAAATTCAAAACATAACTTACATATTACACGACTGAAATAATTAATTTTAATATTGCAGTTACTTACCGTGCATTTATGTGGTTTTTCACCAGTATGACGGCGCATATGAACAACCAACATGTACTGAGCTTTAAAAGGTTTTTCTGCTCGTGAACAGCCTTCCCATCGACAAACAAATGATTTCTTGTTCGCATGAATGTGGTCGTTGTTAATATGCTACAAAACAACAAATAATTATTCACCATTTATTAATTAACTAATTAATTGTTTCATTAAGGGCCAATTTTTCAATCACCGGTTTACCCTCGATTAATGTTAACGTTAATCATGATTATATAATAATGGAAACCATAAATAAAAATATATCACTTACCGAGATCTGCTTCAGCAGAGTGCCACACCCAGTAATGGGTAGAAGGCGTGATGATATATTTATTTATTTATTTTATACGAGTAACATTAATCGATGATTGAAAAACTGGCCCTAAGCTATTACAAATCATACTCACTTTGACTAAATCATCCTGTGTTGGAAACTCAGTATTACATTCCCTCCAGTGGCAATTCGTTTCAATGAAATCTCCAGGTTCATCTTTAAGATCTCCAGCAGCATCAGCCGCCGCAGCCGCTTCACCCGCACCAGGAAGCGTGGACGATACTCCACTACATTGATTTTGCAGTGATCCTGATGTTACTTCTTTCTTTATTCGCGTCTTGATGTTTTTAATCGCTGTTAAATCATCACCGATGTGATCTGGTTTTTCTAATTTAGTAGTAATGGTGGGTATAGAGTGCGGCGGAGGAACGGGGTGCGCGTGAAGGGGATGATGAGCGAGAGCGTACACCGGTGGAGGTGGAACAGGCGGGGGCGGCAGCAATCCACTAGCACTTCGCAGCAAGTGCGCTTGAAGTTGCTGCAGGTGGACTCCTGGGTGCACTCCTAGAGCTGGGCTTAGTGCCCCGGCGGATAAATGTCCATAGGAGCCGCTGGCACTGCTGCTTCGGCTCCCATTTACGATGGATGCCAGCGAGTTGGGGGAGAAACGGATCATGCTGTTGATGTCGAAGCTATCCGAGTATGGGGACGAGCTCAGCGCGCGCTTACGGGACGCGCGCACCGACCCGCCGCCGCCGCCAGGCCGCGGGCTGTTCAGCCGGGACCCTGCACCAACACACACAAATGTTACTATAACTACATTTCAACAATGTCAATTTTGTACCGAATTGTTAACATCGTAACTCGTACCAACGGTGTCAATTATTGTAAAACAGAGTTTGATGTATGTAGAAACCAAATAAACATGAATGTAATGCGGGTTCACATGTAGAAATGAAGGCGTTTAGTATCTAAATGAATTTGAGAACTTACCGTCGATGCTGAAAGGAAACTCTGTGCTGGCCAGCGTGGATGCCGGGTGCAAATCTGACACGGACAAACCTCGTGCAGTCAGGTACTCGGGACTCAAACCTAGGCCTGCAACAACAAAAATAAATTAATTAAACATAAACGTAAAGCCCAAAGGTAACTACAAATAATGAAAAATATTTATTCGGATTATAAATAAATAAATATATCATCACGCCTTCTACCCATTACTGGGTGTCGCACTCTGCTGAAGCAGATCTCGGTAAGTGATATATTTTGCGCGTGAAGTGCGATTGCCAGTCGTCAAATCACGGCCCCCAAAGATGTTAGTGGTGGTGGAGCCATAGGGGTAGCTTTTGAAATTATGAAAATTGTTTGTCGCATGTGGGAATCGAACCAGAGTTCTCAGGATCCACAGGCCGACTTCATACCACTGTGCTAGCCACCCCATATTCGGATTATAATTTACTTATTGAAAGTTTACTCTACCAAAGATGATTCTGACATTACCTAGAATAATATACTGCTCGCTACGTGCCGGGTTTAATAAATTGAATGAAATACCAAATATATAAACTTCTTTTCATCTACATATACTTGATAATGTAACATTTAGAACGTGTCAAGTTTTTTAAATAAATAATTATCTTTTTAAGATAATTTATGAAGTGGCAAGAATGTAGATCATGTTTATAAATTGAATCACATGCCTCACCCGTTAAATGCAAAGGCAGTGTTGTTGAAATGTTGAAAAGAAGAAAGCAAAATTATGAATTTGCTGTTAAATTAAGCGCAACTTTCAAAGTTGTAAGCCGGCGTCGGTCAATTTATCGACGTCGTACACTATAAAAAATAAACGAAACAACTACATGCTTTCATATACCCTGTTGACGGCGTGATTAATCTCAGCTTCTGAAGTTATTTACAGTTTTATTACAATTGCTTTCATTTCTACCGACCGTACAAAAATAACATTATACTATGAGTTATTTATTTCATGAATCTATAGAATCTAGAACAGTAATATTTGTGAATGAATGCAGCCAAAAGTAAATATAAAAAGTGCTTTATCAGATGGGAGACATCACGGCATCAGCAGTGTTTTCCGTTGACATGTGCCGAGTGCCGTGTCGCGCGTCGGTGTTAAAATTAATCACGCCCCAAGGCGGAACGACGCTTACGATGCCCCATTAACCGGGATGTTGGATGACACACACGCATATTCACCAACTTACACATGCTGGTGTCATAAAATGTTATTAGTGCATCAATTTATGGTATAGTATTTAATGATGGTGATATTTGAATTATTTAACAACCGATACGCTCTCTCCCCAAAAATAAACGTTTTATAGAAAATTATTTATTTATTACAATGTGATATATAAATGTTCCTGGCAAAGTATACAATACAGGCAATGTATAATATTCCAAATGCAAAAATTGTATTATTTATGAATTATTTTTATATTAGAACGCATCCATGACGAAGCTCGCTTCATTCTCATTTAAAAAAAAAAACAATTCTAAAATCGAAGAACACATGCTTCACACAAGCCGCTAAAATTATTCTAAATTTCATACATTTATTTAAATGTTAAATGTGTTCTTGACAAAGCTCGGTTCGCTGACATTTTAAACAAACAAATCCTTAAATTTAAAGTTTATGACAGAAAAATTTATCAAACTTCAAAGTCATTCATATGACTTAAATTCTTTAAAAAAACCCTTAGTCCGTAGAATGCACATGCCACACATTGCCGGTGATATAACTGAAAATATACTCTTTCCACAGTAAATTTTGGTTTTGACAATGTGTAATGGGGTTTCTTGCTTTATTCTTTTATCACTTTCCAGAGTAGCGTCGAATTCTTCAATCAATAACGCTCAATCGAGAAAGTTAGTTTCTAGCATGTTAAACGCAATGATCTTTTTCTAATTTATTCACTTCTTAACTAGAATTGTAATTATGTTAAAAACGCCATTAACAAAACTTTTAAAATTTCAACAAAGATTTTAATACAAATTTAAAACAGTAATCCGGTTTCACCAAAAAGATAAATTTTAAACTTGGTTTAAATAAATAAAAGCAAACTAATTACATGACAAATGGAATACATTAGATTCGCTTTAATTTATTCAAATCAAGTTTAAAATTTAACTTTTGTTGGTGAAACCAGCCATTAAATTAATAAAAAAGGTAAGCGTATAAACCAGATTATTAAATCAATGTTCTTCAAAATATATCTATAAATAAGTAACAGAAAATTTAACGATAATATACAGTTGATTTAGTACCTATTGTTATTTCAGTACAGCAACAATATTACGATACCTTTTCAAGGTTCTAGTTTAGATTTTAATCCTCGTTTTAATCATGATAATTTTTACATATTCTGTTTTGTTTGAGTTCTCAAAGATACTCAATTTTAATTAACACTGTTAAAATGCAAAATTCAATGTTAAATCACGCAAATTTTGCAAAAAAGCTTGCGTTCGTGGAGCGTGCATTTTACAAGGTTAGGATGTATTTGTTTAAAATTCGAGCGAAGCAACCTTGTCAAAAACAACTTCAATATTGATATAAATATATAAAATTCAGAATAATTTGAACCATAATTGAATATAATGGCTTTAAGTGTGTGGAGCATGTGTTCTACGGGTTTAAGGTTTGTTTTTTAGAAGTGTGAGCGAAGCGAACTTCGCCAAGAATGCGTTCTAATATAACAATAACTGGTAAATAATAATTTTTACAAGTGAAATTATATACACTGCCTAGGTATTTCATAGAATAACGGCATTAGACACTTTAACGGTAACACATATACTAAAATAAATGGAAACCTGTGACTAGAGATAAATAGGAAAGTGGCTACATTTATGGTTGTATACTATTACAAAAAAAAATAATGAAAATAATTTGAAGTGGTATTTCCATAACCGGAAGCCTCGACTTCATATCCCGGTAAAGGCCCGCATACTCGTGTTACATTCAGTGCGGATGACTCACACGTGCAAGCTTCAAATGAAACATCTTAAATCTTAATAAAAGAATGTTCATTATAATACCCGCCTTATTATAAGCGCAGACATATATAATACATTATAAATGCTTAAAATAACAGCTCCTTATGTACAAAAGAGGATTAATGCTAATCTTCAAGCAAATACGAAGATTTATTGTTGAAATAAAACAAATTTAAGTGACTTAATACAGTGAGCAACATATAAGAAAATTTAAATATTTAAATCTTTGTGCTGTAATCGCCAGATTCTTAATATAGGATTAATTTCAAATTTATTGTTATTTATCTCTTAAGTTTTGTAATGTACATAATTATGCGAAATTAACAGCGATTTTTACTTTCTTATACGCAGTATAAGAAAGTATTGGAATCGTGAAAAAAATCGTTGACGAGATTTTTGCGAAAATACTTGTTTTGAGGTCCACGGAATCCGTTTTGATCATTTTCTCAATGATGAACCGGAAGAGGAAGTTTACTGGACACACAAAACAATAAATTCCATTTATTTCAAAAATGGAATCAGTTACGAAAAAAAGTTTCAAATAAAAGATGTTGGCAATTTGGAACATAAAATGTTATTTGCAATTTTCCTGTATATGGGTCTAATTTTGAGAAAAACTAAGTTTTATATTTAATAATATATTTCAATAATCATAGTAGCAATAGAAACAAAAAACATAGATTTTAATTTTCGCTTTATCTAGTTATCTATGTCTTTTTTCGGAAAAACAAATATATCATTAAAATGGACAACTAATTTGGCAACTTAGCCTCAATATATTCGACTTCGTATCTCACAGTTCTTGAGATACCAAGGGTTAGGCTTGAAAAAAGGACATCCTGTATATGTCTCATCAGTAAAGTTAGACATAAAGTAGTCAACATTACTAAAAAATTATACGTAAACAAATTTGATATTTTATATGTTTCAAACAGATAAATGCTGAATTACTGAAAATCTAAATTACATGTTTAATAATATCATATATTCTGAATATTAAATATACTGTGTATAAGAAAGTCGTATGGTGCCCACACCAGATTTTTTTCTTTTGCAAGCAGATTAATTTGCAATATTACTAATTTTATTCCAATTTTTATTACAGGTTCGTATAAAATATTATAAAAATTGTTATTTATTTTTATTTTCAACATCAATAAAACTTCTTAACAGAAGATAAATAAATCTTGGTTGAGATTTAGTCTTTTTCCTATAAATTAAATGTACAAATTGTATTAACATTCCAATGTTTACCACAAATGCATCAGTCAAGAATATAAATAAACCGTGGACAGTATTGAATATTTACAATATTCAAGCATACGTTATTACACCTACTGTACTATAAGTACTCCAAGCCTATAAATCTGTCTTCTGGACGTAGTCTGGACACATAATGATTTATTTTAGTAAGCCACTGGTATATTTATGTTTTCTACACGCACACGAAAACACAAACTTACACACTGCCACGGAGAAGGTTCGCTGTTGGCTGTAAGCTGGTGTATATTGCAATATCCATTATGTGTTTGTTTTTCTTCATTTTCCATGTTTGTTTTCTCAATATGACTGCGGTAAATTTTACTAAATGTATCTGTCCTTGTCAAGCACGTTTTCGTATGTATATTTTGTTTTTGTTTTGATATCACGAAACTCCGTTTGCAATGTTTATTTATACAGTTGAGAATAAAACATTGCGGTTAGTTTTTTATTTACACTTTCATGCATATTTTGTTGCAGTTTTCTAATATACTGTATTTACAATTTATTGCATTTGACGTCATAACAAAATGTAAGTATCTTTCTCATTATTCAAAATGTTCGTTAATTATTTTAAGAAGAAATATTTCAAAGAAGATAACAAATTTTTGCTACTTTTATAATAATATTTTTTATTAAAATATGAACTATTTAAAGCGTGAAAAGTACACACAAATATTTGTACTACATTCTGATTACAGTTCATTTCGAAAATATATACTAAGGGCCTCAAGTGCATAACTAAATCCTGAGTGATTAAATGCACTTAAGTAGTGTGGTATATACACTATTTTTTTAACTTCCAACCATGTATTTTTAAATTAATGATTAATTTTGATATTGACTTCACATATAATTCATAATGACAGCATTATAATTTTTTTTGGGTACCTTAGGCAACATAAACAAAGAGAAATATTTTAAGGTTCATAATATTGAGTTTGAATTGATGGCCTTAGGAATTCTTATATATAGGTGGTGAATGAATAAATAAACGTTTTTATTACATATAATCATGTATTCGTACGTTTCGACCCGAAAAACGAGTCATCATCAGCTATGAAAAAATTTTACACAACAAGCATGAAGTAAGTTTTACGCGCTATAGGTACAGTTCTGGAACAGTTCTCCATGTGTAGATGTTCATCTTTTTTGTTTTTGACAATTTTTTTGTCTGTTGGCTTGTATTATAATGAATTATTACTCATATTACATTAAAATAGCACATAAAGCTTATGATTTTACTTCATGTTTGTTGTGTAAATTTTTTTCATAGCTGATGATGACTCATTTTTCGGGTCGAAACGTTCGAATACATGATTATATGAAATAAATACGTTTATTTATTCATATATATATATATATATATATATATATATATATATATATATATAAGGATATCAGGATCCCTAAGGCCATCAATTTAAACTCTAACGGGCAGATTCATAAAGCGGATTAGCGCTAACACCATTTTTAATTTCATTTTTAACTTTCTTTTCAATGTACGAAACAAGTTTATTTTAACTTGAATTAAAAAGAATTATTTAGTATCAAATTTAGTTCATTTCTTTAATCTGTTTTAATTTGAAACAAAGTTATAGATAAAATTAAAAACGGTGTTAGCGCTAATCCGTTTTGTGAATCTGCCTGTAAGTGATTCTTGGATCCATCGTAATCTCAAAAAAAGTTCATAATATACTTATTATGGGGTGAATTTGTGAATCTGAGTTACATTCCCACAACCGACAAACAAATTTCACCACATTAAACTACCTCTGTAGTTTTCCTCCAATAATATCTCGGAGGCTGTTATAATACGGCTGGTAACGCACTTCACGCGTAAAATATATCACTTACCGAGATCTGCTACGGCAGAGTGCCACACCCAGTAAAGGGGAGAAGGAGTGATGATATATTTATTTATATTTTAATTGCTACTACAGTAAACGTGTTTACCTGTCAATTTAATCCCGTTGGGATTAAAAGTGACACTTTAGACTCCGAAAAGGAAGAATAAAGTATGGCATTTACTCCCGGAAGTGCGAAAATTTTATTATTGCAATAAATAATTAGTAAATGATAAATTTATTAAGTACGTTTATAATCATTTCATGAAATAAATTAAAATCAACAATTCTTTTTAGTTTGTTCATGTAGCATGCTCATAACATAAAATTACAGTTTTTGAAAAAGTTTTTCTTATTTTTTTGTATAAATTTGAAAGTAATAAATATATGAATAATTAAGTAAATGAATGTATTTAGTATGAAACGTGGTAGGTGGTAAACGAGTAATGAATTATGAGTGAAAATCCCGTAATACGACTTGAGATTAATAATAATTAACATCTTAATCAAGTATCTGCGATCTCTACGTTTAATTACTATTTAAAACACACACACAAATATCTTGTTAATCATAGACTGCTAGGTATAATTACAATAATGAAGTGATTAAAGATATTAATTTCTCTGAAATCAACGCTGAACAATTGTTTGTTTGAAACACGCCAGCGTTTGAGTGATTTTAGATTCGAGCACGTGCTGAGCGTGCCGTGACGACCCTTGGAATAATTTATGCCCTGTCTAAGACATCCTGTCAACAGGGCCCCTCGTAGACTAATATTTCCTCGGTTGGACATTTTTGTATCCGGCGCGGCAGCTCTGACAGCCAAAAGTCAAACAACGTAAATCCCGACATAAAATTACGAAACGCCTTCCACTTTTTAATACTTTAACGGTTTGTGGATGGTTGATGGCTCCAAGCGTTGTGAAACGTGGCGTTGTATCAGCTAAATTAAGATTTTTAGTTTATACAGTCTGGTTTTTTATTGCTCGGGATCAAGTAAACATTTTAATGTCTGTGGAAGCATTAAAGATATATCAAATCTTTATTTTTTGTTTAGATTTGTGTCACATGTTTTACGACTGTTGTTATGTCAAGATATGTGGAATGGAAGCATTTGTTTTATGGCAAACTTGATAATCAATCAATCGACAACCGAACATACAAATGTTTTCATTATTCACAACAAAAACTGGAAAACAATGAGTCATTTCATTATATGCCAAGTCTGTCTTTTCTTCAAACATGAAATTGCGTGAATTAATTTGTTTGTGGTACAAGACATACGTTACACATTTTAGTTCAGAAGAACATAATTTGATCTTTTTGCGTTGCCAGAATTGTCACTATGACGTGTAATCCTTCCTATTGATATAATCTATATTGTATTGTCGGGATATTTATTTGCACAGAGGTAATGTGGGTTGCCAGCTAACAGTAAGCAAAAATTGCGAACCCAAACTACTCTAATAGTTAGAGAGCTAGGGTGCAAAATGATGTCTCATTTTTTCCAGTGACAGAAATGGTTTTTTTAATAGATTATGTTATGATAAACATGAAAAAAGAAAATTAGATTTGGGAACGGGGGCATATTTTTACAGGCTAATTTTCAGTTTAAATTATAGACTTTGGTATAATTAAGTAATAAAAATGGTAGACAGAAGTTTTGGCCGGTTGCATGCGCGACATAACCTGTCAAAGTAAGCAATTTTTATGGTGTCGTGTGACATATTATTACTTGTTCACGATGAATACATGACAAAAAAATTATTGACAGAAATTATTGCTGGTTGCTCATTGGTGACAGAAGCTCTGAAAGTGAACTGGTGTAGGGATCAACAACCACCCTTAAAATCGGCGCATTCACATCGGCACCATCTATAGTTGCCACCCGTTTTCAAATCAAATTTTCTTTTTTTCATGTTCATCATGACATAATCTATTAAAAAATCCATTTCTATCACTGGAAAAAATGAGACATCATTTTGCACCCTACTTCTTTAAACTATAAAGCGGCGTTTTATTTTATCTTGTGGGTTATATTTATAAGTGCCGTATTTGCTTCTCAAATATATAAACAATAATGAAATGTTAACATGAAAACAGTGAAGTGGTATTGTTCAAAATTTAAAATATGAATATAACGAGCATTTATTTTATTTTTTTAAATATGTACAGTATGGAATTGTAAAAAAATATTTAGTATTATGCAAATGTTTCGAGGACCATTTGCTCGGTAATACAGTGGTGTGGGTAGCGTTACAGAATTCGAATATCGAGATCCCGTGTTCAAATCTCACTCTAGTTAACAATATATGAACTAACACTCTATTGCTCGGTGAGTTCTGACCCTATACTGTAATAGGGTTTAAGTTCCTGTTGTCCAGGGTAGCATAAATAAATAGATCATCGGGAATCTCCTGATGTCTGCGAATCACAGTTTTGGAAACGCTGAACTAAAGCAATTGTATTATCGTAATTAGCGTGATATGAACATAAGCACTGATTTTTAAGCGAGTGTGTTAACCATTAAGTAGTATCTGCTTATATTGATGACAGATTCTTACCGTAATAGCTTATATAAAAAAATATTAAATGTAAAAATAGATAATTACGACCATGCGATTTAAAACATGTTTTCTAGTTATACAGAAATTATAGGTCCGGTAGTATGGTTCGGGTTACGGCATTTGAATCCCACTCGAGCTTAAAATAAACTACCACATTACGACTCGGTAAGTTCAGATCCTATACTATAATTGAGATTAAGTTTCTGTTGTACAGAGTAGCAGAAATAGATAAATGTATATAGGTATATAACGATGACCAAAAGTATGAATAAAACGTGAATCACAAGAATTATTTTAATGATAAAAATATTTTTTTATGGGGTAGGAGACTCAGTGGTATCGAATCGGCCTATGAATCCTGAGAACCCTGGTTCTATTCACACAGCCGACAAACATTTTCATCACATTAAAATTACCCCTGAGGCTTCCCCAGCACTAAAATATTTGGAGCAGTGATTTGACGGCTAGTAACCGCACTTCACGTGCATAAATATATCACTTACCGAGATCTGCTTCAGCAGAGTGCCACACCCAATAATAGGTAAAAGGCGTGATGATATATTTATACTTATTTTATTTTATAAAATCTTTGGAGGTTCCAAATTTTTTATGATTAAATATCTATGGTCCACACCCAGAATCATTTAATCATTTCACAGATCATGGGCGTCCACAAACATTTTTAAGGGGGGCTTTGTAACGGCACAAATTAGATCTGAAAATGACTAAAATTGTCTCAAAACTATCGATAGCTATGAAATTGAAACAAAATTAAACAAATGTTTGACATTCATTTGTCAAAACTATCAAAATAAATTCTTTATTTATTATTTCATTTATTTTAACAGATAAAACGTCAAACATTTGTTTAATTTTGTTTCTATTTCATGCCTATCGATAGTTTTGAGGTAATTTTCGTAATTTTCAAAGCTAATTTGCGTCGTTACAAAGTATGTCAAATTAGTTTTGTTTATTGGTTCAGATGCAGAATTTTATGGCCTCAAACTTTTATTACAAGCGTTTTTGCTTAAAATATTTAGGGAAGCAGGAAATTACAAAATTATACTTTTACATGTTAAAGTCCTATGTTCGAGAGTCGTGGTCACCGCGTTAGTAAAAACCCGGGGTGGGGGGAGGCGGGCGCCCCTGCTTCCCCCCACCGCGGACGCCCATCTCACAGATTAATATTTTAAAATTTTAAATATGTCTGTCTTGTATTTAAAACTAACATATCTTTTTTCAAGTGCCAAATGCAAAGAATCATGAATCATGCATACATGAATCTTATTTCTAGGTCAAGTAGCCCCAAAATAATATTTGTTTTATTTTTTTTATTCATATTATTGAGTACCTATCTAAGTGAAATGAAAATATGTTCATGGTGAAATTCATATTTTGTATGCTAAGGTATTTTTAAAAGATCTGGACACCTCCGACATTATAATTAAGTATTCATATTTTTCTCGTTGTCAAATATTCCTGTTTGTAAATTAATTTAGACAGGAATGCTACTACAGGGTGAACAAAAAGAATTGTTATAGTTGGTAATACAATTCCAGAGATCTTTCTATTCCACAGTTGGCACAACGTCAGATAAAGGCGGAAATGCTATTTGACATTTCTAATAAATACAAATAGGTTATGTCAGGAGTCTGACAACTAATAGACTTTTGACTTTTTAAGTAATAGAAATACTTTACAAATAAATGTAATTCCTAAGGTCCCTGGTTCGATTCCCACACGCGACAAATTTTCATAATTTGAAAAAGCTATCCCTGTGGCTCCTCCACCACTAACATGTTTGGGAGCCGTGATTTGACGACTGGTAACCGCACTTCACGCGCAAAATATATCACTTACCGAGATCTGCTTTAGCAGAGTGCCACACCCAGTAATGGGTAGAAGGCGTGATGATATATTTATTTTATTTATATATATATGTAATAATAAATGTACTCAAATTTAAATTTTAAATGTCACTCTCAACAACAAGAAATGAATTTATGTATCAGGCTTTCCAATTTCAAGTAGTTTTTTTAATTGCCAACTGTAACAATTCCTTTTGATCACTCTGTATATTTTCTATCACTTTTATTTTATTTTATCAACGTTGAACAACGGAAAATATAATTTTGTTTTTATGCAGAACGTGTCAAGATCTTTTGAAAGTAGCTTATGTTACATGTAGGCGTATTCGTTGTTCGGAGTGTTTTTATGGCAGACGAGCCAAATAAAATAAAGCGATGAGTGCGTACGCTGTCAAAACTTATGATGGATGCAGCCGTGTGCTCGTGCTCGCTGTAGCTTTCCTATTTTTATTTCAGATACTTTTTTATTTTTGTTGTGTCATTTATAAATATGATGTGGATGTAGATTTGTTGTTTAAAATAATATGTTTTCGAGTTAATTAGAAATGACGTGTAAAATTCCTGAGATACTGTTTTACTTTAAAAATAAAATTTTCGAAATGTTTCAAGTTGAAAATATACTACAGAGTTTATTTGGAATGTCATTCTAATTTTCTTCATGTTTGACTTCTTATTTATGTCAAAGTTAATAACATTTTTAGTGTAAGTAGCATTACTAAAGAAAACTTGATGTCTACCAGATTTTTATTCTAAAAAAAGTTAATTTTATAGGACAGATAGCTTAGTAGCAAAGCGTTGGATAGAGGATTTAAGAACCCGAGATTGATTCCCACAGCCGACGGCTTCATGTGCTTATATAGGATGTATTTATATTTCGGTAAAAAAATTAAGGGTACATATTATATGACGTGCAGATCATAGAAAAAAAAGATGTTTGTCAAAATTCGAAAAAACTAAGAACACGGTTCTTGAAGTGTACATTTTTAGTACTACTTTCCGACACTTTAGTAATTTATATGATAATACAAAGACAAAATGTCAATTGCGATGTGGAACTGAGTCTTAATAAATAAGAAAAAAATTCCATTACTTGTCAAAGTTCCACAAAAATTTACAGCATGTATGAATCAACTTATCAGGTCATCATCAAACAGCTGGTCAGTTCAGCTTTAACCATAGACGCGTTTAGTCCGTTAGGGACTCATCAGTATGGTGCGATCAACTATCCAACTAGGGGCTAGTGAACTGTGATACTTTTTAAGCTGAACTGACGGATGTTAAAAACTTTGTAAGCCGGTAGTATGACATGAGAGCTACGGAGCAACTCGTGGTGCCATCTACCGACAAAAATCGCAAACTGCTTCGCACCATACTGATGAGTCCCTAAAGGACCAAACGAAAATATATATTTTTTTCAAAAAGTTATGTTCTAGTAAAAGTAAAGTCAATTAAAACGATTAATTTATTTACAAATAAATATTTTTAAACATTCTATCTTATTGCTTGTTGCTAATTATTTGATAATAATGTGACATTTCTTATGATTAAATTATTGGAACCTTATATGTAGAACTCTTTCAAATATAAGTTACAGTTAGGATTATGGTTCTTCAGAAATTAGAAGTAGAAGATAACAATTTCATTGTTCTGATGTTTCATTTAAACATTTAGCTTTCTTGTATTTTGAGGTACTAAGAGATAGTGTTAATTGGATCAAAAGACCTATTATCGAATTACGATACATAGCCACACAGAATAATTCAATTTGTGAGAAGGAAAATCGCTTACTTGTCAAAAAGATAATATGTTTATATGTAATTGAATAATATTTCTTGTAATTTTATATACACGTAGTATATTAATCAGAAAATCTAAGTAACATTCTACAATTTCGATATTTATTGTTATCTCCAGTATTCTACAATATCATTCTACATATTGTTTATGGCGTAATACAGATGCAGATTTCAGACATTCACTACTGTATAAATATTATATACAGCAAGTTTTATATTTATTGAAAATTGATATTCATTAGTGGTAAATTAGTGTTTTGAGATAGGTACTTATGAAGATGTGAAAAGATAACTTACCAGCCGCGTGTATGGCCGCAGAGCTGTGCAGAGAGTACGCGGCCGTCAGGTGGTCCATGTAATGGGGCGGGAGCCGGTGCAGGGCGGGGTGCAGCCGCGTGCCGCCCCCGAGCTCACCGCCCCCGGCCAGCGAGCCGCCGCCAGCGCCGCCGCCCGGTCCGCCGCTTCCACTGCCGCTTAAACTGTAACAACACAAACAAGCACATCAGTATCAACAATCCTAAACACATATAAAGAAAGTAAAAACATCGAGGGTTGCTTCTAAATGAGTTCATAAACATTAACAAGCTGATTCACAAAGCGGATTAACCGCTTCCTTCTACTAATTTGTAGAATAGGTTTTCATTTGGAGTAAGTGTTACAAGAAATGTAACGCATGAATATGAATCAAAGTTAAAGATGATATTAAAAATAGTGTTAGCAGCTAACCTGTTTTATAACGCGTGTTAAAGTCTAATTTAATATATTTTTCGCGCCTTCGTCCAGAAACATTAGTTTTGCTTTGCATAACTCAAAAAGTCCAGAAACAGCCCGTTTTCGGCATAGGCCGGCAAAAATTCGGGACTTTGGTAAGGTTAACATTGACATCAACTGGCTGTCAGTGTCCAGTGATGTTGAAACATTAAAAACTTTAGTATTTGACAAATAAATCAATAATTTCATTTAAATCGGTTCGAAAAATGTTGTGTATAAAAAATAAATAAATAAATTATCACGCCTTTTATCCATTATTGGGTGTGGCACTCTGCAGCAACATATATTTATGCACGTTAAGTGTGGTTACCAGTCCTCAAATAACGATCCCTAATGATGATAGTGGAGGAGAGCCACAGGGGTAATTTTAATGTGGTGAAAATTGTTTGTGTATCATACGTCCTTCGGCTAGGCCTATCAAAATATTTTCATACTCGTAAAAGTATAGTTTCTGGCCTACTGATACAAATAACTATTCATACAAATTAGTGTCTTATGTTAGAAAATTTGTACAGTCCGTTCAAATTCATCTTATTTATTTATTTATTCTACTCTGTGCAACAGGAACATAATTACAGTACAGGATCTGGTCTCATTGAGCCGTAGTTGTGGTAGTTCGTACATATTTAGTTTGAATGGGGACTTATACAATTCAAATTTTTCGGTTGCATCTAGTGAGTAAAACAGAATTTAATGCTTTGTTATGTAGCGAACATGGTATAGCTTTACAGTTTGACGTTTATCACGTGATCCAAACGTGAAACATCAAACAAATATGGGTATATGCGTGGAGTAGTGCTGAAAGGAGAAGGTGTCACCTCGCTCTTTCTACAAATTTGTTGTTTCACACAAAATTGTGTGGAGGGGGGTCTGCTACATGTGACGTCAAAATTGTAAGTCCTCATTGGATTCGAACTTGAGATCTCCTGATTCAGAGATAAAATATGTCACAATTCACAATGCCACAAGTTATTCAAGTACTACTATAGAAATGTGTCATTTTAAAATTTGTAGAAATCATTTTCATATCACTTTATTCGACAGAAATAGCAACAGTTCATCGCAAGGTTCATCAAATAAAATTACATAGATGAGACATCAGCTTTACCTAAACCATATTTCAACTTAAATAAATATATTTGTTTTAATATCATCATGCCTTTTATTCATTACTAGATTTCGACAAGTGAAATATTTTGCGCTTTACCAGCTGTCAAATCACAGCCCCGAATGATGTGTCTGCGTTTTAACCAATCCTGTCATTATTATACTGAGAATAAAGTTCTTGTGATTATTCCCGGGAATAATCTCTGTAGATACTTTTTTGTTTGTGACAGAAGATAGGTAGATGTCAAATAATGATTTAAAACTGTCAACGCGTCAAGTAAAATGTGTGAAAAAATCGATTTAGTTTTATTTCAAATACAGAAATACACCAACACATTTTGAAAACAACTTCCAAGAATACATTAATAAGTAATCAATCGATATGAACCCAGTTCAAAATCTTTAAGTTGGATGAATCGACCTCAACAGACAAGTCAAAAAATAATCTAATTAAATATAACTCGAGTGTTCGATAAATTAGAAAATAATTCTCCAGTATCTTACTTGTTGCCATTTGGTAGTACCCACTCAAGCCCTACGAGCTTTCATGTCTATTGCCTGGCAACAAGTTTTCGAAAGATCTGTCAAATTATTTTCAATTTATTCTCACTCTCTTGTTATAGGCGTATTCCATTTGCCATTTGGATCTGATCTAACTTACATTTACTGATCCAGATCACTTATTTATTTCGGTGGATTACTTCGCTGACTTTATTTCTAGTACAAGAATTACTGATTCCAATTTACGTTGAAGTAATTCATCCCAATAAGTGCATCAGTTTGCTAATTCTGTTCATTTAGTCATGTTTATCTGAACTGATTTAAGTGAACCAAGTGGCAAATGGAATACAGCTTATATTATTACTGAGAAAAATTAATAAAATAATGACAGACAAGAGACTTCGTTAACTGTCATTCGATTTATAAGTATCTTAATTTTATTTTAATTTCATAACCACTTTAATCAAGAACTATAAACACAGACTCAACTAAAAGAAAAGTATAAGGAAAGAGATGTGCAATAAAATTGCGTGACATTTATATTTAAAAATAAGGTATTACGTTAGTTGTAAAATATCGCAGTGTTTTGCAATTAGTTGTATGATTAAAAAATTAATTGCAAAAGTTATTACTAAAAGAAATATTTTCTGTAATTATATCAAAGGCAACGTCAAAGCGAAATGAAATAAGAGTACCTGCAAGTCTCTGACATGTTTGAAGATTTTAGTATTTCTAGCATTTATAAATAATACTTGAAATTATTGCTTAATAACGAAGCATGGCGACATATAATTAGCATTGCAGCTTTTATGAAGTTTTAAACAACTTGTGTAAGTCAACTGCGTCTAATGAATTATGTACTAGGTTATTAAAATATCATTAATTATATCTCGGTATTAAAATAAATAACGATTCCAGTTCACTAACTTCAAAGGCATCTCTAAGTCAGCCTTATTAATGAGCTAACTGCTGAACTACTATAAACCTTTAGATAAACGCAAATTATAGCATAATTATTTAGTGTTCTAGAATTTGCTTCTAACAACAATTTCCTAATTATAAACTACGTAAATTACATGAAAATAATGCACCAACTTTGATCTTCTGATGATGTTGCAAGCTAGAAGAAAGACTTGACGTAATTTTATAAACATGTAGTTTACTGCAACTCGGCGAGAATGTTAGTAACAGAATTCTGTCAGATGACCTGTCAACAAGAACTGGCAATTATTTGGTTGGCGTCTCGTAAAATGCTGACGAAAATCTAAATCACTCAACTTGCTAACAATAATAATAAAGTAAACACTTTTCTCAGTTTCCATTTGTATATTTTTCACACTTTGTAACAATAATAAACATGAAACTAGACCCAGATTACTTTGTTCCTGATCGTGAATCATTGTGTAAATACGATTTTTTGTCACACTCATATTTTCAGGAAAATTAGTTCCTAATTTTAACCAGTTAAAACTTAAATCTTATTTTATTTGTTACTCTGCGCAACAGGAACTTAATCTTAATTACAATACAGAAGACCTACAGTTTATAGTGGAATCCAAACCACTCAGACATAATCGTATTTTTTTATGGTGAAGCCTACGAGATTTGAACGCACGACCTCTTATTTCGGTGGACGAAAATTTTATTCACTGGATTACGATCGCCTGAGAGTTAAGTTAATATACTGGGTGTCCCATTTTAATCCGCCAGTAGCGATAATTCTGAAACATTGCATTGAATCAAAAAGTGTTCCAAATGAAAAGTTAATGGTTCTGAGGGGGACATCTGATGCCGTAGACTTTGCCCCCCCAGCCCCTCAAGGGGGGCGGGAACAGGGGGCAACTTTAAAATCTTAAATGGAAACCCCTATTTTTTATTGCAGATTCTGATAGAGGGTTAAAAAGTATGTAAGTTTTATCCGAAACATTTTTTTTATTGACCCCCCCCCCCCCCGACTAAAATTGACCTACATCCGAGTCTGAGGTACAAAATAGGGGTTTCCATTTAAGATTCTAAAGTTGCCACCAGCCCCAGTGGGGGATGGGGCTATGTGGGGGGCCCGGTCAAACACTGTTTGAAAAAAAATGACATTCTTTTTTGAATTATTTTACCATTATTTAATTTGAAAAAGAAGTACTCAATCGCTATTTTTGAGTACTTTACGTCTTTGTAGGGGGGGGGGCAGTATTTGGGCAGGCTGAGAAAAAAACAACCTTGTAAGGTTGTGAGTAAGTCTTAAGTAATAATAACAGTTAATTACGTTACGATTTTCGCAATTTAATTAAAAAAAAACCTAACTTTTACATTTGCAGCGCCATCTCTCGACCAATAAAAAAAATGTTTCGGATAAAACTTACATACTTTTTAACCCTCTATCAGAATCTGCAATAAAAAATAGGGGTTTCCATTTAAGATTTTAAAGTTGCCCCCTGTTCCCGCCCCCCTTGAGGGGCTGGGGGGGAAAAGTCTACGGCATCAGATGTCCCCCTCAGAACCATTAACTTTTCATTTGGAACACTTTTTGATTCAATGCAATGTTTCAGAATTATCGCTACTGGCGGATTAAAATGGGACACCCAGTATATTATAAAGTTTTAAAAATAATACTTTGATTTTATTGTACATAATTACAGAGTGAATCAAAATATAATTTATGTTTCAACGGCATAATTAAAAAATTGCAGTACTAAGGGAATGTTTCAAGTTCGATGCGTAGCGGAGAGCTTTAAATTTCCCGAGTGATTATGCCCATGGTACATATAACGTTTTATTTTATTTTGGTCCTCGAAATTAAAGGATTAAGTCAGTATGTATTCGTTATCGTTTTACATGTGTTGTTAATTTTAGGTATGCTGTTGTTTTTATGCATCTACAGAGATTGGTGTTGCTAAATTGTTTGTTTACGAACAAATTTATTTTTAAATTATTATCAAATAAAATGGAAGAGATTAATAACTATTCCAAAGAAATATTGGATTAATTTGAGTTTGCACAGGAAAAATTAGTACCACAAGTCAAAAGAGTTTTATAAAAAACAATACGAATTTATTGTGTTGTCTGGCATTTATCCATAAATAACGATTTTAATTTGTTTGAATAGCTGTTACTTGGCAACTTTATACACTATAGTGCTATAATAGCCAAATTACGCTCAATTTTGAGGGTCAATAAAAAAGTTTATGATGCCAAAATAAAAATATATTATTACATCCTTGGTAACAGGGATGCAATGAGTCATTTACCATCCATGGGCGATAAAGAAATATTTGACGCTATTATTATCGTAACAATACATTTCTCACCTGACATATTTTTGAAAATATTTAAGATATTTTCATTTATTTTTCTAGGTTGGTAGAAAAATGTTTGCTCTTGGTACATACATATACAGTATGTCCCAAAAATAACGAAACTTTTAATTTAAATCATACAACACGTAGCGCAATCTATTGAACATACACATTGTTAGAAAGATACATCTTTCCTCTTTCGAACGCACACAACTTCATGCAATCAGGTGACAGTTTAAAAATTTACGCGCATTTTAATGACAGTAGTTTTTGTGTTTATGTTGTAAAAATACAATGGAACAACGCGCAAATATTAAATTTTGTATTAAACTTGGAAAAAAAAATTGCAGAGACATATGAATTGATGAAAAAAGTTTATGGTGATGATTGTTTATCTCGTTCACAAGTTTATAAGTGGTTTGCAAAATTTTAAAATGGTCGTGAAGATTTAAATGATGATGAAAGATCTGGACGTCCAAAAGTCAGAAATCGTGCTGAATTAGTCGAAAAAGTGCGTGAAATCATTGCTGTCGATACGAATTTTACTGTTAGAATGTTGGGTGAAGAATTAAATACGAGTAAAAATACTATTTAGAGAATTCTAACTGAAGATTTGGGTAAAAGAAAGGTTTGTTCACGTTTTGTTCCACATGAATTAAATGAAGACCAAAAAGTCGCTCTTGTAGAGCATTGTAAAGACATATTTGTGTCATCGATCACCCTCCGTATTCGTCTGATCTATCACCATGTGACTATTATCTTTTCCCAAAACTGACAATTGCCATGAAAGGAACGTTTTATGATGATATTCCAGCCATTCAAGCAGCCGTGACACAGGTGTTAAAGAACGTTCCTTTAGATGGCATAAAAAAATCTATGCATGCTCTAGTTGATCGTTCTAAAAAGTGTATTGATTCAAATGGAACCTATTTTGAATAAATATTAAGTTTCAAACATAATACAATGCGTGTTTTATTTTATATCTAAAGGGGTTTCGTTATTTTTGGGACATACTGTGTAGATAGCTATTTTTACACACTTGAAAATACTCATCATTTGCCTTATAACAGAGGTGTGTTTCATAATGAAAAAATAAAAAGCAGACTCCTAAAGTAAGTACACTAACATAGGTGTTGACAGAATAATTCTTATCCAGAACAGTAATTACAAATTAAGAAAATTTAGTGCAAACAAAACTCCGTATTTAATGACATATTAAGGTCTATTAATAGTGGCGTCAATAATGCGGCAGCTGCAAGATTTGGATGCGATTTTGAGCATATAGAACCAAGTGAATTCATTCGATACCGCAATAAAATGGCATCAAAATCACGACGCTGACGTTGAGAAGAAATATTTTATAATCATTGCATTACGATGACCGCATTTTTAAATATTTTCAATTAATTTATTTTAGGATATCGGTGACGATTCATTGACACAATGATCTACTATCTCATCCTGTCAGTCTGCGGTTAGACAAGAATTTGCTTAAATCCCATTCAAGATTGAGGTTTAAGACTTCGGTTAAGTTTGAAGACAGACTTAACGACATCTCTTTTTCGGCGTACAATGCAGGTTTGTGGTAAGGTATATATTTCGTCCCATCATCCGTCATCTGCATGCCGAGATCACATTGCTGTGTAGAAGACTAAAATAACATCAACAGACGCGGCGGAAACGGGATGGCCACAGGGGCACTTGACCTCGTAAATTTATGCATAAGCTTTTAGGAAGGATAGAGGTTTATTTTAGTATGTTTATGGTGAGATAATTATATTAAATGCAATGTATTATTACTCATTCATACGAAAAGTCAAATAGGGAAACAGAAAGTAGTATATAACAATAAATATGTGCTTTTGGAAAGGTAATAATGGACAAACGGCTTAAAGATGTAGTTATTTTACTGATTGAATAATAACAATACAAACCAAACAATACCTTAAAACTAGACTCAGACAACATGAATATCACCTAGTTAAAGGCAATATAGGTCATAGCGCTTTAGTGGAGCATAGCAACACTTTTAATCACTCTTTTGATTTTGACAAAGTCTCGATCCTACATAAGGAATCGAATTTAAGAAAACGTCTTTTTATTGAGAGCTGTCATATCAACAATGACACTAAATCTATTAACATACAATCAGATTTCAATGAAAGTAAAAACATTTATTCTAACCTCCATGAAATTTTTAATTAGTTGTTTACTAAATGATTTGCAAGTTTGAGTTGGATTTCTTCTTACTACCAACTTTGTGTTATTTTTGAATTCTGTCACTAGATGTCTCACTATGTTGTAATTTAGAATTGTGGAAAAAAATTTTTATTTTCTTCAGTCGACTAGCGGACTCATTAGGGCGAACATATAACTTAGATTCATGTTTTTTGCAAATTTAGCTTCTTAATTAATTTTTTTCATTTTTAAATATGTTCGCCCTAATAACATATTAAGCAGTAACTTTAAAATTGTTGTTTTTTGATTAATTCAACACTTGGTAAGTTGTATTGTTGTTTTGACTAACAATTTTATGATTGTAATTATTTTATTTTATTATTAGACCTGAAGATGGCCATAACCTTGGCCGAAACGTCGTTATTATTCAATCAATAAAATAACTACTTCTTTAAGCCGTTTGTCCATTATTACCTTTCCAAAATTGCTCTCGGCTTACTAAAATATTACACAATAAATATGTGCATTACTTTACCACCAGTACAAAGTTTCGTAACTTTAAAGAATTTGATTTGAATATATGTATATTAATGAATAATATTTTTTAATGTATTCTAACTTAGTGCCCAACGTCCTCAAGAGCATTTCTTGGTGTGCTACTTTGATAAATATAAAATTAATAATTATAGATTTATGCTGGCGTGAATTACAGTTATCATTTCGTTTTTGTTATTTCCATTTTCAATATAATCAAGAAAAACAGAATCGTGTTTCGTTTGTTGTTGTGTTCCGAGTTGAAATAATGAAGTATTTAAATCAGGGTTGAAAAAAAACCCGAGTTTTAAAAAAAGAACCGACCCACTGGGGTTTTTGGGTTTATTTGAGCATTATTGGTTTTTTTATAATATTGACAAATACACTTTTTAATTCAAGTTATTTAATTCTAGATTAATTTTATTTATAATGTTTAAAATGTATATTGTATACTACTAAACATTAAAACAAAATTTATGTACTATTATGTAATAATTGCAAAAAAAATATTTATTTTATTGTGTATTAAAAACATAATATGCTCTATGATGTTATTGTCATACTTATTTAATTGAAAACTATATTTCAAATTTGGCGGTAAAAAGATTGGGTATCAATCAGTTTTTGTAATACTAATATAATGGCCGTATTTATTTGGGATTTTTAAAGTAACCTGCAGGTTACTTGGCACACTTTAAGTAACCTGGAACTAACCTTAAACTGACCCTACTGCCCCAGCTATTTTAGCGGGTTGGTAGATTCAACCCGTTTACTATCTCTATCTAATCAACTTGTGTTCCTTGTTATTCGTGGCGGCATCGCGATTTGTAATAGTATAGAGAGGTTAGGAGTTATTTTTATGAAAAACGTAAGTAATTTTATAATAATATTTTGAAAAAATATACTAAACTATTATTTATGTAGATGATGGAAGAGCAATATGCATTATGTGCTTCTTGCAATATAAGTCACAGAGGATAATATAACGACTCCGAAATTCATTATTTTGATAGTGCTGATGACAAAATTATAAAAAAAAAACGTTATTTGCTTTTTGACTACATATAAAAAATATAAAGATGACTCAAAACATCCAATTAAAAGCGCAATTTAACACACAAACAAAACTAAGCAGATGTCGCTTCGAACATGCATTCAGATTTTAAATTTACCGCTAATATTTACAACTGACACTTGAGATGCATCATTTATTTGGAAGTAACACGAGTTAGTTCTAGGTCAGTTCAGGGTTGGATCAAAATTTCCCAAACAAATACGGCCAATATAAGACAAATAATATTTGGTCTTAAACCAGTTTGATATTGACATTTGTCAAAGTAATGCAATGTAATACTACGATATGATGTAATAAATGATTATTTAAGTTAAACGTTTTATTTTGTAAAGAGATTATGTATTATTACACTGTAAAATATAAAAAATATATTTATGTTCCGAGATTTGACTCTATCTTAAAATTCACCCTGGGCGAATTTTCAACCATTCAACCAAATGGGTTTTTTAATGGGTTTATTTGGGTTTTTTAAGTGGGTTTTATTAAAAAAAAACCCAGGTGGGTTTTTTGGGTGGGTAAAATATGAACAACCCTGGTTTAAATGATACTACTTTTACCATCTGATAAATCATGGAATCTTTACTGTATTTTAGTGGGGGTTTAATGCTTAATTATAATCGCATTAATGCTGAACTATATTTATGATACATCAGTGATCGCATGGGACTGAAATTAACAATCTATTAAGTTTAAATATTTATTTATTTGTTACTCTGCATAAGAGGAGCTTACTCTCAATTACAGTACAAGAGACCTACAGTTTATAGTGAAATCCGAATCACTCAGTTACATTCGTATTTTTCTGATATAAGTTAAAGTTAGCGAGATTTGAACGTACGATCTTTAATTTCTTATCTATAACTCTATTTCAAATTAAACAGATTTAAGAAAAGAACTAAATTTTATGCTAATTAACTCTCTTTTTAACTCAAGTTGAAATAACTTGTTTCGTATATTGAAGAGAGAGTTAAAAAGTAAAAACTAAATAAAAAATGGTGTTAGCACTAATCCCCTTTATGAATCTGCCTATTAATTGATAAACGCAAGTTTTACCTTAGGGGTAGGTGGCTCAGTGGCATCGAGTCGGCTTGTGGATTTGAGAATTCTGGTTCAATCCCCAAAGCCGGCAAATAATTTTCACCATATTAAAATTTTCCCCGTTGCATCCCCTGCACTAATATCTTTGGGGGTCATGATTTAACGGCTGGTAACCGCATTGCACATCCATAAATATATCACTTGTCCAGATCTGATACGGTAGAATGTCACACCTAGTAATGGGGTAAAAGGCATACTGATATATTTGCTTTTATCCACTACCAATTCCACTATAATCTTAAAATTTTATTATACTCGTATTATTTAATATTTTATTCTATAATTAATAAGTAAGTCAACAATAATTAAGTTCAATGGTTTGTAGAAAATTAATTCTGTTCAACGATATACAGTAGATTATTATACAATACATCCTTTTTCTTATCGAATGTATTAACGTCAAAATAATGATGCTGATTTAATAACTTGGAATTTTATCATTATTTATTTTCTTTATTTTCGATCACTATTGTTTCTTCATTAGAGTGAATTCGTACATCTGTAAGTTTTTACAAAAAACTTAGTTATTTATTTTAATAGAAAAATCTTTACTGCCCATTATTCTCCGTGGTGATTTGTGAGCAAGAAACGCATTCAGTTGAAGTGTTAAAAAAAATAAAATAACGGAAGTATTATAAAAATGCACGTAGTGTGTGTTGGATGCGCGTTGTATATCAAGGCCTACTGCGTTGATGTGTCACTAATTTTAGTCAATGATGCGTTGAACTCTGGAGAAGTTACGAGACAGAAATAAATCCAGCAGCGCCAGCGGTAGCGTCGGCGGCCGTCGTGCGAACTAGTGATGTTTACGCGCCGACACTCGAGTCGTAAAATGTGCGCCGACATCACGGTTTATAGGCGATATATCGTCTATGATCACATTGTTTCTGTAACATCTAACATAACAGCTGATTTTATTTTCACGCTAGTTAAATTTGGGAACTGGAACTATTCACATCCGGTCGTAAATATTCTTATAATTCAAATACAAAAACATAAATTTTTACTGAACTATATTATGGAAATTTTTTGAATCGATATAAGTTTATAATTAAATCTTATATGAATTACAGGAACTACTTACTACCCTACAACAAAAATTGGAAATAGTAGTAGAGTGTTTTAATAAGTTAAAAATAATGTAGGGATTCAATAATGGACATTGGTTTGTTTAAGTTGTAATAATTTAATGAAGTTTAGTTGACAATGTTTCGGCTAAGGTTATGGCCATCTTCACGTCAAAAGTAAGATGTTAAGGTAGTACTAGCGTGAAAAAACATTTTGCAGATCTGAATGAAATTTGGCGCACGTAAACATTGGATAGTCATACGCATCCTGTTAAAATATGAAACACATTCATCGTCTGTAAACAAATATATTCGCTTGTAAAGTTGAGTTCTTATACACGGGGCTTATGGCGATCGTCATTCAGAATCGCACATATTTGGTTTGTGTACCTCTAAACTTTTGCAGTTTCATTTGAAAAACTAGTATGATGTTCTAGAACTATCCATGTATATTGTATCAGAAGGAGAAAGTTTTTTATCGTATAGTAATGGATATATAGCCATGCAAAGCCTTGTTTTTAACGAAAAATTAAGAATCCCAATTTATAATTGCAACATCACACGGTGGTATAGTATTTGAAAATTCACTAGACCAACAACCTGTTAACAATTCATGATATTCAAATCATAATAGGTATAAAACACTTATTTTATTCAATTTTTTTGGGGCGTCAGTTTCGCCACTCGACAACCGATGGCGCCACCGTCACACTAGTACTACCTTAAACAACAATAAAAATTAGTTAAAGTTGAAGTTGATGTTCCAGAGCAAACATATAACAAATGAAATTTTTTGAATCTAAATAAAAAGTAAAAAACCATTATTCTATATTCTATGTTTGTCCTGAAGAGTCGAGAATGTGCATTCTCGACTCTTTTTATTGTTGTTTAACATCTTACTTTTGACTTGAAGATGGCCATAACCTTGGCCGAAACGTTGTCAACTAATCTTCATTAAATTATTACACCTTAAGCCTATGTCCATTATTGAATTCCTAAAAAATTGGAAATAATAATTTAATTGCACAAAAGAACTGTATACCTTCAATCATTCTTCCCAAATACTCCATTGGTCAACTACACCAAATCTCATATATTATTCGCTGTTTCTTGTTTTCTAAAAGCAGTTATCTGCTCACACCCGGCCACAGCCGCTTTAAAACGAACACATTTAAGAATTAAACCATGCCGCTGAAATTCCAGCCGCCCGAATGTGCACGCTGCTGAAACTTTCCACCAGATTTTACGGTTTGTGTAAATTTTGCCAAAAACAATACATAAAGACAAGCGTGTGTATAGCGTGCGTTGTACGGGCTTAAAGTTTCTTTGGTTACAACAAGGGCGAAGCGAGCTTTGCCAAAACAAGATAATAATTCATATAAATGTATGAAACTAGTGATGGAAGAAAATTTTAGCGGCGTAGTTTTTGGGACGGGTGGGATTTCAGCAGTGTAATAAATAATAAATAATTACTCGTATATCATCATCTAGTAACACAACTCTATATTAAGGTAGTTCCAGTGTAACGGTGGCACCATTAGTCGTCGAGTGGCGCAACTGACACTCGAGGAAAGAAAATACAGAATAAAATAAATGTTTTATACCTATTATGATTTGAATATCATGAATTGTTAACTGGTTGTTGGTCTAGTGAATTTTAAAATACCGTTCCACCGTGTAGTGTTGCCATTATAAATTGGGATCCTTAATTTTTCGTTAAAAACAAGACTTTGCATGGCTATATATCCATTACTAAACGATAAAAAACTTTCTCCTTTTGATACAATATACGTGGATAGCTCTAGAACATCATATTAGTTTTTCAAATCAAACTGCAATTTTTTAGAGGTACACAAACCTAATATGTGCGATTCTGAATGACGATCGCCGTAAGCCCCGTGTATAAGAACTCAACTTTACAAACGAATATATTTGTTCACAGACGGTGAATGTGTTTCATATTTTAACAGGATGCGTATGACTATCCCATGTTTACGTGCGCCGAATTTCATTAGGATCTGTAAAAAAAAATTCACGCTAGAACTACCTTAAGATCAACTACTAAAGTCACTGTGCACCTGAAACTGATACGATAACTGCGCCAACACAATAACTAATGAATTAAATATGAAATGAACATTTATTCTCACATAAACTAAATAATACCTAATATGATGAAGTTACGATTTCAATTAACCTCTGCCTAGTAGGTACAAAAAATCTGCAGTTTTCAAGTAATCTCGTTATAATCGAATTAGGTTATTACGTATAATGTACTAACAAAATTACCTATATTGCTTTATTAAAATTAGCATATTAAACTAACTTATTTCTTTTTTTGGAAATTGATGCTATCAGCAATAAATAATTTAAAACCTCGTTCAAACAAGTCAATTAAAATTTTAATTTGTTGAAGCGGAAAATTAAATAATTAATTTTGATTACCAATCAACTTTTATAGACTCCATTAATTAAACATTAAACTAAGTTTTATACAACTTACAGTAATTATTATACTCAACTATTAAAACTACAAATAATTATCATTAACTTTTCTTTCCGTACACAGATTTTTCATAAAACTAAAAGAACATAATCCATTAACAAAAAACTTCTAAATGATGAAGTCACAGTAACTTTTTATTGGCGTTTTTATCATGTCTACACATCAAGAAAAAAAAATAACAACTTTTAAAGATTTTCCGGTTCGGTTAACTCAAATTCCAGCAGCTATCAAAAAAGAAATCACCAAAAAAACACGAAAACAACTTTGGTAATATCGTATAAATCAGATGATTTTATTGACGAACGTTCATGAGAAAAAAATCTCTTGTAGATGGTCTCCGTTGAAGTACCGATGATGCAGAAGCTTTGCGGCTAATAACTGCGCCTGATTATTTGTAGCTGCCGCTGCAGAAGTGACCACGTTATTGTCGTCTGCTAATGGGATTGTTTTTACTCGGGAGCCAAGCAGTATGTTGTCAACGAGCAGTTATGTTGATGCCACTTTATACACGACAAGAACACGAGGATTTTCATTGTTAGCAAGTTGTATGCACAAATACGAAATGTCGATGAAGGTTATTAAAGGAATTGGCACTTATACAGAACAGAATATGGAAATGATAAAATTGTTATAAATTAATATATGTAGAATATCTGGAATACTGAGTTTCGTCCAGGAAATAGTGTGAAATGGAAAGTTTAAAATAAATAAATATATCACGCTTTTTACCCATTAGTGGATGTGGCACTCTGCCATAACAGTGATATATTTATTCGCGTTCGGTTACTAACTGTCAAATTACACCCCTAAAGATAGTAGTGTAGGGGGAGCTCCAGGGATAATTTTAATGTGGTTAAAAGTGTTTATCGGCTGTGGGAATCGTACCGAGGTTCCCAAATCCATAGGCCGACTTGATACCACTGAGTCACCTACAAGGGAAGTTTAAAATGAAAAATAAGAAACCAAGAAATAGATAAAATCTAGATTCCAATTTTCTTTCGAATTTACCGCTCATGTCTCGAAAACAGTTGGTGATATCGAGATGATTTTGGTCTGAATCGATTTCTTGGGTCAAATTATATTGCCTTAAAGTACTCACATGTCTATATTTTCATGATTTTCATGATTTTTTCATAAAAATGACTTGCTAAATGAATTTTTCGGAGGATGAGACCTTACTAGATTGTTTTCCGAGGCCAAAAATTATTAGAAGTTTCATCAAAATCGTTAGAACCTATTCCGTGATCGTTCATGGACACAGTCAACTAGAATTGCTCGTATTAGAGTGTAAGATTAATGATTGGTTTCATCATTGTCACTTAATTTTTAATTCTTCTTTAAATGAAAGATATTTAATTGAAATACAAATAGGTTACGTCGTGGTAAATCATCAAATATGATTTCTAATATAACCAGTCACATTTGTTCTACTGAATCTACTTCTGTGTCATTTCAACAAGACACAAACTTACAAAATACTTAATCTGTTCTACTTGGTGACATAAAAGTAATACTGTGCGTTATGTGGACACGAGCTTAAATATTTTATTTCAAATATTCGCTTTTTGATTTACGTACTCTTGCAAATTTTACACTAAAGTATACATGATAGAATAGGGTAATTCTCATGGTACCTATGTAGGTATATGTTACCAGCAAAATGTGAAATGCAGTATTAAATTATGCCAATTTTGCCAGAAACAAATATAAAGGCTTGTATGTGTTAAGTACTCATTTCACGGGATTCAGGTATGTTTGCTTTAAAGGCGAGAGAAGCGAGCCTTGTCAAGAACCTCATCTAAATGTATAAAATTCGGTATAATTTGAGCTAAAATTTAATGTTTGGATTTGTTTGTTACAGTGCGAGCGAAGCGATTCTCGCTAAAAATGTGTAATTTGTAAATGATAGTTTTTGTATTTGGAATTTTTCACATTGCTTGAATTTTATACTCTGCCGGTAATATATACAAATTACAACTATATTTATGGAATAATAAAATGTCATTAAATGAATGATTCAAAAGATCTCCATGATTAAGAAGTTGTTTAGAAAATTTGGTGGTGATTTCACTACTTGGCGTTTATAGTCGTAGTGATATTTTTTTTTCTTTGTGTGATTTGAAATAATATATTATTTACCCTAAAATATTAATTTAAAATAGACGTAAAGGAACAGTAAAAAAATAATATTGTGTATTAATAATTAATTACAGGCGCGATGGCCGAGCGTGTTAATGTACATCTCCTAACATGCTGACGTCATCCGACCATTGGGTCGTCAGTTCGAATCCGCCTGACGACAATGTGTGATTTGTCGTTAAATATGAAAATACAGTTACATGTATTATCACGCTCGGGCGCTATGAGCTAGTCACTCATACACCTGAAATAATGTAACATCGACTAAGAAAAAACCAGCAGTACGGCAGTGTAAAAACTGAGGCTCGGTGTGTCTGGTCTCCTATATGGACCATGCCAAAATCCACAAAGGATTGTAGTGCAATAGGAAGAAGATTAATAATTAATGTCACTGTAAGTGTAAAGCACAAATCTATTTTGTAATAATGATCGACACAATCCGCGGAGCAAGCATTTTGGTAGCAAAATATGCTCTAAACCATTCATCTACCATTACTAATTATTATTCTAAATACAGGATGGTCCATTTAAAGTGTTATCAGGAAATATCTCGGAAACTATAAATTTTACGCAAAAATGACCTAGACGAAAAACAATCGTACAAAAGGGGGCCATAATAACGAAATATTGGTTTTGTCCTAGATGGCGCTGTTGTCGCTAAATCATGGTCAACTCAATTTTTTTTTTAATGAAAACCCCTATTTTTTATTAAAGAATCAGATTCCTCGTTAAAAAAAAGAAGAATTTATTTAGTTCACTTTTTCGTCAGCATGATAGATGACGCTGTAATCGCGAAAAATGATGTTGCTTTCGGACGTTCCTGTATTAGAGCTTATGCGCGCGGCTGTGTGTGTGTGTGTGTATTATTTGAGTTTGTGTGCGTGTGAGTTTGTTTATGAGTTTGTTAGTTTTTGTTTGTGTGCGTGCAAGCGCATCCACTAACACGCACATCTAAAATCACAAATAGTCTCATTACATTCAATTGCCATTTTTATAAAATATGGTTCATCTGATTGTTTACATTCTGTCTAAAATCATATGGTGTAAATTTAAATTGCATTTTATTTTAGATTTTAATTAAATTAAGCATAAGCTCTAATACAGGAACGTCCGAAAGCAACATCATTTTTCGCGATTACAGCGTCATCTATCATGCTGACGAAAAAGTGAACTAAATAAATTCTTCTTTTTTTTAACGAGGAATCTGATTCTTTAATAAAAAATAGGAGTTTTCATTTAAAAAAATTGAGTTAACCATGATTTAGTGACAACAGCGCCATCTAGGACAAAACCAATATTTCGTTATTATGGCCCCCTTTTGTACGATTGTTTTTCGTCTAGGTCATTTGTGCGTAAAATTTATAGTTTCCGAGATATTTCCTGATAACACTTTAAATGGACCACCCTGTATAAACAAATATTATTAGCAGATAATTGCAATGTGTCAAACGCAAACAAGAATTCAAATAGTGCGGTATCTAGGAAGCAATGGCCCTCACAGATTTAACACTCTATAACTGGGTTTTGTTAGTCTATATAGAGTTAACACTCGTACAGCTCTGTGGTATATTATAATTATAAAATAAAACATCCATTGAAATCTTCAGAGAAAAGTTTTTAAAATAAGAATTATAAGTGTGACTACACTCATAATTCAGACAACAATGCTTTTATGACAAACCAATCCCATCGTACAAAAATTCCAACAATATGACATTAAATATTTATTGGCAATAACACTGGCGATTTCTGCAAGTACTCCGGTACAATAAGTTCAGTTATTAACTCGTCCATGTACACAATATCTATGGTAATGGATATTTGTTGTACCAGCCCAGCACCATACACATTTGTGATTGACTTTTATGTAGAGATATAAAATTCGTTTATGATTAACTGTCGATATTTGCTGGGTATAATAACTCGATTGCCCACTGAGTTCGGCCCTGGACGCGTTGTAAATAATGCCACGACGTTTTTATGAACTGGTCTAACTTGGTCAACGCGATTCCGCTTAATAAGGACACCGAACCGCGCAAGAATTAATGTTTCATGATGTTTGATTAAATTTTCACTTTGGACATTAATAGGTACACTCCTTGGAAAATCTGTATTTTTATTTTAGGTCGCAGATTTCAGATTAATAATCTTATTTCTGCATTTTAGTTTGATAATTTCGCTTAAATCTATTACATTCTTCACCAAATTAGTACATTTGAAAGTGGTTATTTCTATTGTAATTTTTTCTCGATAAGTAGATATTTTAATCAATTTACTCTATATAAGGGGTAGGTGGCTCAGTGGTATCGGGTCGGCCTGTGGATCCTGAGACCCCTGTTACGATTCCCATAGTCGACAAATATTTACACCACATTAAGATTATCTCTATGGCTCTCCCACCACTAACATCTTTGAGGGCCGTGATTTTACGGCTGGTAGCTTTTACACATAACTGGGTGTGGCACTCTACCGAAGCAGATCTCGGTAAGTGGTATATTTTTTTCACGCGAAGCGCGGTTATTAGCCGTCAAGTCACGGCTCCAAAATATGTTAGTGGAGGGGGAGCCACAGGAGTAGTATTAATGCGGTGAAAATGTTTTTTCGGCAGTGGGAATCGAACCAGGGTTCTCAGGATCTACAAGCCGACACGATACCACTGTGCCACCTACTCCATATCTATACTATAATAAAGTTATAAAATGAAATATATTCTTGAATAAGTTTGCTTCACATGTAATTGAAGCAATTAATTTTCTAAGCTACCGAAAAATTAAGTTCTAAATATTTATACAATTACAAAATGGGGTAATGGCTCAGTGGTATCAAGTCGGTCTGTGGATCCTAAGAACCCTGGTCCGATCCCCACACCTGCCAAAACATTTTCACCAATTTAAAATTACCCCTGTGGCTCGCCCACCACTAACATCTTTGGGGCCGTGATTTGATGGTTGGTAACCGCACTTCACGCGCATAAATATATCACTTACCGAGATCTGCTTCGACAGAGTGCCACACACAGTAATGGGTATAAGACGTAATGATATATTTATATTTATTTATTTTTACAAAGTTCTTAATAATGGGGTGGCTAGCTCAGTGGTATGAAGTCGGCCTGTGGATCCTGAAAACCCTGGTTCGATTCCCACAGGCGACAAACAATTTTCATAATTTCAAAAGCTACCCCTGTGGCTCCTCCACCACTAACATCTTTAGGGGCCGTGTTTTGATGATTGGTAACCGCACTTCACGCGCAAAATATATCACTTACCGAGATCTGCTTCGGCAGAGTGCCACACCCAGTAATGGGTAGAAGGCGTGATGATATAATAATAATAATAATAATAAGTGTATTTGTATTTCAAGCAAAGCTTATTACAAAGAAAATTGGTACATGTTTGTTATTTAATTAATGGTTTATGAGTTTACATTGTATTGGTAATTCTTGGTTCTTCAGTGTGCTGTGGTCGGTTCCATGTTGTAGGACCTCTGGTGGCTTTTCCTTTTTAGTTCTGGATACACCTTCTGTTGTTGCACTACTCGCATCTTTTACGAAGAAGCAAGTTAAACAGGCCATTCGCGTTCACTTTTCACTTCTGGTGCACTTGAGTTTTGTAATTTTATTTTGTTTGATTAGTTTAGGTTTTTTTTTTTTTTTTTTTTTTAGTTGTTTATTATAAAGTCTTTTAGTTTTAGAGCTGAGTTTACAAAGTTATATATCGCGTATATTTTATTTATTGTTAAGTTAGCTACCAAATTTATGTGATTTAATTCTTCGTCTTGTTGTTGAGAATATTCTCCCATGAATTCGTCTCTAATAGGTTTAGTTTTTTGAGACCGAATTTGAGCGAGTTGTTCTCTTGACGTGTTTGTCTATGGGTCCCTTGACTACCGGGTTGCGTTTTTCTGTTAGATGTTTAAGATTGGCATATTGTTTGTTGACTACTTGATCGTTTGTTTTGTTCTCTTGCGTAATTAACTCTTGCGATTCAGCCGCTTTGTTAAAGTTTGCATTTTTTTGTTTATTTGGAGAGTATGTGACTGATTCTGTAACTATTTTTTCGGTTTCATTGTCGGAGCCAGGTATTATGGGGTTCATGGATGTTGAAGACGTAGATAACCTTCTGTTGGTGTTTTTTTCATAAGTGAAGGGGAAGTTGTCAGTATCTTCTTCATAGCTAAGGTCTTGGGTTGAGTAAGTGATGCCGTTGACTATAAGTAAGTTGTATCTCAGTTGGACTTTGTGTCCCAATTCTTTAGCCTTTTTAAGATGTTTTTTAAGTAATTTTCTTTCTTCAATTATTTTTGGTGGATAGTCTTCATCAATTGCAAACCCTGAGTTTCGCAGATGCTTTACATTGTTAAAAATCTCTTTTTTAATTCGTTTCGAGTTAAGTTCAACTAGTATAGCCCTAGGATTTCCGTTTCTTTGGTTTCTTCCTAGTCGTCTTAGGTTTTCGATATTTTCAATTGTAATCCAATCAATTTTTAGTTTGTTATTTATAAAGTCTATTATTTTCGTATCTAGATTTTCGCTTCCATTTTCGGGGATACCGTAAATAACTATATTTTTTTCTCTTATTTTCCTTTCCAGGGATTGGATCCTAATTTCCTTAGTTTCTATATCTTTTTCCAAGAGAGCGCATTTTTCTTTATTTTCTTGTGACATCTTATTAAATTTGTTAACTGACTCTTTTAGTTCCACGAATTGTATATTGAACTGATTATTAATTGATTGGGTTTGCGCTTCTAATAGTTTTTGAATTTCATCGATGTTAGCCATTGCGTTTTGAATTTTAGTTTTGCTACGTTTGGCAACACTTGCAGTTACAAGCGGCTGTACGTGATTGAGTGGTGGCCTTGGTTTACAGTTGCTTAATGTTTTGTCAAAATTAAGTCGTTTTGTGTGATTTCAAGAGTTAGTTTTTATTAAATTTTAAAAATGATTTATTATTTAACACTTTGATACCGGATATATGATTTATAAATTATTAATTACCTTATTTCAGCTCTTCTGTATTGGGACACTAATTGAAACTAACTTTACCAATCAAACATTCGTACCAACCAACCGCGTGATGATATATTTATTTTATTTATTTATTTCTTAATAATAAAGATACTTCAATTGCAGAGCTGGGCAGTAGCTAGCTACTTTTGTAGCTTAGCTACTAGCTTAGCTACGTTTACTTTAGCTGTAGCTGTAGCTTAGCTAAATGTGAAAAAATATAGCTGTAGCTTGTAGCGAACTATTTTCTTTTCTATTAGCTTAAAAATATTATTATAACAACTGAAGCTACTTTTAAAGCTACTTTTTGTAACCCAAAGCTACTTTTTGTAGCCCAAAGCTACCACAGTTCATTAAGAAATACCTATTAATTTTTGTTTTGTATTTGAATTGTACCTTCTTTATTGTTTTCTATAACTGTAGGATAACAAGTTATTATATAGTGTAAAATCTATTAACATATTTTATTTTTCACTTGTTCTTAACCTATCCAATTTTTGTATTAAATATTAGATGAACTCAACATTGACTGTTTAGGAGTCTTCTGTTAATGTAACTGTTAATTTATTCCGAAATAAATAAAAATTATAGCATCAAAAATTAACAGTACATTTGTCCATTTGCGATTTTTAATATTTATGTACATAATAGTAAATTAACAGTCATTATAACAAAAGAATGATCAACTGATCATATGACAATGGCAAATTTAATTAATTCACAATCATTGAAAAAATTTGCTTTAAAATTTAACAGCTTCTTTAACGAAAGCTTTTAGCTGTAGCTTAGCTATATTTTACAAAATATAGCTTATAGCTGTAGCTCAGCTACTTTTTTAAAGAATAGCTGTAGCTGTAGCTGAGCTACTTTTTTTAAATAGCTTGTCCAGCTCTGTTCAATTGTAGGTATCATAAACTTGTTTTCTGAGTGCAATAGGAGTATGGTTTCAACATGTTAAGTTAGCTAAAACCGAGAAAAGTAGTAAATTATTAATTCTATTAATATAATTTATATTACTTTGTTGCAACTGGTTTAATGAAAACAAATTCCAATGAATTAATTAGTTAACATATTCCTTATTCTAATTTTCCTATTAATATGAAACATCCTTAGCGTTAAATTATAACAGGAATTTCACAACACAAAATGGTAATTAGTTAAAGAAGATGATACATTTATTAATCTCCTGATTAGAAATTAATATCATTAGCATAACATAAGCAGAGTTACAAAACCGGCGTCGGAATTTCCAGCTGATGATCATAATAAATGACAACGAGATCATTCAATTCGAAAGAGCGAGCTCTAATAAGGCCTAGTCCAGCCGGGATTATAACAGAAAATTAATAGTGTAACCGACAGGCGGCATTTAAAGATTTGCCATAATTAATTAAAAGTAAATACAGCGAGATAAAGAAACAAGTTTTTGTGTCCGGAACAGGTTAATGACATCTTAGTATTTATATTAACATCAGATTAGTTCTTTAAATTCTTTACAGTTGGCTTTGATTGTGTTCTATAAGTTGTGATGCGTATGATGAGAATATAATATTTTACGAGCTTTATCCGGGATATACAAAATGGATTGTCTAATTTGGAAATATTTTAAATTTTGTTGTTGTTTTCAACAAGCTGGCGGAATATTCGACAACCAATTAACAGTTCTCATAACCTGTTGGAAGATATAAAGAAACAAAACACCGTTGCGATAAGATAATTAGTAGGTAAATCGTTTTATAGATTTACTTTTCTAGAGTAGATTTCGATAAATTAGGTACTTGATTATTGTTGTCAAGCATGAAGAAAACCCTAACGTTGTAAGCTAGAAGAATGAAAAATAATATAACCTTTTAGGTCCTGCATTATAAACAGAGCTGCTTGCCTTTACTTAAAAAGAGTAGCGAAGTTAAAGTTACCGTTACTTTTTAAAAATGCAGCGAAGCTACAGCTAAATATTATCTACATTTTGTAAAAAATAGCGAAGCTAGAGCTAAATACTAATGTGGAACTAGCTGTTCAATTATAAAGCTACTTTTTTTTAGTTAATAACAAATAATTATTTTGCATAGTTTGAAACTACTTCAAAAGTTGCTTTAAATTACGGAATGTAGTTTTGAGCTACAATAATATGCTTAAACTATAAACAGTAGCTTTAAGGGACTAGTACCTATTAGAATTGTTTTAAAACAGATTTTTCTAATTTTTTTTACATTTTTCAATTCCATCATCTTCTAAAGTCAACTCCTAAAATATTTTTGAGAAATTCGAAAGTGAAATTAGTATAGAAAAACTTTAGGCGCTCGCGCGTTCGCTGGTATAATAATACGAAAAAAACTTTAAGTGCGATTTTCTCAAAATGAATTTGTTTCAAACGGCAAATCTTCGGATCTACTGAACCGATTTTAATAAATCTTGGCGCGTTTTGTTTATTAAACTATTCTACACAATAATTTACCACTATTTGGCCAAAAAATAAAAAATAAAATTTTGGCGCAAGAAAAAAGGATGAAAAAAGGGTTGAATTTCACACTTTGTTTTAAAACTCCGCCATTTTTTGTTTTTTACCGATTTTTCATTAACGGTGGTGAATTATTGTGTGCGACACCTTCCTCTTTGAAATGCTTTTTGAATATTTTGTTTCTGACTTGCCAATCCTGAGATTAACTGTCCGCCATGGGACAAGGATTTTTAAGGGACTCAACTTTGGCGCCATCTATAAATTGGTTAAAAAGTCAAAAAAATCTAAAGTTTATTTTGTACTCTTGATGGATTCACTTACATTACAGAAAAAGTTGTATGATCATATCAAATAAAGAAGCTGCAAAAAAAATTCTTGAAAATTTAGTCCCTTAAGAAGTAGCTTAATTTGTTAAGATATTAGGCGTATACCATTTGCCATTTGGATCAGATCTAACTTACATTTACTGAACCAGATCACTTATTTGTTTCGCTGGATTACTTCCCAGACTTTATTTCCAGTACTAGAATTACTGATTCTAATATACTTTGAAGTAATTCACTCCAACAAGTGCATCAGTTTGCTTAATTCATTTCATTTAGTCATGTTGTCTAATTTATCTGATCTGATTTAAATGAACCAACTGGCAAATGGAATACAACTAATATATTTAAGAAGTTACAAAGGAAAAATTAATCGCTATATTTTCATATTTCACGAAGCTTCAATTATAGTTGAAGTAATTGTAGCCAAAATTACTAATTAAATAAAATTGAAATGAACATTCATTTCTCTGAACAGTAAAACAATAAATAAATTCTAGCGCAACAAGTGCTTTGCGATACGATCTGCATTATTTTAATAGATATTCGCCCCAACATAGTAAGTAAATGATTGCATTAAGAACCTCTTGTTGGTTTTAACTTTGACGAGGCGCCCCTGGTCTCGTTAAAATACGAAGAAATCAAACGAAAAATAAAAGAAGTAAAAGATAAACGTCGACATTTCTGTCGGTCGTGCGGTGCGCTAGACCTCTGCTAGCGCAGCCGAATTTCCAACCAGCTTTATAGCTTCCTCTCAGTCGGTAATTACGTTTTAGAAAACAGCCGCAATTATCGGCCGAGTTGTCTGGCATTGGAATGGCATCATTAACATTGGGTTAACCCGCTAACCCTCCCCTCGGACTGTGTTGTGTGACTAGCATGCGCCCCGGGCACTCGTTCAACAGCCAGACAGTTGCATTCATTCATGGAGTTGATAAGCACCGGAATGATTAGTGCATCGTTGAAGATTTGATGAAGAAATTAGTGCCAGTTGCTACCATCATTTATTAGCATTTTTTATTGTTCTGCTTTATTTTATTTTTTGGCTTTCTTTATTAATTTTATAGGGACGACAGTTAGGTGATGACTTACTCCATGTTCAATTATAGTGATCTTTCAACAAAGTTGTTGGGGTTGTACTGTAAATAACATAATAATTGTAAGGATCTAACTTATTGTTCTGCTTTTTCCAACGGCACTACAGTTCAAATCAGGCCTAGGTCTGCTGAGCACATTGAGCAGCAATTTTTACACTGCCGTACTGCCGATTTTCGTAATCGATGGTTACATTATTGAAGGGGGTACACCACTGTAAATTTTCCAAAAAATCAATCTTTTTTTTTGCTTAAAAGATACTTTGAACCTTCTAGAATATGGCGAAAAAGTTTTTTTTCATTGGCATTTTGCGCTCTTCCGCAAGCGTGTCCGACGTCTCTGATATGACTACCTGTGTTAAGTAAATACCTGGTCGGAAGGTACAGCATAATGTATTACATATAAAAAAGGCGCGCTCTAGCATTAAAACGTCGCTGAAAGAAATTGAGGAGGAGTATTTGAACTTGGAAGGGTAGCTTAAATAGTAATTATTTCCCATTTTTCATGTCTATAACTCATATCAAAACTTTAAACGCGTTTTACTCGAAACACGATTTTTCAAAACGGCATGCAGCTCCAACGGTTTTCAATATTTTCATTTGAAATTTTAACCATATCTTTAAAACAATATTTTGAAGTGAAACACGTATGGGATTTTCGATATGTTAATTCTAATATTTTTTATAAACAAATGATTGCCCCTTTTTTGGTCGAAAATCGAGATTTAACTTCAAGTACTCGCCAATCATACAAAAATCAATATTTTTAAAATTCCGTACGTAAGTCATGTAGATTAAGAGAATATTTTATTTTGTTCCAAATTAAAATTTGCTCCACCTACACTGCATGCCGTGGAGCGCCTCAAATTCAATATGACTTGGGAGAATGGCTCGGGCGCTGCCATTTTGAAATATTTGTAATGAAAAAAAAATTTTTTTTATACTTCAATATATGCCTAATATCATACTTTAATAGTATATTCTTACAACCTTTCCTTGTATAAAAAAAATATGTCAAAAAAACCCTTTTTTCCGACTGTTACAGTGGTGTACCCCGTTAAGGTATATAAGTGACTAGCTTATAACTTCCGAATATGATTAATATATGTATATGTTATTTTACGACAAATTACAGTTTGTCGACCTTGGATCGGACGACGCCACAGATACGCCACCGCGCCTGTTTGTTTATTTTTTAACCATAATTTGCGAAAACCGTATATCCCGTTTACGATTTGTTATTAATCCGGGCTGTAAACCCCTGAAAATATCGGTTCGATAGCAGTTCGGTTTTGGTTCGCGATTCACCATATTTTGTCGATTCAGTTTTTGTTCCGGTTTAAGTTATTCAAATTTTTGAACGGTCATGAACTGGTTCATAAGATCAGTTCGGTTCAATTGTTTTTATTAATTTCTTTGTACTTAATAATTAAAATTTAATTTTACAATTTAAATTTACGGGTACATACTTTCATGTACCTACGTTCTATAAATACCTAAGTAAATATTTAGAAAATATTGGTTTGAACCGAGTCTCATGTTCGGTTTGGTTCAATTACCCAGTTCGGATTCGCGGTTCAAGAAAAAGAGTCGATTCGGCTCCGTTTCAGTTCAAGTTCCGCTTTTGTTTGCAGGCTAGGTTACTTTTGTGGTTATCTATATGAGATGCTTCAAAAATATGCAGGGGGTAAAATTATTGAATCTGTATCTGAATCACTAGCACCATGATTCTAACACTAAAATCTCCCAACGCAAAAATGAATAGTAGAGCTATTTTTATATACAAATCATCTTTCTGAGACCATTTTGTACCTAGAACGCGAGGGTGAACACAAAAGCCAATATATAAACAATAAAACTGATATAAGTACGTCAACAACACTTATTCAAATACTGAATATCGAATTCATGTAGTCCTAGCTAGTTAAATAATCGGCATTCGAATCCGAAGATCCATCAGAGTCCCAATCTCATTCAAGCTAAAGATATATGAACTACAACACTACGGGTCGATGAGTTCGGACTATGTACTGGAATTAAGTTCCTGTTGTACAGATATTTTGTTAAACTAGGTGATGGAAAAATTACTTATTTCGTATGAAATGTATTGCCTAACGTTTCCAGTTATAAAATAAGCACCTTAAAAATATATTTTGATGAGATGTATCAGGGCTCCTCCGTCTTGAATGTCTTTAGGGGCCGTTAGTTGACGACTGGTAAATGTTGATAATCTATCACTCACTTTACACTTGAGAAGAAATCAATCAATTAAATTAAATTTTGAGGGAAAATATTAACGCCACCAAGATCTTATCTTACGATCTTCTAATTATGTATTCATCATCGAAAGTTCTCTTTCTATTTGAAACTATCTATTGGTGCATCATTTCTTCGACTCTCATTTATGAGACAACGAAACAGAGGTCATCATATCAATCATACATCAACGGTATTCCAATACCATACAAAAAGAGCAGCAGAAAACGCAGTTGCTCATGAATAAATGCATAAAACAATAATAAAATCTCCATTACCCATACAAAACATTTCGTAAATAGCATCCCTTGCATGTAACCAGTAATCTTCTCTTCAATCTTGCCTTCCTCGCCAATTTATGCATCAGATTACTTATCATATCGCAATCAAGAGATCAAAACAAACGAAGCCATAACATTAAAATAACAACCGGGCAGTGTGGCAGTGGATGGGGCCGATCAGCTCGATCGAGCAGCCAAGCAGTCAATATAATTTCCACCCACAGGAATTCAGCCGTGACCGGACGGCACGATGCACGACTCGGCTTCGGATTACCATAGCCGAGGAGACATGGCAATGCTGATGTTGACTGAGAGTTGAGTAGAGGTCCGTATGTGAATGTGAGGAGCACTACATGCACGCTGGACTGCATCAGGCATTTTAATTACGTGCAATTAGGTGTGCGGTGACGTGCCTTCCTTTGCGCCGCCCCTTCACGCTCTACTCCTATCGCTGATCGAACGATCGGGGAGGATGCAGCAGCTTACCTGTTTACTCAATAATTACAAGCAAATTTCAATTTATTGTACGTAATCCTATACTCACACCTGAAGAACATAAATCGAAAAATCTAAATATAAATTATTCTTCAGTTATGGACCAAAATTAAACACTACTGTGTAAATATCTCAAGAAGAAATTAAGTAATTATCCTTCCCAAGTTATAGATAAAGTTATTATCTACTTATATTTGATCTCAATCATACCAAAGCTCTCCATTTTCGCAGTGTTTGAACAATACTATCGTCTTCAAAATAAATGAGGTTAATTCGATGATTTCGTCACAAATACTAATAGGCATTCATTCCTATAACAGCAAAATAATAATAAATTTAATAAAGTTACCACGTCAAAATTATTCTTGTAGTTTCCCCTTTCCCGTGTATGGACGGCTGGTAACCACATTTCACGCACGCGCATTAATATATCACTTACTCCAATCTGTTACAACAGAGTGCCACACCCAGTAATGGATAAAAGCCATGATAATATATTTATTTATTTAAGCTACATGGTTTTCTTACGTAAATGCAATAGTTGCTCAACAAAAACGTCCAAAAATAAAATAAACTTTTATAGAAATATAACTGTTACCATTACGGCTTCGAATTCGAAGATCCCGAATTTGAATCGCACTCAAGCTAAAAATATACGAACTAACACACTGCGGCTCGGTGAGTCTGATTCCAGTACTGTAATTGGGATTAATCTCCATTAATTAATCTCCATTTTTAGGTAATTTCATTCCAATGCAATTTTTTTGAAGAAGAAATTCATTATCATTTTCATTTAATGATGTAGAAAGAATTTGGGATGCACACTCATAAATATTTTATTTCTCAAATTTATGTACTTTTAATTATTTTTTACTTACTGATGACGTGTTGCATTGCTTCGCAAAATTTCCGTATTTGAATAAAACATATTATTAGCTTTCGTTGACCATTATTCTTTCACTATACATCATCTCGGATCCATCTTGTACCAGGTTAAAATTTTCTCCTAACCCTATCTAATCCAGCGAAGTACTCATAAAGTAGCTGTAATGAAAGGAGTTAAATTTCTAGATAAAAAACTACTTGAATTCAGCCATTTTTCGGACAAAATTGACAACTGGAAATAAAATTTCCAGAAGTGAATTGTCTATAGATAGTCCCACTTTTAATAATGTGAGAAGTGACATTGTAATTTCAGACAGTAAAATTAAGACAGCATTTTTCTTTTGCCTAAATTAAACGTCGTATTCATTATAAAGACGGTACTATAATCCACAAAAGCCAATTTATATTCAGTCATACACACTTTAATTGCATACTTTCTATTCTTGACTAAATACAAACAAAATATGATTTACCGAATCTCCTTCAAATCAAAACCTATCATTAATACCATTCTTTATCCCATACATCATTCCTCTTTTCCTAACATCCCATTCCCTTCCACGGCAAGCTACACCAGTCGTCAATTTCAATTAAACGCGTCGAGGAATACCACAGGGACACCTCAGTCCGACAATTCCTAGAGACATTAAACCTCCTAATCAACACCTACTTAACATAACATCTCCTTACGGGTTTCTCTCTACGACCTTGTCATGGACGATATACGAGAGTACACGCCGATCGACGGGTCTAGTGGCGAGGCGATAGTTAAATAGTCGCTGCTAATGAAACGAACATTGTCCGCTGGCTCATTCATGAATATGCAACCGGCAACTGAGGTTCCCACGCGATGTGATTCTGTTTGTTTTTATATCTTCCTTTGTTTTGTTTGTTTTGATTTGTTGATTGTTTATATGTTGTCACGTAGTAAGACTACTGAATTCATAATGAGTTGAGGATGTATTATTTTAATGGACTGTTATCAATTGTTGTGAAGACTTAGAAGAATGAGGTATTTTTCTGGTAAATTGTGTTTATCTGGAATGTCCAAATGACTCATTTCCTATAATTTTGATGGATTTGTTCCATGATGGAACTTAATGAGTATGTTATCAATTTTGTTTTTTACTTAATGTGTTGTAAAGGTGTATAATTCTTCGGGTTTCGTTTCGTGAGAGATATGAAACTCTATGATTGCTATAATATTTTCTCGTTATAACTTTCGAACCCGTTATAGTTAAAGGCAATTTTAAAATTATTTTGATTGGAGTTTTGAAATTAACGAATGATACACACTTGGTTATTATTTTCACTTCCTCCGCACATATAAATTTGAACCTTGGGGCCTTTATCTCCGACGTTACTAATTAGAATTTTATACCAGTTTCACAAAAATTTATAATTAAAGCTTAAAATCTATGGTAAATAACTATATAATAAATGAAGTAATATTCATATTTGGAGATACTAGATTTCCTGTTATTCCGCGAAAAGAAATAAGACTACACCAGTAATTGCGAATTCTCGTTTACTCTAAAATTTTCAAGGCGTTTTATTTTTCTTCTTAATAATCTCAATAAACGAGAAATAAACAATGATCGTGTCTTCTTATTTTCTTAATATACATTTTTTTAAAGCATTATTACTTATTGGTATCAAATATAATACTATCGATTTTTTTGTTTTTTATAAGTTGCAAATATATATTTTTTCTACGATCGTGTTGAAAAGTCAACATATGAGTAAAATAAAATAAATAAATATATCATCACGCCTTTTACCCATTACTAGGTGTGGCACTCTGCCGAAGCAGATCTCGGTAAGTGATATATTTATGCGCGTCAAGTGCGATTACCAGCGATTACCAGCCGTCAAAGATGTTAGCCACAGGGGTAATTTTAAATTGGTGAAAATGTTTTGTCGGCTGTGAGGATCGAACCAGGGTTCTTAGGATCCACAGGCCGACTTGATACCATTGAGCCATTACCCCATAAAATGAGTAAGATAAGTATATCATTATAACACTCTGTGTGCAATGATTTCTTGCCGCAGTAAGTTAAGTGCGATATGAAATCGTTTATGATGTTGTTTCCAAGACAACCATTGTTCAACAATCTTTGTTTTTTTTTTAAGTAATTTGAAATATAATAGTAATAACAGAGTCAAATATCGATTAAATATAGACTTTAAGAAATAAAAGTTCACGACCATAGAAAAAAAATAGTTTGTAACATACGTGTGGTAATGTCCATTACAACACTTGTGTTACAATATACTATTTTCTATGATCACTAAGATGTCTAATTATTGTATTCTTGTCATTACGGAAATATACATTGCACACATATTTTCATATCACACAATTATCATAGGCAAAGTGAGATATGAATGTGATATCTTGTGATTTGTTACCTTGCTAGGATATTAATTTTATATAGCAGTAGTGAAATCGGGACAAACTTATTATTAATTAAAATATAAATCAATAGGGCAATAATATCGTAATCGTAGAAAAACCGTAGTGTACAACTCGCATGGAATGTCCATTTCTCACTCGTATGAAATGCAGCATTCGCCTTCTGCTTAATCTACAAACTTTCATACTCATGCGAAATTAATTCCATGCTTGTATATATTTTCATGAAATTCAAGATGAGAATGACGAGATAAAAATGAGATAACGGCATCAATAGGATTTTGAACCACTGAAACGCTGTTGTATTTTTTGTTATTAGGAAGATTTCAACGAACTAGCATGCCATCCATTCAACAACTGGCATCTACCACACAATAAAGTTTCCCAATCTCTTTTCTAAATGGGGCAAAGAAGTAAAGTCGTTGCACCAACAATTAACACTTTCAGCTGTTTGAGCCTCGAAATACCACAATCACAAACACCTCGAGTTCGATCTCCATACCATTGCAGCTCCCTCTTCCCCACTGACAAGCACACGCGGGCCACATATCTCAATGGTCCTGGACAGTGGCCCACCTCTAATCATCATCATGTAATCAGCAACTCCAGGTGTGTGAATCAAGTGGTCCAGTGTGTCCAACAATCTGATAGTACCAAACTACCTGCGTGGTGCCAATTAAGCCAGCGCGCCCATGGACACCGGGACGTGTGGGGAAATTGACCAGTGGCGTACGTGATCATTATATTCTTATGGAATATGATGCCACTTTTTAATTGACTGTTATGATGATATTTTAGTTTAAAATGAGCCTTGTTCGATGAAGATTTTATAAATCTGTCATACTTCGGCAGATAATAACATCATTTTTGAATAAATATTTACACTATAGACTTTAATTTAAATATTGTTGTATACTAAATTAAAATATTTCTCATTTAATTATTTTAATTAAAGATACTGAGACAAATTTAGCACTAGACTTAAACCGAATGATTGCTTGTTATAATAAGGTAACCATTTATTAATTTGCTTGTATTATTATCATTTTGTTATTTTTAATGAAATTCTAATCATTAAATTTAAGTTCATCTCGCAAACAACTTTTTAATTAGTATTTTTGTTTCAGTTATTTTTAAATTAATAATATCATTAGATGGTATCTTCTTAAAGAGGATAGCATGATATAATGAACTATGGATTTGAGAAACCAGGTTCGAATCCTACAGCTGACAAACAAATTTCACCACATTGAAATTATCCCTGTGGCTTCCTTTCCATTACCATCTTTGGGGACAGTGATTTGACGGCTGGAAACTGCACTTCACACGCCTAAATATATCATATACTAAGAGCTGCTACGGCAGAGTACCCAGTAATGAGTAAAAGTAGTGATGATATACATATATTTTTTATTTATAATATATATTATACAAAAAAAATCAGGTACTTTCAAAGCTTCAATTAAAAGTTGCAGAGAATATAATTTTGTATCTATATATTTTTTTATTTATTTGATTAATTATTGTAAAAATTGGATTAAAATGATCATAAATTTGAATTAATTGGAAAAAAATTTCCGCGCAAAATCTAATTACCCTGAACCTGTACATAAAAAAATGAAACAATTATGTTTTTACCGTAATAGTCATTTTTATAACAAATGCCGAAAAAGGCTCGTTATGTGCAAGTGCAGAATTTAACGCACGAGGCTTGCCGAGTGCGGAAATCTGCACGAGCATGTAACCTTTTTCGGCACGTGTTATAAACAACATTTTTCCTACAACTGTGCGATTTAGTAAATCACTAAAATATTATTAAAGTTTATAAAATTTATAAAATTTTAATGATATTACATGAGAACGATGTTTTACGGCGTTGTTATGGTTTGTCAAATGTCAAAATAATTTCTTCAACATCATCTTGATTGGAATAGTACAGTGAGTGATTCTTCTTTATCATTAACACCTCCAAAGATAATTGAAGCTCCGGATCATACTATGTTGGATCTATTTTCGACAATGACAATCAACCTGCTGCTGGTACTTCTGAAGCTTCCGAAATTGTTACCAATAATATTACTGGTAATAATATGAACAGGTACGGAAGAAATAAATGTTTCTTTAGACACAAAAGTTTCCACTTTACATTATGTCAATATAAGCAACTGTAACAACTGTATTAATAATATACACAAACAATAAATATGCAGTATTTCACTTACTCTTTAAATAAAACCATTTATCGATATATTTTACTTTGTTCGGTTCTTTTTATTAATTGTCTACAGATTAGATATACTGCAAATTAAGGTAACGTCAAAATATACTACTGCATATTTACTAGCGCTGGTTCACCGTATCTTCTTCTTCCATAAGCGTCTGTGGTCAAAATATGAATTCCGCGCTCGGCGCGAAATTTAAATCGCTGTCAAAACAATATTCTTTTGACAGTTACGTAATGAAGCACTTTCCGCACTAGTGTTTCTTTGCTTTTGGAAACGCACTTGGTCTGCATTCATCTACTTTCCATACGTAACCAAGGCAATTATAGTTACGTAATAACAAAGAAATCGCACAGTTGTAGGAAAATATTTTTTCGCATATCGCGTTTACAAAGTGACGACTATGCCATTTTATCAAAAACAGTGCTACAAAACTCAATTTTACACAAGTATTTTTGGGGATATTTTTTATGAAGTTGTTGAGTCTAGTTGTAAATATGTTAAACATAATTCAATAAAGTTGTTATTGCTTAGCTCATGTAAAATGATTGCAATTTTTTTTTATAATAAAATATTTACATTAAACTGCAAAACACTTCTTTAAACTTAAAGGTATTTTGTTTTATAACATAACATAGATATTTATGAATTTGAACTCTAACCTTACTTATAAATATCAAAATAAATTAATTTTCAACTTCATATTTAATTATTATTATTTAACAAACTTTTGGAATAAAAGTAAATTAATGCGATATAGAAAAAAAAAAAGTATGAAAAACACATATTACAATGACCAATTGTAGCATATACAAACTCAGGGATTTCCAGAAATTCAGATCGGTAGACATCATGAATCCTACAATAATCCTTCGCTAAACATTTCTATCCTGATTACTTTTGACTCTTCCATTTTCATGCTTCTTTATTCATCCTGAGACACTTATTTATAATTAAAAGAGTCCAATAGTGTATGTTCAGTTCGTGATTTTATCCAAACTTCAATCAGTAAATCAATCTCAAATACAATGAAAGTGTCCCCACTCCCGCCGTCACTGGTCTCGGCCGCGCGCGCATTCATTAGAAGGAATTTGATACCTGGATGGAGGATGTTACGCTCAATTTATGAAGATTAATATATCAAGACGGTGGATCAGACACCGTGCGTAGGTATCCGAAGACTTAAAGCCTCGACTCGGTTGGGACAACAGCGACCGGAGCGACGCACCACCGGGACCTTATGAATTATGTAAAAGCGTGTAGCAGCGCACGGTTGGCTGTGTGTCATGGACACGGCGACATGGAAAAAGCACGCCAGACTTACAACCGACATCGAACTTGATGTGAAAACCAAATAGCCGCTGAGTTAGATACCAGTACCACATACAGATCGTGCAGAAAATACTTCAATGAGATGTGTCAATCGCAGAAGATTGCAATGCAGTTATTGGATAAGAGTTTCATAGAATGGAAGGCAGATTTTCTTCGTAACAATTTTACTACACCTATAAATCAATCATTGATAGTTCTTACTTGATTATCATTATCCAATTTATACAAACATGTATTTAAGAACAGAAATATACAGAAACAAATCTGGTGTGAGCATCACACGACTTTCTTATACACAGAATATTTAATATTTAGAATATATATATATTCATTTTGCATCCTTTTAGTTTGATTGTATAGTTTTTTAAATAAATTTTGGAATTTTAGTGATTTCTTTTTAATTTTCATTACAGATAATCAACTTCTTATCAAAATTTTATATAAATAAACTTATATTAATAGAAATAGAAATATAAAATTACTTACTATTTGATCAATGAAATTGATATAGCATCAAAAACGCTGAATTGAACACTTATAACTTGCTCCTTGCGATTGACAATTATTGTTTAGACGCATATACAGAAAAATTGCAAATAACATTATATGTTCCAAATATTTTTGGCAACATCTTTTATTTCAAACTGTTTTTCGTAACTGATTCCATTTTTAAAATAAATGGAATTTATTGTTTTATGTGTACAGTAAACTTCCTCTTCCGGTTTTTAATTCCATTCAAAATCAACTCAGCTCTTCGTATTTTCATGAAATTTATAATTACCAAGTTTCGTTAACAAATCTTATCTCGTTCATGTGATATTGCACACTCGGACTCACATCCATCCATCCATCCATCCATCCACACACACACATCATTGTGAAAATGATCAAAACGGATTCAGTGGACCTCAAAACACGTATTTCCGCGAAAATCTCGTCAACGATTTTTTTCAGGATTCCAATACTTCCTTATGAGTATAAGAAAGTAAAAAGGTTAAAATTTATATGAAACACCGGAATTTTGAATACACGTCAAAATATAACTAATGTTTACATTCTAAGATGGCGGTGATTTGTTTATATTTTAATAGCTTATCTCTTTTTTATAGAGGTGACATTAGAATATTATATTTCCTACATTAATCCCAAAGTTTTGGTTCTTTACGATTTTAGTTTTTTCGTCAGGTCTTCGAGTTTTTTTTGAAATATTAATTTACTTGTTTGCGTAATAAATAAATATAAATATATCGTAACGCATTTTACCCATTATTGGGTGTGGCAGTCTACCGTAGCAGATCTCGGTAAGTAATATATTTATGCGCCTGAATGCGATTACAAGTCGTTCAATCACGGCCTCAAAGATGTTAGTGGTGGGAGAGCCACAGGGGTAATTTTAAAGTGGTGAAGATTGTTTGTCAACAGTAGGATACGAACCTGGGTTCTCAAATCCGCAGACCGACTAGATACCACTTAATAAATAGGTAATCAAAATATGTTGACGTGCCGGGAGATGAAAATAAACAATAAGGAATCCGTTATATCCGTTTGTAATAAATTGGATATAAAAATAAAGTTATTTTGAGTGTGAACGTTCGTCGCTGCAGTTAGTGGTACGCCACTGCAGACTACGAATGAGGCACAGCATTTGTCTTTCGAGATGTCGGCTGTTTCTCCCCGAGAGTGTATGCGTTTTTTTGTTCCACGTCGTCGATTTATTCTTGTTTCTGTTTTGTTTTCGTTTTTCGTCGTTGTTCATTTGTTCTTCTCCGCCTCGAGAGAGAGAATGAGATGAGTTGGTTTTTGTGAGCGCTACGCGAGCTGAAGCTATCAAGCTCTCTGTTGCTCGGCCAGAGGAGAGACCGAGAACCGGCCTCTTGCTTCTATCTCGGCTGCAGCCAGCAGAAGATTGTTTTGTTCCGTTGTGGTTCCGTGCAACTTAATAGCTTTATTAAAAAATGTATTAAATCGGTGAAAGTTTTTTAGGGAAACCTGTTGATTGGCTGCCAGTGAATCCTCGGTAATCGGAGATGACTCGATTATTGTTTTATCTTTTTGTTCGGCGTAAACAAAGTACTCAAATACTAACGGATATGTCATAAAAACGACACGAGAATGTGTATTTCCTAGCAAAGAAATTACAACACGAGTAAAAAGATGCATGTACCCAGATTGGATTATAAACCGAATGATGTTGAGATGAATTGGCATGTTTTATTTTTTGTTCCTTTCAAGACTGAATAATAGGAAAATAAATTAATGCATCATCCTTCACAAAACACTTTAATTTGCTTCCAATTAACAGCAGTACGCATACAGGTTTTTTCATCCGCTACCTTATCTGAAAGAATACTAGTAGTGGAATAGAGATTAAGCTAAATAGCTTATCTAATTATAGGAAGTAATAAACATTTTACACTAAAAATTGTCGTAATTTATGTGCCATTATTTCTTTCGAGTGGATTTATGAAGAAAATGTTTATATAATAATGATTAGAGAGTGGTAAAATGATGGTGTACGCCCATGAGTTTGTTGGCGATATAAGCACATCCACTAACGAGTCTACATTTACCAGTCTATTAACGGGGAGTTAGCTACATCGGCTCTAACAGTGCACGAGTCCACACTTTCCAGCAACGCTCGTTCAAAGAGGTCTTTTCCTTTTTAATTTGCAACTTGCAACCACAATAAAATCCACTCGTGTTGTAGAACGAACACTTATTGAAATGCAAGTATGAACAACCAATTAAGGGTGACTAAATAGCGGTTAACTAACTTTATTCTTTGTTGACAAACTTTTCTTAATTATTTTACCATAAGAAAAAAAGTTATATGGAATTAATTCTAGCACTTTTATATCAAATATTCTTCCCAAAAATAATTTAAGAACATTTGACAGCAGAAAATTACAGTTGGGGCCAGTTTTTCAATCACCGATTAATGTTAATAATGATAAAATAATAATGGAAACTATAGTTTATTTAATCATATTTTACATTAATCAAGAGTAAACCGGAGATTGAGAAACTGGCCATAAATTTATTTAAAGTTATGCACGCTTAATTGCAGACTTTCTTATAGGAATGCACAAATTGCGAAAACAATAAATTAGTATTTACTTGAAAAGATTTGATTTTTTTTACAGAACTGTAAGTAACATACCGCATAATTTGAAGTGTCTGAATAGGTACGTATTTTGGGAAGTTCTGCTAAAAAAATATTGAGGATCACAAATTCATTGATATTCATAATTCAAAAGAAATTATTACGTATTTTTATTCTGTAGATGTTGACACGCTATTTTTAAAAATAAATCATAGATATGACAACAAAATTGAATCTTTATATTTTATCTTTAAGGACAAGGGATGGTTGTAGATCTACGGTTAAGTGGTTGCTCCAAGAGAATTATCGAATTCAATAATTGGTTACTTTAATTTATATTTATAACCAAAAATAAAACCATGTTCGTGTGATTTAAAATTCCCCTAGATAGCTGAACTATAATTTGGATTAATTTCCTGTTTTTCAACTTAATAAAGCCGCATTCACATCTCGAAATTTGATGAACTTCGGTGAAATTAGTAGAGTTTGACATATAGGTTTGTATGTATCCGTTCACAGCTCTGAAATTTGATGCGCACACATTTCACTTTCTACAAAAGTTTGCAAACTCCAAACTTTTTACCAAATTTAGAGACCGTTCTACAAATAAAGTACATCGATGGTACAAATTGAACGAATTCTCTAACACGTGGTCAGTAACAGTAACACGCCAATCGGAAAATAGCTGGGAGATAGTACATAGAAAAGATAATAGATGTCGGCATTACATAAATTTCGAGTTGTGAACGCACGAAGTAATTTACAGAAATTCGTGTTTACAAATTTCACCAAATTTCGAGATGTGAATGCGGCTTAAATATATAAATAAATCATTAGGGATGATTGCTAAAGATACATGTTTGCTTTTCGCATCAGTCATTTACATTTCAAATAGTATTGACTGAACAAAAAGAAAGTCTTCTCGTGTAACTTCTGTATTATCTCTCTTAATATGCCAACGGAAGGCTATACATCATATTCGAACAGATTTATCGCGGACTGTTGACCGAAGTGCGTAACGATTTCTTTCCATTGAGCACCTACTCGATGCCATTCAACTGTGGACATAGTGAAGTGCCTGGATCATTATTCTTCCGATTGGTTTGGCTTTGGTTTGGATCGTATCAGTCTTTGATCGGACATTGCTCCACTTTGAGTTTCGAAATCATATCGCAGCAGCATTTATCATATTCAATTGACATTAGGCAGTTTTAAAGGTCTGACAGAATTTACGTTGGTGATTTTGATAACGAATGAGGTAGAACGACAGTCTATATGAGTTCTGGTTTCGTTGTTTATGAATATTTTCTATTGTCTTCGTTCTGCTTGTTTGGAAATTATTTTTAATGCAACCAACCAGTTAGTTAAATTAAGAGTAAGTACTAGCGTTGTTGATTTTTCGAATATTCGAGACTTCGAATGTTCAGATTTATTGAACCTTCGAGTTTAGATTCGAACTTTCGAATTTTTGAATATTCTGAATTTACGAATTTTCGAATTATTCGAATTGTGAATCTGGATCCTAACGTGAACACGGCATGAATTATTTTTAGAATAAACTCATTTGCAGCGTTTTGTATTAATTCGTAAGTAATTATTATTATTTGCTAAATTAATTCAATTTAGACTTAAAATTTCGCAACACTGTCAAAAACGTTTTGATTAAGACGTTTTTGTATCCTTTTTATTGTCATTTTAAACCGTTTTACTAAAAATCCATAGCATTTAGATGGGCGGTAAGAGAATAGATGTCTTAATTAAGACGCCTAAACTTGCAGACTTTTTTCAGGATACTGCGTCGAGTTTATTATTTAATTCGTGGCCGACTTTTCGCGAATTATACGTGCACGTGTTTGGAGATGACAGATGGCGTTAATTCAGTGGCAAAAAATTCGAGAATTCGAAGCTTCGAAAAGATCGAAAATTCGTAAATTCGAAGCTTCAAAAAATTCGAAAATTCGAAGCTTCAAAGTTCTTCTGAAAACATTCGAATGTTCGAACGTTCAAAAATTCAAACTTCGGTGGAAATCAACGACCCTAGTAAGTACAACTAGAACTTAATTCCAATTACAGTATAGAAGGTCTATAGCTTATAGTAAAAGCTGATCAGATATAATCTTTTTTCTTTATATAAGTTGAAGTCAGAGAGATTTAAATGCCCGATCTCTAGTTTGTTAATTAGTAAAAGCAAGTTTTACCTCGGTTTTATCCACTGGGCTACGATTGTAAGTGATTGCCATATGATTGAAGGTTTGTTCCGTGAACGAATGATTTTAGGTAGGAGGTATAAACAAGCTTGTATTCATGAATAATTGGTGATGATTAATTGCGAGATGAATTTAATGAATGTTTCAATAGTTCGTGCTCTCTCAATTAATGTTTATCAGTCACTGTTGAAAAAACATGTGACATAAGCCTTGTTTCCATCTCTTAACACAGTCTTAGTTTTTCCACATAACCTTGAGAGTTTGTCATATGTGATTACAGCTGAGCGTTTCCAGCTACTGTTTTAGTCTTAGTCTTTGTCTTTGTCGCTGCGCATAAACACAAAGTTTGCAGACTTCATATTTTCGACATAAGGCGTATTCCGTTTGTCATTTGGATCATATCTAACTTACATTTACTGAACCAGATCACTTATTTATTTCGCTGGATTACTTCGCTAACTTTATATCTAGTACTAGAATTACAGATTCTAATTTACTTTGAAGTAATTCACCCCAGTAAAAGCATCAGTTTATTTAATTCAGTTCATTTAGTCATGTGTCGAATTTATCTGAACTGATTTAAGTGAACCAGGTGACAAATGGAATACAGCTATAGTCTTTCGTCGCTGTTCTGTAAGAAGGAGTTAGCTGCGGTAATGCTATCTTTTGTTATGCTGCAATATACAGTCAAGAAATTATTTAATCGGTCATTTTAAAATTTATTTCTTTTCTTTGATTTTATAAGTATAATTGCAATTTAATCATATTTTAATAATATAAAAATCAATTTTGAAATTTAAATTACTATATTTGAAATATTCTGGTTTGTTCACTACAATAATGTCTCAATTTTTTTAAATTATTATGGAATTGTATAAATTAATTAAACTAGTGCTTAATTTTAATAGTACTTATAGTTCCTCATTAATAATTTTATATAATTTGTCAAGTTTTTCAAATAGTTTTATACAATTATTTTCTCATTTAAGTGAACAAACCTTTACTAGAATAATGAATTAAGGTTATGTTTATGTTAAGAGCTGGAAATGGCTGAAATTTTTCTGACATAAACAGAAACAAAAAACCAAAAACAAAGACTAAAACAGAGACTATGTTAAGACGTGAAAACGTAAATATATATAAATATGTCACGCCTTTTACCCATTACTGGGTGTGGCATTCTGCCGAAGCAGATCTCGGTAAGTGATATATTTATGCGCGTGAAGTGCGGTTACAAGCCGTCAAATCACGGCCCCCAAAGATGTTAGTGGTGGGGGAGCCACAGGGGTAATTTTAAATTGGTGAAAATGTATTTTGTCGGCTGCGGGGATAGAACCAGGGTTCTTTGGATTCACAGGCCGACTTGCTACCACTGTGCCAATACGTAGCTTTATATATCCAAATGAAGTTACGAAAGAATGTTTCTTACTAATTAAAATATTCAACTATTTTTCTTTTGATAGAACTGATGATAGAGTAATAAAAATTCTTGGAAAATTCCTGTCCAAAATATCCCTGTAGATATAACCAAAACCTTCAATTTGCACAAGTATGTTAAAATGTTGGACATTTTTCTCTCACAATTCTTTATCCCCGGGTTCTTTCATGCTGACAGGTTCGGCTTAGAGCAGGTAGCGTTAGCGTGCACCCGAGCATTCAAGCGTATGAACATTCCCTGCCCAAAACCCAACGAAAATTATTCAAAACTCTTCTTTAGACAGTTGTCACATAAGGTCCGTTTTGTTCTGATTTAACAAGTGTACTTCGGCGGCAAAAACCCTCAAGAACAGGTAACGGAAAAATGTATTTTAAATAAGTAAGCAATTTTTGCAATCTTCTCACCGCAAAATAAAAAAATACAACCAAGAATTGAGTCATTTGCAACGGGAGTTAAAATGCAATTTTGTTTTATAAAATTGCATGTTTTGTTTACCCATAATGCGATGAATATGTATTTTAGCTTCTTGTTCATGGCTTTTCGCAGAACTTATTTAAAATCAATTATTTCATTCTTGCGAATAATTGCATGGAACATAAACGAGTTCTGGAATGCTATTATTATGTAGCTGTAATAAAAATGTAAAGTTTTCTAACCTGCAATTTGATAATCCAATAGATAAATGAGGTATCCTATTTGAGTAAGTTGTAGTGCTGACAGATACACGTGCATTGCATGATCACTAGTATTTTATACTAATTCACAACTGTTTTCACACTGGTTAATCACTTTTGTAGCGGATTCTTTCTGTCACGGTCACTTGACTATGTTAATGATAATTAATTATCCAAGTCAAGAAGTCACAGTTTATAATCACTCAATCAAAATAATCATTTAACGTGAAGAATCTTCTTGACAATCACTTCAATTTGACTATTATCAATCACGCGAGCCAATAAGAAAGTTGATGACCGTTTAATCACAATGATTGATACTGATAAATGATGAATTATAAATAAAGCAGCAATAACAGCACACTATCACGAATGTAAATTAATTAGTCATTCTTGAGATGTTAATCACTAGGAAAATCTGGATGATGATTATCACAAAACAGTAGAATCCCGAATTTTTTATATGAAGTTATGATGTTCAATAACTCAATTAGAGGCAGTGGATGCAGCTTTCTCTTCTGTTATTGGACGTTGATTACGCGTATGCGCAATCATCAAATGACGATCACTCCAAGTCGAAGCTCGCGAGTCCGAATCACAAACAACAATGGCGGACGGCTCAATCAAAGAATCGCAAGCACTGATCTCTGTGATGATGTTGTTTATGTGTTAGTGTAACGTATTCTTGTAGTAGTTAAGACATCGTCGACGGTTGCGGGCAGACTGAGGTGTGTCCGTAGACAGACCGGAGCGGCCAGCGAGCGGTGGGCCCCGCGGAAGCACGGGGTGCGGGCGGAACTCGCCGACCACCCAGGCGGCCGTTAGACCAATCTGGACGCAGAATGTCTTATTTCCCAGCGCGCTCCGAAACCGGGCATTATAATAAAACACCGCGGCAACGATCACGAACATCAAATATGAGAGCTGCGCGCGCGAGCGCAGACTCTTTGATTAGTGGCGCTGCAAGAGAGGTGCAGGAGAGAGAGCACTCACTCGGTCTCTCTGAGGATGCTGCGCTGCTGCGAACACCTCATCTCGTCATCATCCTCCTGAGAAGATTCTCACGAGGTAATCAATGTCTTCATCGTCTCATTTCAGGCCGCTCGATGAACTGAAGACGATTTACGACCTGATATTTGCTGCGATAACATGACGCACGGAAACTTAAAACCAACGTTCACCTCAATTTAATCATAATTCATTTACATTAACTTACTAATAACTAATTATTAACCAGCAAAAACAAACGCAAAATAAATCAAAATTATATTGCCAAGTGATAAAGGTCTAAAATCAACTTTAAATATTTAATGATTCATAATGATTGCTTAAGCAACTGAATATAAATTCATATTTCATGAACGTAGAAACTCGATCTCGCGAAAATTTAATTGGCATTTATTGAACCCATTATATATTAATCAACCATTTCATATCAATTTCACTATGAATATTTACATCAATATAGCGACATATTGCGTAAACTATACTTTATAAAGACCTAATTAAATTTTTAATCATTTCATTTCAAATCATAAATTTAGTCGTGTCTAAAAAGAAATAAAAATAGATACTTTACGTATCACCATCATTTATATCTTATATCTCTAAATATTTTTTATCTCCCCAGATAAATTACATAGACATGTTTTCGAAGAATCCAAACATATAATGACATTAAGTCATCCCAGTTCCAAAGTTCAATACCACTAAAAAAACTCAAAAGAAACTAAATATTCCTAAACACCGACACATCAATTTAAAACTCAGAGCACGTAACACTATCCCTTAAACCATGGGCGTCCACAGGGGGGCAAGGAAGGGCGCACCTTCTAGTTATTATTAAATAGGGGGGTGACCATTATTCTCGAACGTAAGACTTTAACATGTAAAATTATAATTTTGTAATTTCCAGCTTCCCTAAATATTTTAAGTAAAAAAGCTTCAAATAAAAGTTTTAGGGCATGAAATTCTGCATCTGAACCAATAAACAAAATTAATTTTGCATACTTTGTAACGACACAAATTATATTTGAATATACCGAAAATTGCCCCAAAACTATCAATAGCCATGAAATTGAAACAAAATTAAACAAATGTTTGACGTTTTGTCTGTCAAAATAAATCCTTTATTTATTAGCTGTATTCCATTTGCCACTTGGTTCACTTAAATCAGTTCAGATAAATTTGAGTAATGCCTAAAGGAACTGAATAAAACAAACTAATGCACTTGTTAGAGTGAATTACTTCAAAGTAAATTAGAATAGGTAATTCTAGTACTGGAATTAAAGTCAGTGAAGTAATCCAGCAAAATAAATAAGTGATCTGGTTCAGTAAATGTAAGTTAGATCTGATCCAAATGACAAGTGGAATACTCCTATTATTTCATATAGTTTGACATTTTTGACAGATTTAACGTCAAACATTTGTTTAGTTTTGTTTCAATTTCATAGCTATTGATAGTTTTGAAACAATTCTAGTCATTTTCAGATCTAATTTGTGCCGTTACAAAGTATTCAAAATTAATTTCGAATTTTAAGCCCAAAAACTTTTATTTGAAGTTTTATTGTTTCAAATAATTAGGGAAGCAGGAAATTAAAACAATATGATTTTACATGTTAAAGTCCCATGTTCAAGAGTCGCCGTCACCAGCCTGTATATGTATATATAAATAAAATAAAAATTAATTTATAAGTTTAATGTTGGGTTGCATGAAAGTTTTATCGGTTCATTAGCAACTAACGGTTCAATAAATTTCAGAAAATCGCCATTGATACTGTTGCTAGATAAACAATTCTTTAACTAAAGAGCTCTTTATTTTGTTCTAGCAACCTAGCATAAAAATAATAAATTTTCTGCAGTATTCTTAAGGCCAGCTAGCGACATGTTCCCTATCGCAACGATTGAGTAATATAAGTTTATGAACTATACACAGACACAAAATATTAGAAAATAAAAACGGTAAAACTGCTATATCGAAATTTATTGAAGAAATGGTGTCAATTTATGCAAGAGTTATTCGAAGATTGTCCTTCTTCAATTCAAATCCAGACGATGAAGACTAGTAATTTAAATAAATAAATAAATAAATATATCATCACGCCTTCTACCCATTACTGGGTGTGGCACTCTGCCGAAGCAGATCTCGGTAAGTGATATATTTGGCGCGTAAAGTGCGGTTACTAGTCGTCAAATCACGGCCTCCAAAGATGTTAGTGGTGGAGGACCCACAGGGGTAGCTTTTGAAATTATGAAAATTGTTTGTCGCCTGTGGGAATCGAACCAGAGTTCTCAGGATCCACAGGCCGACTTCATACGACTGAGCTAGCCACCCCATTAAAAAAAAAAAATGTGGATCGCTTCACGATATTGCGTGTCATCTTTAATTCACAAATTTAAATATTTTTTTGTCTATTTGTTATGTGTATTTGTATTTATGTTATGTACAAATTTTTATTTTAAGAAATTCATGTATATCTGAGAATTTTTTGCGACCCGTCCCCCCCTCTGGAAAAAATGTCTGTGGACGCCTGTGCCTTAAACACAAATACAGATAACAAAAAACAAGAAATATTCGAAGGTAATAAAGACATAATTTCCCAAATTATGAACTAAGAAAACGTTCCAATTGACACGACAATCGTCGTAGAACGATGCATTCATCGCGCACGCATGCGTTTAGATGATTATAGGGGTGCAGTGTCGCTGTACACTCAACAATAAAACACCTGTGTTGTTGTCTCACTTGCTCCGGCAAGATAAATGTTGTTGTTTCTTTACATGCGTGACAGGCGTGGATTCAAACGTAAAGTGTGGGTAAACGTTCTCTTCTATCATAGGATGTAATTTAAAAGTTGAGTTAGATAGCAGCGTGAATACATAATGCATAAATTATTTTGTTTATGTTCTGCATCTTCATCTACTGATTACTGAAGCACGGAGAAATATTATTACCTTGCTACATTGTTTCTATGTTCTTATATAGAATCTTGCAAATACTTCTTCAGTCTTCAGTGCGTGTAGAACATGGAAAAATAGTTCTTGATTTATCTTTTACTTATGTAATATGAGTGTAACTGTTGGTTGAAACTTGCAATATTCCAATTGTTAAAAGGATGATAGTATTGCATTTCTCTACTCATTGTCATACACCATTCCGAATAATTCTAATGAATAGATCAGTGATTTTTAATCTTTTCGAAGCCGTCATGGTAGGAGGTCATTTCCTTGGAAGCAAAAGTTACAAATATATTCTTTCGCAACCCCATTATTTTTTATGTGCTCAAAGTTGAAGTTTGTATAGGCTGATTTAAGGTAGTACTAATGTGACAGTGGCGCCATCGGTTGTCAAGTGGCGAAACTGACGCTCAAATAAATATAAAAATTGAATAAAATAAATGTTTTATACCTATTATGATTCGAATATCATGTATTGTTAACAGGTTGTTCTAGTGAATTTTCAAATACCATACCACCGTGTGGTGTTGCCATTATAAATTGGGATTCTTTTCGTTAAAAACAAGGCTTTGCATGGTTATATATCCATTACTAAACGATAAAAAGCTTTCTTCTTCTGATACAATATACATGGATAGTTCTAGAACATCATACTAGTTTTTCAAATGAAACTGCAAAATTTTAGAGGTACACAAACTACATATGTGCGATTCTGAGTGATGATCGCCATAAGCCCCGTGTATAAGAACTCAACTTTACCAGCGAATATATTTGTTCACAGACGATGAATGTGTTTCATATTTGAACAGGATGCGTATGACTATCCAATGTTTACGTGCGCCAAATTTCATTCAGAACTGCACATTTTTTTTTCACGCTAGTACTACCTTAATGCAGTACATTACAAATATAGAATATCGATTTCAGTAATAAGTAAAATTTACATTTCTCATTATGAACTTTGGTATAGTTTCTTAGGAACTTAGAAATGTTAGTAAAATAGTTTGAAGAATTAATTATATTTTAATATCAAGTGTAAGGTGTTTTAGGTTTTAAAATACAATTAAATACAATAATGATTATATTGCTATATCAGTACACGTCTAGCGTAATCAATGCGTGAACGTAGATTGTCAATATCTAATTCCCGATTAACCAAGCAAGCGGGAACGCTGACTCAACCCTCTCGCAGTTAGGCTGACTCTGCCACCTCGCAATTCTGGAGTGACCCTGAGCCTGGACTCCAGCTATGTTGTACACAAGCTTGTAGTAATCAATCCTTTGATGGCAAGTTGCATTACCGTTACTTAAATATTTATAATAAGTTTTCTTTAAATGAACAAGATCTTGTAGAGAGGAACTATACAATCAGTTATTTAACATTGCTGTCAAACTTACTTAAAATTGAAGTAAAACCGTGCCACATGATGAATCCTTGGAAACATGTATTTTAAAATTTGTAAATAACGTCCGATAATCCTCTTCCAATGCCTTCGTGACCCTCGAAGGGGTAGCGACCCACAGTTTGAAAACCACTGCAATAGATCAAAGTGTGACGTGTTTTGAAAGAAGTACATTATTCCTCATATGGGTATTCTCGAAAGATTTTCTTGTATCATTTTATAATAGAACTTTTATTTTGTAAATTCAATAGATTTCACTGTCGGTTCTCGTTGAAACATTTTTATAATAAAATTAAAAAATCAACACTAGGTAGGTTTCAAAAAAGTAAATAAGTTTATTCACTATACGTATTTCGGTCGACTAGACCATCATCAGGTAAAGATTACAGAAGAATAATTTTGTCATACACCATTCAGAATATTTCTATATCAAGAGATCAAAATGTGTCGTGATTTTGAAAGAAATACATCATATGGGTAGTCTTGAAGGTTTTTTTGTACGAGTATCATTTTATAATAGAACTTCTATTTTATTTACAATATATAATTGAGTTCAATGAAAGATTTTAATGCTAGCATATATAGTACAATTTATACATAGTTCTTTTGTCCTTGGAAATGTTGTACAACACAACATCAACTAATAAAGTCATAAAATTATGAACCTCAGTAACTAATTATTAGATGGAGTAGATAGTAATAAAAAATCTTGATAGTATACTTCGTATCTTACTTGCAGGCATTGTAGTTTTCTTCTGTTATACCTATAATTATGTGCAATGTATATTTTAAAGAAATTATTATTTTTTTATTGACATTAGTAAAACGATTGTCTGATCTTTATTTTGTTCTAGAGTGCTACAGTCACTTTGAAAGAAACATGACAATCATAGCAGATAGCAGTAACAAAAAACAAGAAGTAAACCCAGTTTGAATCAAAGTAACCACTTGGCCAGATTATAATTAATAAAGAACTTTATGCACAACCGGGCCGAAATTAATGTGTTTTAGTCATGAAAAGCTGGCCATTGTATCATCTCGTTGACATACTTAAAAAATAGGAATATATTCGAGTGGTTCAAATTCCACTATAAGCCGCAGGCTTCCTATATTACAATTAATTTCCTGTTGTTCTGAGTAACAAGCAAATAAACAAATCCAGAAATCATCATCCACTCCTCGAATCATCCTCATCCTCATCTTCAACTTATCACAAACAACATTCCTGTCACAGCAGACCACAACTCATGTCCTCAGACAATGGACAACCTTGGACAGGGCACACCGTCGGCCTGCGAACCACGGAGTGAACACCGAACACCCGTCTCCAGCTCGCTGCAGACTCTGCACACTCAGCATCTCAATCATCTCGCTCGCCGCCGCCGCCGCCGCCATGTAACATACTAGTACACCGAGCAACGCCAGCGACAACACGCGAACAAAGAACCGTGCGACAAGTTTTTTGCGTCGATGCAAGCAAACCCGTTGGGAAAAAGTTCCATGTTGCCTTGTTTTCAGATTATTGGATGGTGTTTTTGTGATGGGTCTATTGGAAGATTGTTATGAAGAAGATTAATAAGTTCTTTGTTGGAAGTAAATTAAAATATTGGGTGGAGGTAATTGGAAACGGATTGATTTTTTAGACGATGAAAATCTGTGTGAAATTCAAATTGAATTAAGGTTCAAAACATGACGACATTTAATTTTTTTTAATATAAATCAATTTGATATCATCAACTGTTACGCATTTGCTTAAAAAAAATACTAATAACATTTTAATTGTGGGAAATTTATTTTCTGAAATAAAATAAATATATTATCACGCCTTTTACCCATTACTGGGTGTGGAACTCTGCCGAAATAGATCTCGGTAAGTGATATATTTATGCGCGTGAAGTGCGGTTACCAGCCGTCAAATCACGGCCCGCAAAGATGTTAGTGGTGGGGGAGCCACGGGGGTAATTTTAAATTGGTGAACATGTTTTGTCGGCTGTGGGGATCGAACCAGGGTCCGACTTGCTACCACTGTGCCATTACCCCATAAATAAATAAATAACGATTATAATAAGTGATAATGACAACCAAATTCAACACTTTCCTATAATTAAAAGAGCTACTCTAATAATAACAACAACAAAAAACAACAACAAATTATAAACCAATAAGAAAAAGATATCTATTACAATCGATCTTTAAATTAAATTTCAAGTTGATTTTATTATTGCCAACTGTAACAATTCCTTTTGATCACACTGTATTATCAGGAAATAAAAAATAATTCTTTGTAACCTAACCAAACCTTATCTCAGTTTTAAGATCACTGTCAAGTAAATGTCATTATAGTGGTGGCGGAAATTTAAAAAATTGGTCAATGATACTGCACTTTAGCCCACAATTCAAATGTTCATTAAAGAAACAAAATCTGTCAAAATTTTGTTGTTTTCAACGTTACATAGATTATTTATTATCATTGGCCAAATTTTACATATTTTGTAAAGATTCCGACGAAATTACACTTCATTTAACATATTTTCCACGATTTACTTCCCGTTAGTTACGCTGTATTTCTATCATGATCTTTTACAAAGTCTTTTTTTGTTAATCCTCTTTTCTCCGTATCGTACTTAATATCTTTTTATCTTTATCTTATTGGACATTGGATAACGTCTTTTTCCTTACTATTGGAAATAATTCGAGACTCCAAGACAATAAGATCTCTGTTTTGCTATTCCGGATCTTCCTTTGTACATAACTACTCGATTTAAAAAGACAGCTTAAAAACTTAAAACTTGACAACTACATACATACATACATACATATCTTCACGCTATATCCCAACAAATGGGGTAGCACGAACCCTAAAATCACTCATAAAACATTCACTCATCACAATCATCAAACATTTTCATTCAAACACACCACCCTCACTTCAACCACATTCATAGATCACTCCACATAAACTCATTCATTTATTACACTCGAAATCATATATCACACAACAAACCTTCAATCACATAATTCCTATTCACTTAGCATTCATCTTCTTTCTTTAATGTACATAACATATGCATAAAACATCTCAAATTACACAAGCTTACTCTTAACAACGAATCTAATAACGAATTGAACAACGAATCTACACAGATTAGAAAAGATGAAAGCGATAGCCTGCACTTGTATAGGAAAGAAAAGTCCGCACAATGCAGTAACTGAAAATGAAACAAAAAGATAAGAAAGGAAGGGAGTGCCGCCCTGCGCTTGTTTTTGAAAGTGAATATCACACAATTGCAGTTAAACACTCTATGTAAGAACTGAAAATGAATTAAAAGATAAGAAAGGAAGGGAGTGTCGTTCTACGCTTGTTTTTGAAAGTGAATTCCACACAATTGCAGAAAACGAATAAAAAGATAAGAAACGAAGGGAGTGTCATCCCTGCGTTTGTTTTTGACCACTATAAGTAATTAATTAGTACCATAGAAGCGGTATGCAAATTAAAATTGCTTTTTCCTGTGCAAATATTTCTAAAACAAAATACATATTTTTGGCATTTTTTTCACAATCGCAACTGTCCAAAAAGTTGAATTTTAATAATTTAGACAGCAGTTAAACCAAGGAATTTATCTTTGCATCTTCAAAGAAGAAATATTATCTAATTTCAGTAATTTAAACTTCCAGAAATAGTAGTTCTACAGAAGTAACAACCTAATTTGCCTACGAGTTTCCCTGTCTGATAATTATAATAATTTATTCCAAAAAAATCTTAGTAAAACAAAACACTTAACAACCAGTTGTACTCCAACTGATGATTAATCCAAAACACCAAATTAACCAACCCGGTCAATAATAACCCTTCACGAGCGAAAAACCTAACATTTCGTGTAAGAGTCATACCTACGAACACGCGAAACTAAAAATAAAATAAAAACAGGATAAAATACAGATGTAAAACCGCTTGGCAATGCAAATCCTGAGCGTGCGCTCGCTAAACTAACGCTAACCAACCATTATAGTGATCACTACTGGCGTTACGTGGTAGAGGAGAACTGCATGTATCTGTCCATCAGGTGGGCGACGGCGATGGTAGAAGAAGAGAGACGTGGTTGCTACTGCACGCTAGTTGGACTTGCCTCGTTCGTTGATGTAGTACGTGGGATATTTACGAGCTAGTGCAGAGATTGGTGATGTGGAAGGACGAAAAAAAATGTTGCAAATTAATATACTATATGTAATTTTAAGACATTTCATAAGTTTAAATGACGTTGCCTTTCTTTGAAGATGATTCGGAAGTATTTGATTTGCCAATGTATCATTACGCTATTTACGGTGAAATCAGGATACGAAACATGCGGTTTATGGTCATAGTTGAATTTAAGAAACAACTTTTCAAATAAGTAAATTAAACATTAATCAGGATAGGAACGTTTGGCGAAGATTAATTGCGGAATGAATCGGATGATTTCAGAAAAGTGCAGGATTTTTTATTTTAGTTTTGTTGTTTAGTAATTTCATTAGAGTGTTTATCTGCAATTGTGTGAAATTCACTTTCAAAAATAAGCGCAGGGACGACACTCCCTTCGTTTCTTATCTTTTTTATTCATTTTCTAATCTTACATTGAGTGTTTAACTGCAATTGTGTGAAATTCACTTTCAAAAACAAGCACAGGGCGACACTGCCTCCCTTTCTTATATTTTTATTTCATTTTCAGTTACTGCATTGTGTGGACTTTTCTTTCATATACAAGTGCAGGCTATCTCTTTCATCTTTTCTAATCTTTGTAGATTCGTAGTTAGTTTCGTTATTAGATTCGTTGTTAGGAGTAAGCGTGAGTAATTTGAGATGTTTTATGCATATGTTATATACGTTGAAGAAAAAAGATGAATGATAAGTGAATAGGAATGATGTGATTGAAGATTTGTTGTGTGATAAATGATTTCGAGTGTAATAAATGAATGAATTTATACGGAGTGATCTATGAATGTGGTTGAAGTGAGGGTGGTGTGTTTGGATGATAATGTTTGACGAGGGCTGATTGTTTGATGAGTGTGATGAGCGAGTGTTTTATGAGTGATTTTAGGGTTCGTGCCACCCCATTTGTTGGGATATAGCATTAAGATATATATATATATATATATATATATATATATATGTATGTATGTATGTATGTATGTAAACATTAATAAAAACTACATATACCCTTATAATTATATTGTAGTTCGAGTTTATAATTTAATTATGCCTTTGACGTGACGTAAGAAAGGTCTAGCATTCATAGAAGAAGATCAAGTCACTATATAACCGTCTCTCATTCTTCTTTTCTATTTATAATCTATATCTCTCTCTCAAATGTTAAAACTGACGGATGACAGATATTGCGTCATATAATTTGAGGTTAGTTTTCAGAACCAAACTTACAAATGAAATTTTGTATCTTTCTTTCCCAATATGCCCATCTTATACGTCACAGTGACATCACATATCTCTTATACTAACTTTTAAGAAAATACGGGTATTTTAATTATGGTCGGTAAGTGATATATTTTTGCACACGAAGTATGATTATCAGCCGTCAAATCAGATATCAAATGTCGTAACGCTAACTATGCTACCATACTGGCGGATAATTAATTAATATGTTGTAAATCGGTAACGACTACAATCATATTTCTATTAGATAAAGATTAAAATCATTGGACAGCATGAATTAAGATTGACCGGATGAAGATATACCCGTAATATTCGATAAATTGTATACATGTCTTTATTTAATTTACGCAATCTTAATTCACGCAATGTAATGATTATGGCAAATTAAAACCTGATTTTTTCAAATGTGTAAGTTACACCTGCTCAAATGAGGAAATTAAAACATCGAATACCTCCAATTTAATTGTTTTTTTTTTGTTTACCGGAAATGAATGGTAATATGTGATAATTTGAACCTTCCTGCCGACACCTAGCAAGTTTGATTACTTAACAGTTGGTAGCAAGATTGCCACAATATCTCAAAAAATATATTGTTATTGAAATGCATCAAATCACAATCGGCATATTATATAAAAACATCCTGAGGTCCCTGGTTCGATTCCCACAGGCGACAAATTTTCATAATTTGAAAAAGCTATCCCTGTGGCTCCTCCACCACTAACATGTTTGGGGGCCGTGATTTGACGACTGGTAACCGCACTTCACGCGCAAAATATATCACTTACCGAGATCTGCTTCAGCAGAGTGCCACACCCAGTAATGGGTAGAAGGCGTGATGATATATTTATTTATTTATTTATATGGGATGGCTAGCTCAGTGGTATGAAGTCGGCCTGTGGATCCTAAGGTCCCTGGTTCGATTCCCACAGGCGACAAATTTTCATAATTTGAAAAAGCTATCCCTGTGGCTCCTCCACCACTAACATGTTTGGGGGCCGTGATTTGACGACTGGTAACCGCACTTCACGCGCAAAATATATCACTTACCGAGATCTGCTTTAGCAGAGTGCCACACCCGGCAATGGGTAGAAGGCGTGATGATATATTTATTTATTTATTTATATGGGATGGCTAGCTCAGTGGTATGAAGTCGGCCTGTGAATCCTAAGGTCCCTGGTTCGATTCCCACAGGCGACAAATTTTCATAATTTGAAAAAGCTATCCCTGTGGCTCCTCCACCACTAACATGTTTGGGGGCCGTGATTTGACGACTGGTAACCGCACTTCACGCGCAAAATATATCACTTACCGAGATCTGCTTCAGCAGAGTGCCACACCCAGTAATGGGTAGAAGGCGTGATGATATATTTATTTATTTATTTATATAAAAACAACTATTACATATTTGATATCCTGAAAATTAGATTTAAGATATTGTGGACAATCTAAAATACAAGAAATTGTAAGCCAGATGACTTCTACGAATGTCAAAGTCAATATTCATAATTTCACAATTTCCGCATAAAAAATACCAATCATCAACCATGCTTTTTATATTATTTTGTAATGTGATATGCAATCATTAAATCCATTACTTCGATGTTTTAAAATTTAAATATTTGTTATATTTACATCTGTAATTATTCAGAATCTCATTAAGCATATTTTGTAAGTCAAATTTATGCCAAAAGAATATGTTAAATTAGCAATTATTTATAAACAGTTATTAAACTGTCAAAAAGTCATTATAGTTATATAACATATGTTCAATTATTATTTGACTGGTTCAACTAACAACAATTTAATAAAAAGATAATTTTAACAGTAACATAAGGCGTATTCCATTTGCCATCTGGATCAGATCTAACTTATATTTACTGAGCCAGATCACTTATTCATTTCGTTGGAATACTTCGCTGACTTTATTTCAAGTTCTAGAATTATTTATTCTAATTTGCTTTGAAGTAATTCACCCCAAAAAATGCTTCACTTTGCTTAGTTCCGTTTGTTTAGTCATGTTAGCTGTATTCCATTTGCCATTTGGTTCACTTAAATCAGTTCAGATAAATTAGACATTTGATTAAATGAACTGAATTAAGCATTCTGATGCACTTATTGGGGTGAATTATTTCAGAGTAAATTAGAATCAGTAATTCTAGTAATGGAAATAAAGTCAACGAAGTAATTCTGCGAAATAAATAAGTAATCTGGTTCAGTAAATGTAAGTTAGATCTGATCCAAATGGCAAATGGAATACGCCTACCGTGTAATTTATCTGAACTGATTTAAGTGAACCAAGTGGCAAATGGAATACAGCTATTAACAAACGAATGAAAAACTAGGCCTTATATCTATAGAAACCAAATGAAACAACGATTACATATACATAAAAGAAAATGTAATAATTGTAGACAATGGTTTATTTATAAAATACCTAATTTTCAACTTGGAGAACCGTAATTGTGATAAATAATAGCTGTGCTACTTTCCTTTTATGAGGCCAGTTGCGTGAGCATGTATTCAACTTTTGTGTATTTTACGCATTCATCGCAAAATGAAAAGCAAAAACTGTAATAATTTAAAAAATCTTATGGTTATATTCCGATAAGATATAAAAAGCAAGAAATGAATGTGTTTTGTATGGAAGGAATTAAGATAATAATGTTGAATTTACTCCAAGAAATTGTAATAGGTTCCGATATTATTGTTTTCAACTCTATTGAAATGTTTAATATTTGCAATGGTTAGTCTTTTCGTAGATTTCATTACCTAGGTATATCTAAGATATGATTTACAGAAGTATACACAATACATAAAATAAGCATAATAAACATTTGTAAATTGTAATTTATGTATGCTAACAGGTTAATTTGTGTAACTGTAAACTGTAAACATTCATGGAAATTGTTAGGATGTATGCGAGTATTGTGAGTGACATTAATATGCTAGTAAGTTATTATTTTCATTGGGTCTATTAAAGTTTCACTAGTAGTAATTACAACCTCACTGTTCCTAAGAAAGCAATCATTTCAAATGTATTATATAATGTATATTTATAGCTATTTCAGCAATTAGAACGTTATGAAATTTTTTTTCTTAACTAGAAGTAGGCTTTTCTTCCCTCATATGCAGATCGAAAGTTGGTTATTGTCTCTCTAGAGAGGAAAGTAACTATTTTTCTTCCTAGGGAAGAAAGTAACTATTTTCCATTCTAGAGAGGAAAGTAAATGTTTTACTCTCTTATTTATGATTGGTTTCATAGAAACTGTCAGCACTTAGATATTTATTTATATATCATAAATATTTTTAAATTTTCATTTAACTAGCATGATCATTATGATCGTAGAAAAAATCTGCCCTAGGAGTTACGTGTCATTGTCTTCTTTGTGTGATTACTGTTCTCACCCGCGGGAGGAAATAATGCACTTTTTTCCCATGTTATACAAATAGCTATTGAATATTGATTTCATTGAAACACGATAGATATTAAAGGTTATTACCTTTTTTATTTGAAAATTTTCCTATATGCAACTGTTTTAAGAGTTTAATCAAAATTAAGAAAACTTTTAGTGTTCGATTATCTCGATCAATTAAGCATATTACTCTCTTTTAATAGGGCTTTACTAGTGTTACAGATTGACGTTAGTGTCAATATAACAAAACGCAGATTCACTATACCAGATGTTCTAAAACGTTTTTTACTTGTGATCCCATTTATATGAAACACATTTTTTGTGGCCCATGTGTAAGATATTTTATCCACAACTCATATAAAATAAAGACATTATTACACTGATTTCAGTTGAATTATATGGCTCATAAAACACTAGTGTTTTATATTCCATAAAACACTATAAACAACATGTTACTTAGCAACCACTTCATGATCTACTGTATTTTGAGAAACTATATATACGAGTATAACTGAATCACCGTTAAACATTACGACCAATCTTCTTCTATACCTATAATTATGAGTTGTGGATAAAATTTTGTAGTACACTAGTGTTTTATTGGTATATAAAACACTTCAGAATATTAAACACTCGACGTTCGGTCTCGTGTTTAAACTTTTCTTGCGTGTTTTATATACCTAATAAAACACTTGTATAATAAGTAACTATTAATTTATGAAGATACATAATCTACATAAAATTCATTGCAAAATAAGTGTACTGAGCAGTTTTAATCAAAGTAGAAATAAATAATGTACATATTCTTTCTATATTTAAAATTAAACAAAAACATAAATTAAACAGATAAAACAAGAAAGAATTAAAAAAAAAGAGAAAACAAATATAAAAAAATTTAATGAGATGGCTGAGCTTGTTTTTTTCATATAATAAATCTAATCTTAACTTAATTTTTACCAGCGTAGATCTCAGCAATTTCCACGGTTGGGACTAGTACTACAGGGTGATCAAAAGGAATTGTTAAAGTTGGCAATACAATTCCAGAGATCTTTTTATTCTACAGTTGGCACAACGTCAGATAAAGGCGGAAATGCTATTTGACATTTCTAATAAATACAAATAGGTTATGTCAGGAGTCTGACAGCTAATAGAATTTTGACTTTTTAAGTAATAGAAATACTTTAGAAATAAATGTACTCAATTTTAAATTTTAAATGTCACTGTCAACAACAGGAAATGAATTTATGTATCAGGCTTACCAATTTCAAGTAGTTTTTTTTATTGCCAACTGTAACAATTCCTTTTGATCACTCTGTAGTACCAGTATAAAAAATATCGATTCACATAAATATGTGGTGCGAGCGGTAGTAGAATTGCCAATTCAGTAAGTGCTGTATATTCGGCTGTTACTCCAGTTCAAAATATAAGTGACGTTTAATATCTATCTATATATATAAAAATTAATGTTTGTTTGTCTGTTTGTTTGTTTGTCCCTTATGCGTTCTTATACCATTCATCCGATTGCGATGAAATTTTGCTAAGTTGTTGAGTGCACGCCCGCGAAGGTTTCTAACTTAGCACACGTCCAATCCGCCATCTTGAAACAAAATGGCGGCTAGCTATCTTAAAAAGTACTGCACTGATTCGATTCAAATTTGGTATAGACATAGACGAGAACCAATCTTAATATATAGGTATAATAAAGATTCAGTCCGCCATCTTGAAACAAAATGGCCGCTTGCTATCCTGAAAAGTACTACACTGATTCGATTCAAATTTAGTATAGACATAGACGGGAACCAATCTTAACATATAGGTCTAATAAAACTTCAGTCCGCCATCTTGAAACAAAATGGCTGCTAGCTATTCTGAAAACTACTGCACTGATTGGATTCAAATTTGGTATAGACATAGACGGGAACCAATCTTAACATATTAGTATAATAAAGCTTCAGTCTATAATCTTGAAACAAAATGGCCGCTAGCTATTCTGAAAACTACTGCACTGATTGGATTCAAATTTGGTATAGATATAGACGGGAACCAATCTTAACATATTAGTATAATAAAGCTTCAGTCTACCATCTTAAAAAAAAATGGCCGCTAGCTATTCTGAAAACTACTGCACTGATTGGATTCAAATTTGGTATAGACATAGAACGAAACCAATCTTAACATATTGGTATAATAAAGCTTAATTTCGCCATTTTTAAACAAAATGGCCGCTAGCTATCTTGAAAAGTACTGCACTGATTCGAATCTTATTTTGTACGGACATAGACGGGAACCAATCTTAATATATAGGTATAATATAACTTCAGTCCGCCATCTTGAAACAATATGGCCTCTAGCTATCCTGAAAAGTACTGCACTGATTCGATTCAAATTTGGTATAGACATAGAACGAAACCAATCTTAACATATTGGTATAATAAAGCTTAATTTCGCCATTTTTAAACAAAATGGCCGCTAGCTATCTTGAAAAGTACTGCACTGATTCGAATCTTATTTTGTACGGACATAGACGGGAACCAATCTTAATATATAGGTATAATATAACTTCAGTCCGCCATCTTAAAACAAAATGGCTGCTAGCTATCCTAAAAAGTACTGTACTGATTCGATTCTTATTTTGTACAGACATAGACAGGAACCAATCTTAATATATAGGTATAATAAAACTTCAGTCCGCCATCTTAAAACAAAATGGGCCACTAGCTATCCTGAAAAGTACTATACTGATTCGATTCAAATTTGGTGTAAGCATAGACGGGAACCAATCTTAACATATAGGTATAATAAAACTTCAATCCGCCGTCTTGAAACAAAATGGCCGCTAGCTATCCTAAAAAGTACTGCACTGATTCGATTTAAATTTGGTATAGGTACAGACGAGAACTAATCTTAACATATAGGTATAACAAAGCTTCTGTCCTATGCCATTCGAATTCAGACGTTTGCAGTTTCCGGTACGACTCGCATTTGCAATGACCGTCAACAAAGCACTGGGACAGTCGCTACAAGTGTGTGGACTAAACTTGGAAAATCCATGCTTCTCACATGGACAGCTGAACACAAACACTTTCTTTGAGTTGCAATGAAACGCATGCGGGGTACTCGCATTAAATTGTAGACCACGCGAACGAAGTCGCGGGTAATAGCTAGTTTTAAATAAAAATTATAAATTTACATATATTCATTTATTAATATTTTCTGCGACTCCTCAGGATGGTCACGCCACTACTAGGTTAAGAACCACTGCACTATACTATTATTTTATTGTTGAACTACTCGTCGTCTTAGTTCAAAGATGATTTTAGGGCAAATATTTAGTTTTCATGAACTTAGGCCCCTGGGGTCAAACCCTAATGCTTTTAAAGACGAATAGTAGTTAAAACTTATATATTAAAAGAAATTAGAAAAAGTAATAACTATAATAAGTCGACTATATTTTTCTTTCTGTATGGAGCAATTGAGAATAATAACCAAAATTTCGAAAAAATAATCGTTCGTGTAAAATAAAGTTGTTCTGCATCGAACGTGCCCGATGTTCCGTAATATGACGCTAGTCGATGTTCCAAAATTCGTGATCTAATTTAGTCTGAAATCGTGGGAAATTACTCTAGAGTATGATGGGCAGCCGCTTCTTGGAAGCAAAACGTTTAGTTCGGTAATTATGTTTTATTTTACGCTCGAACGGGACCAGTCCTGATCCGATGCTTGGCGTTCTGAATGAATTAAAGTTAATTTTATTTTCAGGGATCATTTTGAACGATTAACCATCTTTAGTTGCAATCAATTATTTAATTTATCTTGTAATCATATATTAAAATTGCAGTTATTATTTTTAATTCACACAACAGATTTTATAATCGAAAAATTCGCCACTGTTGTACGCCAGCTTTTTTTCCATCTCAAAAACATTCAAGTATCTTCAAATTGAACATTTGACATAGTATAGTTGTAGCTGTCACACGTTGCTCTTATTATTTATACACAAATTTTATGTTTTTAAATTTATTACAATAATTTCAATCTTCAACTACAAAAATATGTATAATAAAATGCACATTATATTTATTGGTATCCAGTCGGCCCATGGTTCGATCCCCACAACAGACAAAACATTTTCACCAATTTAAAATTACCCCTGTGGCTCCCCCACCACTGATATCTTTGAGGGCCGTGATTTGATGACTGGTAACCGCACTTCAAGCATATAAATATATCACTTACTGAGATCCGCTACGGCAGAGTGCCACATCCAGTAGTGGGTAAAAGGCGTGATGATATATTTATATTTATTACTTTCTTATACACAGTATATGCCTCATCAGTAAAGTTAGACATAAAGTAGTCAACATTGCTAAAATATTATACGAAAACAAATTTGACATTTTATATGTTTCAAACAGATAATGCTGACTTACTGAAAATCTAAATTACATGTTTACTCGTATTATATATCATTCATATATTTTAAATATTAAATATGCTGTGTATAAGAAAGTCGTGTGGTGACCACACCAGATTTTTTTTTATATTTGTTTATGCTACTCTGTACAACAGGAACTTAATCCCAATTATGATACAGGATCCGAATTCACTAAGCCAACCGTATTCCCGGACATGAAATGGATTAATCGTGGTCCACTGTACTACATATGTTTAAATAATGCTTAAAAAAAGAATCAATAATAACACTTTTTTTTCATTTTATTTTCGTATAATTCAATAATAGCATGGGGTAGATAGCGCAGTGGAATTGAATGGACATGTTGACTTGAGAACCCGAGTTCGATTCTTACAACCGACAAACTTTACTCCACATTAAAAACTATGGTCCCCCTTCACTAAAATCTTCAGGGCCGTGATTTGACGACAAGTAACCGCACTTCACGCCCAAAACATATCACTTATCGAGATCTGCTACGGCAGAGTGCCACACCCTTTAATGAATAAAAAACGTGATGATGTATTTATTTATTTTATTTTATTTCAATAATATCTAATATAATGGGGTAGCTAGCTCAGTGGTATCAAGTCGGCCTGAGGATCCTGAGAACCCTGGTTCGTTTCCCACAGGCGACAAACAATTTTCACCATTTTAAAATTACCCCTGTGGCTTCCCCACCACTAACATCTTTGGGGGCCGTGATTTGATGGCTGGTAACCGCACTTCACGAGTAAAATATATCACTTACCGAGATCTGCTTTGGCAAAATGCCACACCCAGTAATGGGTAGAAGGCGTGATATATTTATTTATTTATTTTTTATATCTAGCTTCCAAAAGATTAGTGTACAGGTGCCAATTACAGACCCATTAAGGGTTAATTAATCGGGCAGTTGTAGTATAATGGTCGTGCTCCTGCTTTTGTTTCGTGTGAATTCATGGTATCAGGTTCAAATCACGCTGATGTCAATTTAAGGTCAAAAATACAATTATGTTCGCTTAGATCAGATTTAAATATAAGCTGCAGGCTTCCTGTATTTTTATTGCAATTAATTTTTTGTTGTACAGAACTGTGAACTTGAATCTTTGTAATGTCAGGTTAAAGGAAGATTTACGAGTTGAATTGAAACGTCTGATGGATTTCGTAACTCTTCTGAGATGGTAGTAACAGAATAAACATATAAAACTTTAAAATATTTATTCTTTGATCAAGACACAACATGTCAATACGAAAGCTACTATTCAACTGTCTACTATGCGTCACACTCCAATGCTGACAACTCACTGTTAACAAAAATAGTCACTTCAATTGGCGGCAAATTCAAATATAGCAAAACGTTCATACAACGTCTACGGATTAATAATTGATGAGTATGTAAACTGATAGTGAAATCAACTAATCCGGTCCTTATTTTTGTATAAAATCCCAAGTGTGAGTAGCAAATCAACAACCAACACCGCGTCACCTACAAAACTTCGAAAGCGGTCGAACAGACACCAAATTTAATTAACTCGATTTTGGTCTCGGCACTGCTATAATCCCACTTTCCTCAACTACATGAAGAACTTTATTCCAACTCAGACATGCTTTATTTGATCTTAAAACGCTAGCACTTGGTGTTCAGTGCATTGTTAGTAGTCTGGGGTCGTAGTGGCAGCGTCTCCGTGATGATGAAGCGATTTCGTGGGCAATCAGAGCCAAGGCCGGGTCTGGCTCACGGGCCGCATTCAGATGAGGTTGCAGAGACGATTTATTTAGTATCCTACGAATTCGGCCACTGCGAATAAGTCCCAAGAGGATCTACCATATCTTACAATAGAGATGGGAATTCTAGTTCATTTGAGTGAACTAGTTCATTCGTTCTCGATCACTGAAGTAGTTCATTAGTTCACTTTCGTTCACGAAATTTTTAAGTCTATGATGAACGGAAATCGTATTGTATTGTGATTCACGAGCGAGAACAAGTGAACTTTATGGATCTGGTTCTACTATAATTTGACAGTAGACAGCAGAAGCAGAGCGGTGATCATAGCAACGACCACGAACGAATGAAGTACGAGTATGAGTCTCGTTCACTCGTTCACTTGTTCTGCGTTTTCCGCTCACAGCTTTCGAATCGACCTCATCGGCCGGGGTGCCGGAAAGTTCACCGAAAACAATTCACCGAACAAACAATTCACCGAAATACAATTCATCGAAAAACATATTCATCAAAATGATAATTAAATTGTAGTATTTTTAATGTTCCTTAGAACTGGTAGAAAAATGCAGGCATTTAAAAAAGGATACTTACCGTAAATTCCAAATCTTTTTAATATTATCCATTACGTTAAATATCGTTAATTATTGCAGGGTTAATGTAATTATTATTGAATCGGCTAAAATTTGTTTAAGCTGGGACAGTTTCTAATGACATTACTGCACTTGCGCATATATACTACTTATAATAGCATCGTTGCCAAAATATTATTAGGATTTATTCAAATAGAGCGTCACGTGTGCGGCCAAGACGGCGCACCGATGCATAAAAAGTACAGAGACCGTGCTATGAGGACAGAGCATCTAGCTCCAAATTACAACAAGAATAACATACATGAGTATTTACGAGACATAGCAAATAATTTATATTATTAATGTAAAACATATAGTTTTATAAAAATTAAATTGTAAAGGAAAATTAATTAGCATTTTGGTGAATCATATTTCGGTGAACAGTCTTTCGATGAATTGTATTTCGGTTAATTCCTACTTCGGTGAATTGTTTTTCGGTGAATTGTATTCGGTGAATTGCATTCGGTGAATTGCATTCGGTGAATTGTTTTCTGTGAACTTTCCTAGACCCCACCGGCCGTGCCGCCGTGGTGGTGAATCATATCCGAATAGTTCGCAGTGAACTAATCTTTAATAAAAAAAGTAGTTCGTGTCGTTCACTATAAGGAATAGTTCATAGGAACTAGTTCGGTCACGAACTACACACCTCTATCTTAGAATACACATTCGTATTATGGATTATTTCTGTTCCACAATAAGTTCAAAAATAGGTAGCTATTTCAATGATGGTTCTATTTTATGAAAAACGAGGCTGTATTCGCCACACAAATATAGAAACAGTCAAATGATGCCGGTAGGAGAATTTGTGGAATTTGTTTAATATTAAGACGTCCTGGGTTCAAATTCCGGTGTCATCTAGTTTTTATTCTGTAAATAAATCATTATTCATTCAGCTGTACTGTGGTGTGGGTAGCGTTACGGAATTTGAATCCGGAGATCCCAAGTTTGAATCCCACTCAAATTATATGAAGTACCATACTTCCCTCGGTGAGTCCGAATCCTGTACTGTAATTGGAAATCAAGTCATGTTGTACAAAGCATAAATTAATAAATAAATCTAATATGATTAGTAAAATAAATAAATATATCATCACACCTTCTACTCATTACTGGATATGGCACTCTGCCGTAGCAGATCTCAGTAAGTGATATATTTTTCGCGTGAAGTGCTGTTAACAGCCGTTAAATCACGGCCCCCAAAAATATTAGTGGAAGGGGCCCACAGGGATGAAAATTCTTTGTCGGCTGTGAGAGTCAAATATGACTAGCAATATTTTATTTAGCAGTGAGCTAACTTAAATCAGTCTGGTACTAACTTGCTTAAACTGATTCTGGTAGAGATGGAGATTACTTCAAACTGAATCGTATCAGGAATCAGAAAATTTAGAGGTGAGGATAAAATGATCCATTCAATTGAAATGACAAAAGAAGAGAACAAAACTGGCCAATTTAAATAAGATCTGATTAAAATGGTAAACAGAATACACCTAAAACCTCCATTCTATGACTCATTGACTGGGTATCCATCACGAACATTTAAGTAGAGTGAACTATTACTACGACTGGTAAGTAAAGTATATATTTTCATTTCTCGACATCCGTAATACAGGATATTCAGTGAATCAGTAAATTTACGTCGTAAAAAATTATTGAAACAATGACATATGCATACATTCTGTCACCCAAGATTACGCAATTTATTTCCAAATTGTTATTCCGGTTACCTATCCCGAAATTTATGTTCGTAAATAAATACTATAAAAATATCATTGTTTTAGTTACTTTTTTTGATATAAAATAAATATAAATATATCATCACGCCTTTTACCCATTACTGGGTGTGGCACTCTGCCGGAGCAGATCTCGGTAAGTGATATATTTTGCGCGTGAAGTGCGGTTACCAGTCGTCAAATCACGGCCCTCAAAGGTGTTAGTGACGGGAGAGCCACAGGGGTAGTTTTTGAAATGGTGAAAATTGTTTGTCGTCCGTGGGAATCGAACCAGGGTTCTAAGGATCCACAGGCCGACTTGATACCACTGAGCTAGCTCCCCTATACTTTTTTTGATGACGTAGGTCAATTAAGTCATTAGTAACCTATAGCAAAGATGTCTATGATACTGCTTGTTTCAACATTTTTGTATTAATCAAAAATCAAAATATTGCAATTTCTTAATTTTCTTTCAAAATATAAGTAACGTCTAAGTTGTGTTCTGGGCAGTTCCCACATAAAATGTGCAACTGAAATGGATTAATGGATATATTGTGAAGTTCCGCATTTCAATTTTGCAATATGTCTATGTTTTTTATTTATAAATCTTAAGGTAGTACTAGTGTGACGGTGGCGCCATCGGTTTTGGGGTGGCGAAACTGATGCTCAAAAAAATATAAAAATTGAATAAAATAAGTGTTTTATACTTATTATGATTTGAATATCATAAATTGTTACCAGGTTGTTGGTCTAGTGAATTTTCAAAAACCGTACCACCGTGTGGTGTTGCCATTATAAATTGGGATTCTTAATTTTTCGTTAAAACCAAGGCTTTGCATGGCTATATATCCATTACTAAACGATAAAAAACTTTCATCTTCTGATACAATATACATGGATAGTTCTAGAACATCATACTAGTTTTTCAAATGAAACTGTAAAATTTTAGAGGTACACAAACCAAATATGTGCGATTCTGAGTGATGATCGCCATAAGCCCCGTGTATAAGAACTCAACTTTACAAGCGAATATATTTGTTCACAGACGATGAATGTGTTTCATATTTTAACAGGATGCGTATGACTATCCAATGTTTACGTGCGCAAAATTTCATTCAGATCTGCAAAAAAAAATTTCACGCTAGTACTACCTTAAGATAATATTTAAAATTTTGTACTGGTGAAAGATATCTTGCTTGTACAGTTCTAATGGAATAATGGAAACAGGATTCATTGTATACAATTCTATTATATTTGAAATAAAATGGCTATTATATGTTTGGAGCAAACAAGCAGTGGACGTAACAATGGTTCACTAAGCGAGTCATTTGGATGTGCAGCACATGCGATGTTTAGTGCATACGGTCGGAGTGCATTTGCAATCTAATGGGGCTGTTATTGCCTGTTGGAAGATTCCGCGAGAAATTACTTGCGCACACGTTCATGTTGCCACACGGTGCACCAGCACCGGCATACACCTCATTCAAGGTTAGAGTTTTAAAGCTTGGCATGTGATGGGAATGACTGCGACTGCTTTGAATAAGGATTTCAATGAAATTCTTCATCTTATTGAAGAAGCAAGAGGATGTATTTATGAATACTCACACTTTGCATTTGCAAACATAAACTTTTAATAATTTTTATTTATTCTGCTCAGTGGTATGAAGTCGGCCTGTGGATCCTGAGGTCCCTGGTTCGATTCCCACAGGCGACAAATTTTCATAATTTGAAAAAGCTATCCCTGTGGCTCCTCCACCACTAACATGTTTGGGGGCCGTGATTTGACGACTGGTAACCGCACTTCACGCGCAAAATATATCACTTACCGAGATCTGCTTCAGCAGAGTGCCACACTCAGTAATGGGTAGAAGGCGTGATGATATATTTATTTATTTATTTATTTTACAACAGGAACTTAATTTCAATTACAGTACAGGGTCCGGTCTTACCGACCCGTAGTGTAGTAGTTCATATATATTTATCTTGAATGGGATTCGAACTAGGAATCTCCGGATTTGAATGTTGTTATGTTTTCCACACCACCGCGCACCGTACTGCCGGATATAATAGTACAGTTTCTTATACCTATGTATAAATATGGAAAGAAACCATGGAAGCATTTTAAACTGAAGATCGGGGTAAATTAAATATATTTTGAACTAGAGATAGAGAAAAAAATAAATAAATATATCTTCACGCCTTTTACCCATTACTAAGTGTGGCACTCTGCCGAAGCAGATCTCGGTAAGTGATATATTTATGAGCGTGAAGTGCGGTTACCAGCAGTCAAATCACGGCCCCCAAAGACGTTAGTGATGGGGGAGCCACAGGGGTAATTTTAAATTGGTGAAAATGTTTTGTCGGCTGTGGGGACCGAACCAGAGTTCTTTGGATCCACAGGCCGACTTGCTTCCACTGTGCCATTACCCCATTGGAGATAGAGATTAATTCTAATTTAAGTAGCGTTAGTTTCCTGATTATTTTTAACTTGAAAGATGTTGTGAATAATGATTGCTGCGAATTTATTTTCTGTTTTTAATTTTCTGCTTGTGTTAACTCTTTTTATCATTCACATACAAACTATGAATTTACGAAAAAAGATTCACATATTCTTGAAGTTGCTCATTAATAGCAGTCGTGGTATAAATTAAATAAATGCAAGAAACACATAATCGATGTGGTTTCATAATTAACCGTCACAAATCAACTCCAAAATTCCACTGTTTTAGATTAGCGACTCTCAAAGAGCTATAATTTTTTAAAAAGTAACTAAAAACACTAGATAGCGTTTCCAGATGACGAATTCAACTTTGTGCTAGAGCATAGGTAAATTATTAAATAATTTCATTGTTAGTTAATATTAAGAAACGAGATTTAAAACCAGAAAATAACCAACCAACTCAACATTTCTACTTCTACTATATCTATATTGAATAATAAAAATAAATATATTATCACGCCTTTTACTGGGTGTGACAGTCTGCCGAAGCAGATCTCGGTAAGTGATATATTTATGCGCGTGAAGTGTGGTTACCAGCCGTCAAATCATGGCCCCCAAAGATGTTAGTGGTGGAGGAGCCACAAGGATAATTTTAAATTGATGAAAATGTTTTATCGGCTGTGGGGATCGAACCAGAGTTCTTAGGATCCACAGGCCGACTCGGATACCACTGAGCCATTAGCACATTAATTAATCATGACATCCCTATATGAATGTATGCCCTCATTATTATGATAAAGTAATCATCGTTACTTTGGAAAAAGACGATCATGTTTATATCTTAAAAGTATAATGAAATTAATGGAATAAGAATAAAATAAATAAATATATCATCACGCCTTCTACCCATTACTGGGCGTGGCACTCTGTCGAAGCAGATCCCAGTAGGTGATATATTTTACGCGTGAAATGCGGTTACCAGTCGTCAAATCACGGCCCCCAAAGATGTTGGTGGTGGAGGAGCCACAGGGGTAGTTTTTGAAATTATGATATACAGGCAATCGTAGCGTAGTGGATAAAAGCGAGGTAAAACTTGCGTTTCTTAATTAGCAAGCAAGAGGTCGTGCGTTCAAATCTCACTGAATTCTAGTTATATCAAAAAAATACGATTGTGTCTGAGTGGTTCGGATTCCACTATAAGCTGTAGGTCCCCTGTACTGTAATTAGGATTTACTTCCTGTTGTGCAGAGTATCAAATAAATAAATAAATAAATTAATTAAAATTGTTTGTCGCCTGTGGGAATCGAACTAGGGTTCTCAGGTTCCCAGACCGACTTCATACCACTGAGCTAGCTAGAATAACGGCGGAAAATCTATAAATTTGACAATTGTACCTTATTTATTGAAGAACTAATAGATATGAAGTTCTAAGAGTTATATTTGTTTAACAGAGTAAAATGATCGTTTTGAAGAAGTAAATACGTTGGTATCTGAAGTCTTCCAGTCTGTAATAAATGGCAGGCTTCATTACAAATTGCTACAAAGTAGAGAAAGCATCCAATTGGTATTCCAATTCCACGTTTTATAGCTCTAAATTACAGGAACTCATCTTGCATATATTTCCGATGATGGTCGAAGGTAGCCGAGCGTGTCTGGTGCGCGCGTGGTGCCCACCTGGTCCACTGTAATTGAGATATGAGCGATGGATCATAGCGGCGGCCCCAGACCTGTGTTTAGTTGGGCGGGCCAGCGAGAGCCGTGCACCATCTCTACCCATCGCACGACCGGTAATTGTCCAAGCAATTTCGATTCTTCCTCGACTCTACCAATCTGAAGAGCAGCGAGATTGAACAACAAATGTTACGTGGCTTTGTCTTCTTCTGTCATTTCATTTTTTGTGTGCAGAAACTATTGTTTGATGATGCCAAATGGAGTTTTTCGAGTAATATCATTTTAATGACGGATTAAGCCATTAGGTTTTCTTAATATTTACAAATGAAGATGTCACGCTATTCTACAAACTGACAGTTCTATTTTCGCACATGTTTTTTAAATATATTTTTTATATATTATATATTATGGGGTGGCTAGCTCAGTGGTATGAAGTCGGCCTGTGGATCCTGAGAACCCTGGTTCGATTCCCACAGGCGACATACAATTTTCATAATTTCAAAAAGCTACCCCTGTGGCTCCTCCACCACTAACATATTTGACGTGATTTGACGACTGGTAACCGCACTTCACGCGCAAAACATATCACTTACCGAGATCTGCTTCACCAGATTGCCACACTCAGGAATGGGTAGAAGCCGTGATGATATATTTATTTATTTATTTATGAATAGCAGCGTCCGAAAATATTAAGAATTTATGTTTCAACACTGGGATAAAATAACAAACAACTTATTGTCAAATAAGTGAAAGAATATCGAATTGAAAACACAAAATAAATTGCGCAAATTATATTAACTGTCGATTATTGATACAATATTATTGTATTTCATTTGTACGACAGATGAATTATCACATTTCAACTTTATCATGAGAGTCATATTGACATGAAGTGTTGAAATATTAAATTAAGTCATGAGGATAAAATCAAAAATTGTGAAAAATCTAAAAGTATTATTTACCTAACCTGTTTATCTTTTCAATAAACTTAAAAAAAATATAATAATAGATAATATATTTCATTTATAATAAAAATCAGTCGCGTGTAGTTCATATGTGCAAGATGTGCATTTTAGATATATTTCAGAAACTAAATGATTAAAATCAAATAAATAAATACATTATTACGTCTTTTACCCATCACTGAGTGTGGCACTCTGCCTAGCAGATCTCGATAAGTGATATATTTATGCGCGTGAAGTGCGGTTACTACCCGTCAAATCACGGCCCCCAAAGATGTTAGTGGAGAGCAAGCCACAGAGGTACTTTTTTATGGTGAAAATGTTTGTCGGCTGTGGGAATTAAACCTAGGTTCCCAGAATCCACAGGCCGACTCGATACCATTAAGCCACCTACTCCATATTAAAATCAATAATTTGGCTATTGTAAAATATTATTTATATTTCAGTTCATATTTATTTAGTTTGGAAAATATAAAAATAAGCATTTATACAGGCATGAATAAGAGCGTGTCGGGCGCGTATTGCGTTAACTAAATATCAGTGCACAGATAAAGTGCACATATCGGTCGTGCACGCTGTTCTATAACTCCAGCCTATATCCTACATACAGCGCGGAACAGTCTAGCTGGTCAGAGAAAGACAAAATATTAATAAAACATATCGCTTGTACTCTGTCTCCACGTGCATTGTGAATTTGTGCACTTATTAGGTTTTTAGTAACAATAACTGCGTTGTTTTGACTATTATAAGACTTGCAAACGAACGTTAATCGCTTAGATTCTTTCAAAAATGTAATTCTATCACCTCTTATTCAACATATAAATAACAAATTTAATATTTATAAATTCTTTTTCAACTGCTTTTGCTGAGAAATGATTTTCTGGATTAAAGCGAATTAAAAATTATCCCCGTAATACGAGTCAATAACGAATGAGTAGTTTATCGTTAATTACTAGTGAAAAGGAATCATTTAAATACCTACTAAAATTAGACTTTTTTGAAAATGTTATTAACGATTTTGTAAATAATGGCGAAAGAATAATGGATATAATTTACAAATAAATGTGTTCACAAAAAAACTTTTATAAATTTATTATAACGATGTTTGCTTATTAACCCCAACAAACAAACAAAAATACATATCTAAAAAAACTCACCGCATGCTACTAATAACAATAATATTTTATTTCAACTGTTTAAATGCAAACTTGAGATCCAATTGGACGCATGATTCATCTTAAGAGTAGAAGAAATCAATGTTTATTCTTACTCAAGCAGTTCGTCAAAAGTTGAAAATTTTGTAATTTGAAAACATTAAATTTATTTGTAAATAATAACGGAAAATGATTTCAAAATTATGATTTAATTTCTCAAAAACGGGGAGAAGAGTAATAATAATAATAAAAAACAGTATATTTACAAATATAGTGATCTATGCATTAGTAAACATTCACAGGCAGATTCATAAAGCGGATTAGCGCTAACACCATTTTATATTTCGTTTTTAACTCTCTTTTCAATGTACGAAACAACTTTATTTTAACTTGAGTTGAAAAGAGAGTTAATTAACATCAAATTTAGTTTATTTCTTTAATCTGTTTTAATTTGAAACAGAGTTATAGATAATATTAAAAACGGTGTTAGCGCTAATCCGTTTTGTGAATCTGCCTGTTATTTTATTTGAATTGAACAATTTTTATGGGTTTATTGAATATTTTATTTTTCCAATTAGGGACATGAATCACTTAAATGTAGCTGAATATTGAATTTAATTGATTTATCACGATTTTGCATGATTTAACAAAATAAGGAAGTGAATATTTTGTAACTTGTAAAGCAGGTGGAAAAAATTATTCACACCTGTCATAAAAATTAATTTAGTAATCATTTAACGAAAGATATTCATCTAAATTGATCGTGTAAAAATTAAACAATGATTATAATTTCTAAAGACCATGAAATTAAATTATAACAAGTCGTGTCAGGAAAATGACTTTCAAAACTAGTTGGATGATTTTCAAAATGATATTAATATAAAATAATTGGCCTGATAGTAACTGACGATAAAACCAAATTGATTATATTATGCAGTAAATATAATGAATAGTTATTTATGTTTAAAAACCATTTGTACGAAAATGAAAATTAAACAAAAAACAAAATGAGAATCAACGCATTTAGCATGAGATTACTTGGAGAGCTCGACTGACGGATCATCCTGTATATATATAATTAACATGTATATTAATATTTAACGCAGGTAAAACAACGAAAGGCTGGACATAATTTATGTGCGGGCATCGTAAATTTCGTGCAGATTATTCTCGTAGTAGGGCTGCAGGGATACTTCGAGAACAGCGGCAGGTGTGCCAACCTGCTGTTAGCTGAAATCCCCGTGACTTCGCGGGGCTGCAGCCCCTTGCCGCTCGCCCCGAAAAGCCGCACGAGCTCAAGACGCGAACGGGTTTGTTGGCCTTTTGATGTGCTCTCTGCGCCTCTGCCAAATTGCGAACGAAGATCGTAAACGAATTTTATGCTCATGGGCGCCGATGGAGATTTTTTATCAATATTTATGAGTTACCCCAAATATGAACAACATTATAGCAATATTTTTCAAAATATAATCAAGTCCCAAAGTTATATATTAAAATATCTACGGAATTACCCTATTTCTCAACTGGACAACCTGCTTTTGTAATTAACTTAATTTTGTACTATATTTTAATATTCAACATGATTGAGGATTGAAAAAAATAATAAATCAAACACTATAACTGTAACGATCTAATGACAAACCGATTCGTTAACTCGCAAATTTATTAGTTGAAATGTGTTACTGTTTTTTTACTGGTCTTTATAATAATTATAAATAAAATAAAATAAATATATCATCATCAGAGCTGGGCAGTAGCTAGTTACTTTTGTAGCTTAGCTACTAGCTTAGCTACATTTACCTTAGCTGTAGCTGTAGCTTAGCTAACTGTGAAAAAATATAGCTGTAGCTGTAGCTAGCTTCTTTTTTTTTCTATTAGCTTAAAAATAACAACTTTTTTATAGCTTCAAGCTACTTTTTAAGCAGAAGGTCAACAAAGTACGCATGCGTACAAGCTAAACCCACACAAAATAATTATTTGTTGCCGGTTCTAACTGGCTCTAATACGCAAAAATACACAGTAGGTGCCAGATGGTATTTGCTATTTTTAATATTTACCTGTATGTACTTAATAGTAAATTAACAGTCATTATAACAAAAGACTGATCATATGACAATGGCAAATTTAATTGTTTCACAATAATTTTAAAAAATAGCTTTAAAATATAACAGCTACTTTAACGAAAGCTTTTAGCTGTAGCTTAGCTATATTTTACAAAATATAGCTTATAGCTGTAGCTTAGCTACTTTTTTAAAGAATAGCTGTAGCTGTAGCTTAGCTACTTTTTTTAAGTAGCTTGCCTAGCTCTGATCATCATGCCTTTTACCCAATACTGGTTGTGGCACTCTGCCGAAGCAGATCTCGGTAAGTGATGTATTTATGCGCGTGAAGTACGGTTACCAGCCGTCAAGCCATGGCCTCTAAAGATGTTAGTTGTGGGGTAATTTTAATGTGGTGAAAATAATAGTAATATAATCTTTGTTTGTTTTCAAATTATAAAGAGAAATTGGGATAACGCCAGGATTTGAACCTGGGACCAATGGACTCTGGTCAAATACTTTAACAAACTAAGCTACGGTTGTCATGTAATTCAAATACAATGTTATTACAATTTTTATCTCTATTTTGTTATGTGCCATAGGTAGCCTCGATCCCACGGCTTCATATACTGAAAGATTTAACACGAAAGTCGTCTGCAGTGACTCTCTAAGGAGAATATTTATCAATTGATGTTTGCTACGTCTTCAATATGAAGTTCGGATTTAAGAACGTACCAAATAGATACAACAGATACCTATATTAAATTAGAAATGACAGTAGAACTAATTTTAATCACTTTCGTATTGACCTTGATTATAGTTATGGCTTGATAATTACGTCATATTTTAAACCATGACAACGAAACAATAAACAAAATACTTAGTGGCACAAAACAATAGAATATTGTGTAACAAGTATGGAATGGTACTTATTTCGCATGAGTACGAAAGTTTGTAGCAAGGAGAAGGCAAACACTGCAATTTATACGAGTGAGAAATGGATATTCCATGTCAGTTATATGCTAAGCTTTTCCACAATTACGATAATGTTGTCATATTAATTTATATTTTAATAATAAATTTATATCGATTTCACTAGTCCTTTGATCATACTAAATTAGTATCCTAGCAACGTATCAACCCGTAAGATATGGACCATTGGCGTATTCCATTTGCCATTTGTATCAGATCTAACTTAAGCTGTATCCATTTGCCACTTGATTAACTAAAAATCAGTTCAGATAAATTAGATAACATGGCAAATTAACTAAATTAAGCAAACTGATGCATTTATTGGTGTGAATTACTTTGAAGTAAAATAGAATCCGTAATTCTAGTACTGAAAATGAAGTCAGCGAAGCAATCCAGCGAAATAAATAAGTGATCTGGTTCAGTAAATGTAAGTTAGATCTGATCTAAATGGCAAATGGAATGCGCCTTGATACTTACTAAACCAAATCACTTATTTATTTCACTAGGATACTTCGCTTATTTTAATTCTAACACTAGATTTACTCATTCAGATTTAGTTTAAAGTAATACACCCGAATCAGTGCATCAGTATGCTTAGTACAGTTAATTTAGTCATGCTGTCCACTTTATCTGACCTGATTTGAGTGAACCAAGTGACAAATAAAATACACCTATCGACTATCACTTGCTTCACTTAAATCAGTTCATATAAATTAGACAACATGACTAAAAAACTGAACTAAGCAATCTGATGCTCTTATTGGGGTGTATCACTTTAATCTAAATCCGAATTAGTAAATCTAATATTGTGAATAAAGTGAGCGAAATAATCCAGTGAAATAAATAACTGATCTCGTTCAATAAGTGTAAGTTAGATCTTATCCAAATGGCAAATGTTAATATGCCTATTAATAGGCGTATTCCATTTTCCATTTGGATCAGATCTAACATACATTTACTGATCCAGATCACATATTTATTTCGCTGAATTACTTCGCTTAGTTTATTTTCAGTACTAGAATTTTATTCTAATTTTCTTTGAAGTAATTCATTCCAATAAGTTCATCAGTTTGTTTAATTCAGTTCATTTAGTCATGTTCTCTAATTTATCTGAACTGATTTAAGTGAACCAAGTGGCAAATGGAATACAGCTAATATCTCACATTGCTTATGGTTACCATGAAATATGAAAATGTGTAGCAACGACAAACATACAATGAGCAGATATGTTACTGGTCGCAAAACAAATGAGTCACGAATAAATACAATGACGTAATGTAATTATCAAGCTATTTGATATGAGGTATAGATTCATTTTTAATAATAAAAAGTATGCAAGTATTTTAATTTTATTTTCATTCTCAATTTACTAAAAGCAAATATTTTTAAAAACAGTTTTATAAACGCGAAGATGTTGAATAAATGGTAATTTCTGAGGTTATTAGTGCTGGCATGATTGGCTTAGCGTATCCAGGAGTTAAATCTACTCGTACTATGCAAACAGCTTGACTCAATTTAAGTTTTAACAAGACACAAACTCCTATTATGAGTATTAAGTCAGGAACTGTCATTAGAAACGACATCATTTGAGCAAATTTAATTTTGTCTTTTTATAAGTCGTTATACAAATGGAGAGTTATACAATTGACGTCAGACCAGGGAGAGATAAAATGGAACTAAAAGAAAGAGACATCTTGCACTAGTGAGAGAGTTAGTTGACAGACCACGACTAACCACAGCATACTTTTAACATACGATGCAGATTAAATGGCATGTTAAAAATATGCTCTAGTGGATCATGGTCTGTCAACTAGCTCTCTCACTAATACGATATATCTCTTTCTATTCCCATTTTTAAATGTATAACTCGTCATTAAAAAGAAACTTAGTAGGTTTGAATATTCAAATGTTAAGCTTTGGAATGTACTACGCACATCCTGTAACGAGTAATTATCAATATATTCGCAAAAAAACAATCCTATTGCTAATTCTATCCCAGCAGTCAATACTTTCCAACCAGGAACTTCTCAATAACCATAATCTCCTCCTAAATAAACAAACTCGCAACAACTATCATCCAGGCTAATTTTCTCAACTCTTTAGTTCTTTTGCAGTTGTTCGCTGCCACTGGTCGATCGGTTCACCATCGCCTGGGGCCGTGCGCGGTGCGGGGCAAGGGCGCGAGGGGGCCCACCACGTAGTGGTCGGTCGACGCTCTTTGATTGAGCAATTATTGAGGTACATCTCAATCACGAAGTGCGCGAGCTGCAGAGGAGGCAGGCGCACGCAACGAGAGGACTCGCTCGGTGGAATGAAGCAGATTTGTGTGAGGAGCTGAAGTTGGAGAGTGGTAGCACTGGCACGCACAGTGTTAAAGTCAATTATGTTTGTAACTGGACGGTGGTGTGTTTTGTTTTAGGATTGTTGTAGAAAATAGGATGATTATCAATGGTCGACACGAAACTCTATGTTTTACTTTTATTTCTGGAGATGAGTAATGAGATTTCGTATAATAACTTTTCATTTTCATTCTTTCATATTGGAAAGTTTGTAGTTTTATTAAACATTATTTCATTCCTATACAGGATGTTTCTATACTTTGGGATCAAACTATAAGGGTAGATATGATATAGATATGATTTAAAAAAAAATTCGCAAAATAAATTTCAACGTATTTAAAAGAATGGCTCAGTGGTATCGAGTCGGCCTGTAAAACCCTGGTTCGATTCCCAGAGCCAACAAACATTTCCACCACATTAAAATTACCCCTGAAGCTCCCCCATCACTTACATCTTTGGAGATCGTGATTTGACGACTGGTAAGCGCACTTCATGCGCATAAATATATCACTTACCGAACACAACTCATAATTATAGGTATCGAAGAAGATTGGTCGTAACGTTTAACGTTGATTCAGTTATATATAGTTTCTCAAAATACGGTAGATCATGAAGTGGTTGCTAAGTAACAAGTTGTTCACAGTGTTTTATGGAACATAAAACACTAGTGTTTTATGAGCCATATAATTCAACTAAAATCAGTGTAATAATGTCTTCATTATATATGAGTTGTGGATAAAATAAATTAATATGTAAATAATAAAAAAAAATGTATATCGCAGTGCCTACTTTTTTACGCTTTTTAAATAGTTCATACATATAAGTAATTGACAACAGAAATCAAAATGATTTGATTAAAACAAATAAGAAATAAATTACTACTATCGACTATAACGTAAAAATATTCATTTTAAATTATATCATTGTTTCTATTAACTACTGACATGAGGAATAAATATAAAATTAATATCAATTGAACACACAGCAAACTAATAAAAACACAAAACTTCCTGTGACGTCACAATGGCACATATACTCAGACTAATCACACTTGATCGAAGCTATCAGAGGGATTCAATCGATGTATCAGAGGTTGAAAGGTCACGCGTGTCAAGTGTTAAGTATTTAGATACGGATGAAGAAGACAAGAAATGGCTTATTGAAATGCAGTGACGTTGGTATGATTAAACGATGCATTGCTTTGCACATAAATATATTAATTATAAAATAATTATGTATTATATAATTTGTTCACGTTTTGTTTCTAGAAATGATATGATTTTACGATCGGAATATCACAACATGTTTGACGTGGGTGTTCTATCTTCTACTCGGTTCTTTTCCTTGATATTTTAATATGTTACACTGAATTTATTTAAATAACATTTTTTTTATGTAAATACAGTCGAACCTCTATAACTTGAACATCAACAACTAGAAATTTTCCGTAAGTCGAAGTTTATTGATGTTCTCTGTACGTTTTGTATAATTGCCATGTATTTTTATCTCTCTAAGTCGAATATCCGTAACTTCAAAATCTCTATAATTCAAAACAAATAACACGTCCCAATAAGTCTATAATTTTCATGATCAAAATGAACTCTTTCGGTACAATATTTGCACGTTATCTTCGTGAACGGTCGCAAAGATTCGTCGAGTTGTGTTTCACCGCGCATGCAATCTGCGTATTTTTTTGGGAATCCCCGAAGAGAAACGAGATCTATTTTTGTACAGATTTTTTGTTACTATAAAGTATATGTTTCCTAGTAGAGTGTACAGTATTAGTAAAATATTTTAGAATTATGTATTTATCATGCAATAAAACATGTGTGCAATAAGATTGACGATTTTAACCTGGAATCTATGAACTCTTGTCATATACTCTAACCCAGTGGTTTTCAAACTTTTCGGAAACAAACATCACAAATCTCATTAGTTTTTATATGATAAAAATTGCAGTTTGTAAAAGGCTGATTTAATAATGTACATTACAAACATAGAACCAAGATTTTAAAAATTAGTGAAAGAAAAAACTTTTATTTAGAACTTTGGCATAGTTTCTTAGGAACTTTAATATGTTGATATAATAGTTTGAAGAATTAGTTGTATTTTATCATCAAGCTTGTAATAAATTCTTTGAGGCCAGTTGCATCTCCGTTACTTAAATTTGTAAATAAATAAAATAAATATATCATCACGCCTTCTACCCATTACTGGATGTGGCACTCTGCCGAAGCAGATCTCGGTAAGTGATATATTTTTCGCGTGAAGTGCGGTTACCAGTCGTCAAATCACGGCCCCGAAAGACGTTAGTAGTGGAGGAGCCACAGGGGTAGTTTTTGAAATTATGAAAATTGTTTGTCGCCTGTAATAAACAAGATCTTGTCGAAATAAACTATCAAATGAGTTATTTAACATTGTTGTCAAACATTCGATTTAAGATAGTACTAGTGTGACGGTCACACTAGTACTACCTTAATACTTTTCATTTAATTAATCCTTAAAATTTAAGTGAATGCGTGCAACAGAATGAATCTTCGATAATACCACAATTTTATTTTATTTATGCTATTTTGTATAACAGGAACTTAATCCCAATTACAGTACAGAATTCGGCCTCACCGAGCTGTAATGTGGTAGTTCATATATTTTAGTTAGAGTGGGATTCGAACTCGGAATCTTCAGATTCGAATTCCCTAATTTAAGAAACACTATCGTAGTCTACCGCAGTTTTCTTATTTGACATTCAACTTGACCATAACATAATACACATTTAGAAATATATTCAAATTTTCCATTTTAGTCAATTAAAGTATAATAACTTAAGGTGGTACTATCATGGAAGCCTTTAACCCGGATTATAATGAAATGTAAATATGTTATTTTTCATGTGTTTCTACACTAGTATGCAATTTTTTTTTTAAGTTATTGAGCTGAGTTATGTAAAGTTAAAGTTGACCAAAGTCGATCAAAAATGCATTGGCGTTATAGGAACTGTACCTCGCGAGGCAGCTTACTGCATAATAAATTCATATATTGTAGTTATTTTTTAACAAAAAACTGACACACAGTACAACATGTAAAAATAAAGGTATGAGAATTAAGAAATCCATGCCTTACTGGATTAGTTTCAAAGAAATTGGCGATGAAAGTTGGATATTCTATGATAATCAATAGAACTGTCAGAAATGCTTGGCAACGTTGCACAGCACAGGTAGACACTAGACAGAGATGGCCGCTCGAATAACAAAGCAAGAACTATGAAAGTTATTATTTCGATCAGTAAAATATATTAATTTTAATACAAAAAAAAATATGACAGCATTTTATATTTATTTGTTATTACAGTTGATAATAATTGCTTTGGTGCATTTTTCTCATTTTTCTTATGAACTGTCAACAGGATGTATCGATAATACAGTTACGCTTCGTACCGGCTGGTAATATCATGCCGCTTGTGGTTCTAACCTTGTTGTCATAGCTTCTGCTGTGTAAAATCTTACACTGCTATTGGTTGGCATGACACATTCCCTTCCAAAATTTTTGGCATGTTACTGAATTTCATAAATTAGTTAAATAGTTTTATTTTTTATATTCAATGTTATTATTAATTATACGATATTTGCAGCGAAATATTAATTATGTTAATAAACTATACCATACAAAAATGTAATAATTATTTTCATAAACTATTTAGATCACCTATACTTTTGTATGAGACTGTCATGATAGAACCACCTTAAATTTACCATTTATTAGGAGGCTTATGATTTGATTGACAAAATTTCGACGGAAGTGAGCCTTACTTAAAAATCTTGTACTTTTTAATTTTTCCTATAATCAATATCAGAATCATAATAATGGTTTTCATTATCGAGTGTAAGTTTAGTGGGTATAAATGCAAGGCAAACGAGCCTTATCAACAAAAATCACTCTAGCATGCGCATTGTAATAAAAGAATAGGTCGCTTGGTTAATTTACAAAACAATTTAAATGTTAACAAAAACAACCAAGTACTCGCTTTAGCCGTAACATATGAAATAATAATAATATACTTACAGAATAGTATAGTGCCGTTGAAAATACCCGTAATACCAGTAATACCAGAAGGATATGGGAACTTACCTAAAACAAAAGAAAACAATAATAAAACAAGTGTAATAAAATTTCGCATACACAATAATTTTGAAATTGAATGCATTCAACAACTTCTTTATACCTCAAATGGTCAGTGCACTATTCAACTGTCACTACTTAAATGAAAACAAATGCTCCCCATTCACATTAAATTGTAACATATGTTACAGATCCATACATATCACCGCAGCAAATATATTATAAATCGTATATTCAGAGACTTGAAAGAAGTGGACAGCACATTGGCAGTTTTTCCTCGTCGGAGTATAATGAGTGATAAATATGAGAGATCATTTTGTGTGGAAGTCTTTGGAGTGCAGTAGGAGAAATAAATATCCACTGTTGCCAGTGTACGCACTGCGGATATAAAGAAGAATGCCTGCTGGGATACGAACTCGAGACGTTTTAGACGCGAGCGGGAACATCAAACAAACTGCGGGATGTAAGAGAAAGATAACGGGTAGTCACTTATTTTTAACTCTATTTGATAACAAAAGGTAAAACTAAACGCATTTCTGTGTTGTCTTATTAATAAATCATTTATTTTATCCACTTCCGGATGTGGTAAGTCTACAACTGTAAAGTTATAAATTTGATTTTGGTGATATTTTGCTATGAACCAGAAGTAAATAGAACAAATCTTCAATTTTTTCGGATCTTCAAATTAGAGTATTATGATACTAGTTTATAAGTAAGTATTTAAAGCACGTATGAGGTAATGGCTGAGTGATATCAAGTCGGCCTGTGGATCTTGAGAACCATGGTTGGATCCCCACAGCCGAAAAAACATTTTAACCAATTTAAAATTACCGCTGTGGCTTCCCCACCACTAACTTCATTGGGGGCCGTGATTTGATGACTGGTAACCGAACTTCACGCCCCTACATATATCACTTACCGAGATCTGCTTCGGCAGAGTGCCACGCCCAGTAATGGGTAAAAGGCGTGATGATGATTTTAACGTATCTATATGCATAATAAGCTATTGGCATCATAATGTAGAAAATAGAGCTGGAAAACAGCATTTTCATTTTGATTCATTTTACAATGTTGTGTGTGATTTGACGTAATATCGTTCACAAAGAGATAGGTTAGCATTTGTTGTTTGAGGTACTATATGGATTCGTTGTTTTGCTATTTGTTGTGATAAATATGGATGAATTAAAAGAGCAAAATGATAATATACGGCGTGTTTTAATATTGCGATTTCGCGCGCTTTTTAGTTTGTTACACAAGGATTATAATTTAAAAATATCTAACGCAAGTAAGCTTTTCTTCTTTTCTTTCCTCATATGCGGATTGAAAGTAAGTAATTTCCTCCCAGCTGGAGGAGATAGAATTTTCCTACATAGCGAGGAAACAAACAGTTTTCCTTCCTTATTACTTTCTTATACGTAGTATAAGGAAGTATTGGAATCGTGAAAAAAATCGTTGACGAGATTTTCGCTGAAATACATGTTTTGAGGTCCACTGAATCTGTTTTGATCATTTTCTCAATGATGTCTGTGTGTGTGGATGGATGGATGGATGGATGGATGTGTGTCCGGTCGTGCAATATCTCATGAACGAGATAAGATTCGTTAACGAAACTTGGTAATTATAAGTTTCATGAAAATACGAAGAGCTGAGTTGATGTTCAATGAAATTGAAAAACCGGAAGAGGAAGTTTACTGGACACACAAAACAATAAATTCCATTTATTTCAAAAATGGAATCAGTTACGAAAAAAAGTTTCAAATAAAAGATGTTAGCAAAAATATTTGGAACATAAAATGTTATTTGCAATTTTCCTGTATATGCGTCTAATTTTGAGAAAAACTAATTTATATATTTAATAATATATTTCAATAATCATAGTAGCAATAGAAACAAAAAACATAAACATGTTTAACATTTATATGTCAAATAATAATTGTCAAACGCAAGGAGCAAGTCATAAGTGTTCAATTCAGCGTTTTTAATATGAAATATGCTGTGTATAAGAAAGTCGTGTGGTGACCACACCAGATTTTTTATGGTTGGTTTCATAGCAACTGTCAGCATAATCTTATATACTTATTTATTCATATAGAAATAGATATTTTAAAATTTTTATTTAAATAAAATTAAAGAATGGTTGTAGACAAAATATCATATGTATACTTCTCGAGTAACGTTATGTGTTATTGCCTCTCACGTTTGTCTACTTTTATGTGTGATAGTTTTGTAACTACAATCTTAGAAAACATTTTCTCTACGATAAAAGACTAAAAGATCGAATCCTGGATCTTTAGAGCTTTACCTTGCATTCATATCATTCATTGGTATACAATATTACCTAGAAAAAATAAATTTCTCTTGTAATATTCAGCGAATAAAAATCAATAGGTATAATGCTAACCATGTAGTTAAATAGGTAATAGAAGAAGATTTATAGATTTCAAATGGCCTATTTTTAAATTTCAAGGTAACGTTCTTGTTGTGTTATGCATTATGCAAATATCTACGTAACCTTAGTTGTCATTCTAATAACGACTGTCGAGTTCCAGCCTAATGGATTATTATGTCAAAAATATGATGCATTGTCTGCTTAAAATGAACTTGTAATTTTAAGTACCTGGATGATGAATTAATTAAAGACAAAAAGAGAATGTTAAATGAGAAATATTGGTATTTATTTTAAAACAAAGATCAGTAATTACTGAGCAAGAATAAAAGAATGAAAAAGCGCAATCTGTCGATGCAATATTCATAGTGTGCACTTGTTCACTTATGCATCATTAATTTATATAGAACATTCAATTCAATACAAATTGACAATTACTTTCTTTTAACAATGGGAACTAATTATAATTTCGAATACACAATACCCGCACGCTCGTCGAAAAACAAGTCGCTCATTGTCGGCAGTCGACCGTTTTCAAGGAACCAGTTTTTGTTGTGCCGCCAGAAAGAAACGTCTTCTTCATGAAAAGAAGAATAAGAACGGCTACAAATTCCTTCGGGTCCGGTCCTGCGAAGCCGACAGCGTCCGCTAATTGAAACAATCGAAGCGCATGATGCGTCCCAAACGGCTAGAGGAGCAAAACGGCAACTTTGCACGTTCCACTTCACCCTTTCCCATCTTGGCTATTGATAATTTATATATTTATTTGTTACTCTGTACAACAGGAACTTAACACCAACTACAGTACATGGTGCCTATAACTTATAGTGGCGTCCGAATATTTATATCTTTAGCAATTCCAGTAGAAACAAAATAAAAATTACAAAATGTCCATACCTAACGGGAATAACTAACCTAACCAAACCAATCATGAAATGTCCATATGTAAAGGAAATAACTAGCCAAAGGATTTATAATCTCCTTGGTCCTGACCAAATTTGATTAGTGGCCGTGATAGGACTGGCCGAAGTGGAGAGGAGCACCAAGCAGAGAGAGGAGAGAGCGGATGTTGCAGGACACAAGCTAACAAGAACAAATCCCGCGGACACATGTTCCGAGGCCTGGTGGCGACAGCGCTGACGCCACGTCAACAGCGGTTCAAAGCCTCGCTTGTGGTTGTTGTCGCTCGGTGCTTCGCGTAGCACGGTTGACAATTGACGCACGACATGTGACATGACAGGTCATGAAGTAAACCCGAATTTAGTACGAGGTTTACTCACTTTCTTATTTGGATGGTACATTTCCTTGGAATAGTCAACAAATTTATAAGTGGAGTCAATTCATACATAAATATTAATACAAGTGTAGCGTATTGGACAAAGGGTTAAGTTCAAAAGATTTGGGTTCAATATTTGTTAGCACTTTTAAACAAGGAAAGCAACCTTGCGAAAGTTTCTTGAAGAAGTCTGATAGTTTTTTTGAAAACTAATGACGTCGCTTTTCAGGGAGAAACATGTTGTGGAAAGTTACTAACTTCACGCTTACAGTTAAAGCCTCATTCACAATTCAAAATCAGTAGTTATAGTTAGTATTTATAGTTAACGCTGAGAGTCAGCAAATTTAGTTTCAGACTGCCCAAGAGTTAACTTCAGTTAATGCAAGAGTTTGCAAGCTCCATACTTATAAGATGCGTTCAATATACTAAGCAAAACAAGCGAGAAATTTCTCGCTCGAAGTGCTAGACATTCGAATATTTTTGCGGGAATTTCAAATTGTAAGTTTATAACTTGAAAGATCGAAACTATTTTGATAGTTGACAGACAATAATTAATTTACCTTTATGAAAAATTTAAAACGAATATATTCAACTTTTCGTAGATGATGGGATTCATCTATATCAAGTTATTATCGGTAGGATTACTATTATTATCAAGGGCTATAAAATAGCCGTCATCAGTTTTAGTGAATGTGCCATCATGGTTCTTAAAAAATGTATATTTATTGAATTCCATAGTCCAAACAATAGCCTAATATCACCAACACAAACTTGGCTGAAAATTTTGAGCACAAATTTCAATCTGTCAAAAGTCAAAACGTATAAAAAGTACATACAACGTGCGCACTCATATTATTTATCATTAGCCGAACACATTTCACGATGTCTTGTTCGGTACAACTAGGTTTTGAAAATATAGCGAAACGAGCAAACCGTTCAGTGGACCAAGCAATAAATCGCTTTTTGCTTACTTAGCAATTGCTTGTTATGCTGGGCTTATTGAACGCACCTATAGTTAGTAGTTAACGGTCATTGTGTCTAACTATCAATCAGGAACGAGAATAAATTTTGACGTTTGAAATCTATGCAATATGCTGGGTTGCATTAGCAACTAACGGGCCAATAAGTATCAGAAAATCGCTATTGATAATGTTAGAAAAACAATACTTTAACTAAAAGTCTCTATTTTTTTTTCAACCCAGGATGTGTGTGACAAGCGAAATGAATCGTATAGAGAAGTTATTATTAACTTCCTTGTTAGTGACATCCGTATAATTGAAAATAAAGAAGCGAAAGAGTGTCAGAAAAAAGTAGATTCGTCCATTACATAGTAGTAGTCCTTTTTAATGATATTTTTAATGTCAGAGGATCTCCTTTGTCAGTCATAAAGACATTCATTATTTTTAATCATATTAATAAACACTTCTTCAGCAGTTTTTATAAATAAACAACATGCAACAAGTAAATAACCAACGATACAACTATCAAAAATGTATAAAAATTCAACTGATACCTAGATTTTCTTTCAAAACTAGTGATAATTTTATTAAAAATAGTATTCTTCGTTACCGACAATGTCACTAAAATACACCACTAATTTTTTTCATTGTGGACGACAGTTTACACAACACAAATACTAACTATAACTATAAATAATCACTAATTTAGTTATTGTGAATGAGGCTTAACCCATTTCGTATTAAAATTAAATAATATTTATTTCATATCAAAATGAAATAGAAATTATTTGAGACAAAATTCTAGCACTTCTTTTTCTTCACAAAATTTTCTCCAAAAAACTTTACTTGTATAAGAAATAAGATTATTTGATTGATGATTGATTTATATGGGGTGGCTAGCTCTGTGGTATGAAGTCGGCCTGTGGATCCTGAGAACCCTGGTTCGATTCCCACAGGCGACAAACAATTTTCATAATTTCAAAAGCTACCTCTGTGGCTCCTCTACCACTAATATCTTTGGGGGCGGTGATTTGAGGACTGGTAACCGCACTTCACGCGCCAAATATATCACTTACCGAGATTAGCTTCGGCAGAGTGCCACACCTAGTATTGGGTAGAAGGCGTGAGGATATATTTATTTATATTTATTTTATTTATGATTGATTTATCTAATATCAATAATCATCAATAGTCTTTCGCAGAAAAAAAAATCCGATCTGGTTTACTCATGTACTTAAAAGATATCTATTATATATATATGGGTTTACTCCAATCCAGTCTTCATAATCGCTGTAGAAAATAATAACTCCGTCTAGAGATATCTATTTAATAAATTGAATCTATAAAATAATTAAAACAAAACAAGTAAATAGCATTGTGCAAAAATACATGAATGTCTTTACTTGGTATTCGTCGAAGTTGGACCAAGTCTCAGTCGAGTTATAATAAATTTTCACAGTTGGCATTCGTGGAAAAAAGTCCTCGAGCGGAGCCAGCGGCCATAATAACTGTATCATTGGTTGCGCATGCGTGTTGAGCATATTAAACATTCGAGTAGTCTAACCCCAAACTGTATGAATTATGCATGCGTCGTGTGCAAAAACAAGAGCATGACGATAGACCATAATGTCCAGCCATCTTCGATTCCTCTCAATTCGGAGTTTCATCAGGTATCTCGTATTCGAGATGCATCTACAGGCGGATGTTTTTGGAACGTTACTGGAATGCTGATACGTTGTTTATTGAATGCTTTCCTTCGATCATGCTAAATTGAAACGTAGATTGAAGTAAATGTGATTTAATTATAGACTTGAATTAATGTTTAGTGTAGATAGGGGATCAGGGTATTATTAACCAGGTAATATAGCTGAGAATTACTTTCCTTGGCGCTTTAATAACAATTCAACTGCCTTTATTGCAGTATCTCAGATCTTGATATGTGAATTATCACGTTCTGCCTATTAATTTATCATAATAGGGGAATTCTGTGATAATTTGTATTTGTAAATGCTTTAAACCCGTAAACTAAAAATCTATTGAATTCATGAACACAATACCATTTATCACATTAAAAATTATAGGTAACTACTTCAATGCAAAATAAGTTCGTTTTATTTCGGAAAAATCATAAGTTATCAAATTTATTTTTTGCAAGATATGCACAGTATAATTATAACTGTTATTTAATTATCCGCATTGAAAGTGGCCACAGTCTAATACATAATCCTATCTAATTGTAAATTAAAAGTTAAATAAATGGGAAATTTCTTGTCTCATACTCATCTCATCAAGAAATTACTAGATGAGAATAACAATATTTCACGGGCCAAAAGAGGGATGAAAGGTATCTCAGCCAGAAAAATATATTTTTCAATTTTTATTCATTAAAAAGTTGTAATACGAGGGCAGGGTGAAAAGTCCCTGAAAAATTAAACAAGAAATGATTTATTTGGTCAAAACATATTTTATTTCTGAACATAATCTCCTTGTAGCTCGATACACTTCGTCCAACGTTCTTCTAATTTTTCGATCCCTTCCAAATAATACGATTTTGGCAATCCTTCAAAATAGGTGTTTGTCTCAGCGATGACCTCATCGTTGGAGCCAAATCTCTTTCCGCCGAGCCATTACTTCAAGTTTGGAAATAGATAAAAATCGCAGGGGGCCAAATGTGAAGAATATGGTGGATGACGAACCAATTCACTTGTCACACGGTCGCGCTTGTTGTCAACAGAGAGCAAATGCGGCACCCATCTGGCAGATAGCTTTCTCATATCCAAAAATTTATGCAAAATGTTCCGTACCCGTTCGATTGAGATGCTCATAGCCTCAGCTATCTCGTGCACTTTAACTCGCCGATCATCCAATATCATACCATGGATTTTATCGACGATTTCTGGCGTTGTAACCTCAATTGGACGACCAGAACGTCCGGCGTCCTTTGTGGTCATTCTACCACAACGAAAATCAGTAAACCACTTGTGAATCATTCCAATCGATGGTGAGGAGTCCCCATAATGTTTAACAAGCCATTCTTTGGTTTGCGTAATGTTTTTTCCACGCAAGAAATAATGTTTAAACAAGACGCGAAATTCACTTTTTTCCATGTTTTCAAAAATCTTCAAGGTTGCTTGCTTTCGATAGGTGTGAAAACAGAACTGAATGACATATCAGTCTGAAAATTTTAATGCGTTCTAGTTAAAGATGGTACATCACAAATGTCACATGAGATTTGGCGCCATCTGTTTTATTTTTCAGGGACTTTTCACCCTGCCCTCGTACAACAATTAGACGAAAGCTGTACCATTTAATTTATATTTTAATACAATGCTGAAACTCTAACTTTAATTTATAACTCACATTTGTTATCGTTCTGATAGGTTAATAACCAGAACACAAATATATAATTAAAAAGTCCTGAATCAGGCTCTGACTTAGTGACCTAATAAAAAATTTGAAGGTTCAACCAGAGCAGACAATTCAGTCATAAATTCTCCGACGAGTCTTTAATTCATGGCTACTGTAGACCGTAGGTAGACAGGGGCTGCTCCGCTGGCCGCTAACTATTTACCGGAGTCCTGCATCGTCCAGTCTTGGCCCCTTTTCATCTTCAAGTTACAAGAGTCCAAGTCGAGTCAATTACAGAGACGTATTTAATTACAAGAGCAGACTAAAAAACTGCCCGATTGATCGATTTATTTACGATTAAGTTTATTACAAAACATGAATCGTTGAGAGTAAAAAATGAAAACGATAATAACATGGCACTGGACATTTTATTTATTTAGTTTTTTTGACCGCTGTCAGAACCGTAATAAATTGATTTGAAAAAAGTTTAATTTAATTTAAAATTGAGTGACATGATGTACTAACGGTACGTAGATTTTGTAAAGGTTGCTAACATCATTGTTATTTATTCTTCTTTTTTTCTCTTCGTAATTTACTGCGTTGAAGGTACTAATATCTTGATGGCAGTAACAAGTACATAAACATTCAACTGAGAAATTCATCAGATTTTTTTCTATAGTACACTGAAATTTTCTTATAATATCTCTTTTTTGTTTTCCATGTTGCTTTACAGTTGAACTTAAAATGTTTTTAAAAAATCTACGGTAATTTAATTACATACGAACAGGAGCAGTTCTATCTAAATAATTAAAACCAATGAACTTTCATTCATATAAGTAAATAAATATAAATATATTTTTGTCGGTAGATGGCACCACGGGTTGCTCCGTAGCTCTCATGTCATGTTACCGGCTTACATAATTTAACATCCGTTCAGCTTAAAAAGTATCACAGTTCACTAGCCCCTAGTTGGTCTAGATGGATAGTTGATAGCACCATACTGATGAGTCCCTAAAGGACGAAACGCGTCTATGGTTAAAGCTGAACTGACCAGCCTTTGATGATGACCTAATGATTCAAATGTGCTGTAATTTTGTGGAACTTTGACAAGTGTTGGAAATTTTTTTCCTTATTTTATTACGACTTAGTTCCACATCGCAATTGACAATTTGTCTTTGTTTTATTTATTCATTGACAATTTGTGTTTGTATTATAAATATATCATCACGCCTTCTACCCATTACTGGGTGTAGCACTCTGCCGAAGCAAATCTCGGTAAGTGATATATTTATGTGCGTGAAGTACGGTTACCAATCGTTAAATCAAGGCCCCCAAAAATGTTAATGGTGGGGGAACCACAGGGGTAGTTTTAAAATGATGAAAAATTGTTGTCCTGTGGAAAATCGAACCAGAGTTCTCAGGATCCATAGGCCGACTTGATACTACTGTGCTAGCTACCCCATATTCATATAAGTACTGGTAGCAAACTGAAATCACTATAATAATAAAAATAGTTAGGATCCAAAAATATTATTATTAATAAAATCAGGTTTCAGAAATCCAATATAATTTATTTATATATTTTAAATTGGGACGTTTCGAGTTTAAAATATATAAAATATAAATAAACAAAATAATATACAAATAAGTAATATAAAATACCATTAAGCAAAAGAAAATAACAGAAATTAAAATATAAAATGTTGAAAAATGTCAAAATAATAAATAAATCACAATTAAAACAAAATGAAGTCAAAAGTAAAAATAACTAGATATTTTTGAAATTATTTTAAAAATTTAAAGCATATTTTAAATTGCAAAAAGCATCAATTTGATAATTTAAACAGAAATTTCGATATAAATTTATGTAAAGAGTTTCAAGAATTAGACGATGATGTAAATGATTGACAGTACTTATAACTTCAGTTTCTGAAAATTTAAAAACATGTCCAATTACTTGATGATGTTAGTGCACTATGGTATGGATTTAATAATTTACAATTCTATTTATGTTGATAAACAGGTTTTTTAAGAGGTTGAGAGGTCTCACCAATATAAAATTTATTACAATGACCACAATTAATTTTGTAAATGATATCCTTTTTAAAATCATTTACATCATGACCGTGACCGAGAGCAGAGTGCCACACCCAGTAATGGGTAGAAGGCGTGATAATATTTATTTATTTTTAAATTGTTCTCAAATCCACAGTTCGACTCGATACCACTGAGACACCTATCTCACATAAGGCCTATTCCATTTGCCATTTGGATTAGATCTAACTTACATTTACTGAACCAAATCACTTATTTATTTTGCTGGATTACTTCACTGACTTTATTTCCAGTACTAGAATTACTTATTTTAATTTATTTTGAAGTAATTCACCCCAATAAATGCATCAGTTTACTTAATTCAGTACATTTCGTCATGTTGTCTAATTAATCTGAACTGATTTAAATGAAATAAGTGGCAAATGGAATACAACTATTGTTATGCAAAATATCAAATAATAATAAAAAATAAAAATGACAGCACAGTAGTGTTTCCAGCATTACGACATTCGAATCCGGAGATCCCAAGTTCGAATCCCACTCAAGCCAAAAATATATGAACTATCACACTGCGGCTCAGTGAGTCCGGACGCTGTGCTATAATTGGGAGTAAGTTCCTGTTGTACAGAGCATAAATAAATAAAATATGCATTTGCACTTGCAGATTTCAGTTAATCTTGATCTATATCATTTACTGTCATATGCAATTACCTTTACGATAGAAATATAAATAACAAAATGCAAATCTAGCTGATTCACGATCGTCAACTTGGTATTTAGTCAAATCAATTAATTTCATATTGATTGCACAGTCCAACAATTTCTCCGCTGATGCATTAAGCACTTTTCAGCTTCAATTACTGATCACTCTGCCCCTTCCTGCCACGTACGTCCATGTGCTCAACGGGAGTCCTCGACACTTGGTGACTGACCGGTCGACTGACTTGCAGTACTAATTGCAAAGTTCACACGACTCAGTGATCGCAAAATGCAGAATTATAAATTCAAGTTCACTTCAACCGTATGCAATATCTGTCGGTAAAGTTTACCATATCGTCAGGAATCGAAGAAACTGTAACCGGAGCTGTTGAAGTGCTGATACAGGCAGCGAGTGTTCGGTATTCGAGTAGGTATCAGTTCAATTTAAACTTGAATATATGTAGGTGTTAGTGGATATTAGCTGATAATTTATTGACAACTGGAATTGTTTAGATATTGAAGCGAAAACCTTGTTTCGCCTTCATCGACGAAAGTTGGTCTTGTTACTAATAATCTACTTAAAAAAAGTAGCTAAACTACAGCTACAGCTAATCTTGAAAAAAGTAGCTAAGCTACAGCTATAAGCTATATTTTGTAAAATATAGCTAAGCTACAGCTAAAAGCTTTCGTTAAAGTAGCTGTCAAATTTTAAAGCTACTTTTTTAAATTATTGTGAAATAATTAAATTTGCCATTGTCATATGATCATTCTTTTGTTATAATGACTGTTAATTTACTATTATGTACGTAAATATCAAAAATAGCAAATACCATCTGGCTGTGTATTTTTGCGTATTAGAGCCAGTTAGAACCGACAACAAATAATTATTTTGTGTGGGTTTAGCTTGTACGCATGCGTACTTTGTTGACCTTCTGCTTAAAAAGTAGCTTGAAGCTACAAAAAGTAGCTTTAAAAGTAGCTTCAGTTGTTATTTTTAAGCTAATAGAAAAAAAAGTAGCTAGCTACAGCTATATTTTTTCACAGTTAGGTAAGCTACAGCTACAGCTAAGGTAAATGTAGCTAAGCTAGTAGCTAAGCTACAAAAGTAGCTAGCTACTGCCCAGCTCTGCTAATAATTGATCTAGATCAAAAAGACAAATATTCATTTTTACATTCCACTGAATTTAATTTTGTTTTATTCATCAATCATATTTAAATTTTGAAAACCAAAAATCACATTCACACCTGTTTGATTTTCATTTATTTATTTCCAGCTTTATATAATAGGAATTTTATTCTAATTATATTTTAACGGGCCTACTGTTAATAAGAAGTTATTTTGTTTTTTCAGTAATTCCACTGTACTAGGTGTAGAATTGAAATATGTGATATAGGAATAACAATTATGTATATTTTTAAATTAAATAATAAAATTAGACTAAAATTGTAAATACAAAAAATGTGTAGAATTAAAAACTGCATCGAATGAATACCTATTTGTTGCTCAATTGTATTTTTATACAAGAGTAACAAGCAAACGAAAATTGGCACTCTCAATCAGTAATTTTTTTTTATAAAAGCCATTTTTTGTTTTTCTTCTCTTCCATAAAAAACAATCGATCAACAAGTCGATACTCGTTAGATGCAATTTTAATTATAAACATTTTTTTGTATTTATACTTTTGATCTTAAGGAAGCAATTAATCACCATATCTAAATACAACAAGTTTTCTATTTGTCAAAATTTCCAAAATCGCTACTTATTTCCGATACTTGGTGTGGTATCAACAACACATTTCGATACCGATTCCGATATTAAATATCGATATTATCGTTACTTTCATCCCTAATTTGGACTGTCTGTTTCACGATGAATATTAAGCAGCAATATCACATTAAAAATAGAAGCCTACAAAAACCATGAACGCTATTTTGTAAGTCAAATCCATTATGGCGGAACACTAAATAAAATAAAAATACATATAGGTGCTTTGCTGAATCAATGAAGTTGCCTCATGTCAAACGTCATGAATTTTTATGTCATATCATCTACAATGTTTCTAGTTAATGTCAAAACGGTAAAATATAAAAAAGCAATGAAGTAATTTACTATCACTAACAGTGCGCTGCATATAAAGTGAAAATCAGTGTTGCCACTGGAGTCAAATTAAAAGTCCTATTAAAATAGTTTTATTTATAATTTACATGCATTTTTAGCTGTATTGTATTTATTATATATTTCATAAATAATATTAAATTAAATTGCTAATAAACAGTTCCAGGAACAAAACGGAAGCAAATCGAAGTTACTTGTTATATGGAATAGGTCATTGATATTACTGTGAAACATTCAATATGTTTTTATTCATTTAAAACTAAGTTTAAAAGTTTAAGAAATAAAAATGTCTTATTTTAATTCGAAGGTTGGTTAAGTTATTAATTAATGACACAGTTTGACGAACTGCATTGATTCAGCGAGACACCTATACATATTTGTTTCTTAAATGCGCGAAAACAACATTTCACTAAAGAATATCTAATGGGCCTTTCAAGACTTTTTTGATTTTTTTATACATTAATCTACGTAATAAAATAATTATACCCAAATTTTTAATTTTTTAAAAAAACTTGTATTAAGTATGATAAAAATATTTAAACTTTCGAAACAAATTAATATGCGACGTAGTTGCATCTTAGCTTAAAGAGAGACAGATAAGACAGAGATAAATAACACGTTCCTTGTCGTTGTCAGTAGAATCCTCAGACAAAACATAACTAGACGGATAACATCGGCGTTTGTTGTGAATCAGAAAGGGATAGAATAACTGGTTGGTGAGGCGGGTTCGCGGCAAGGAGCAACTTGCATAACATTAAAGTGTACTCGCTCCTTGCCGCGCATCCGGCGGACCCAAAAATTATTCCATTCCTCTCTGCTTCACAACACTGCATAATTCGTCTAGTATTATACGTCATTGGTAGAATCGTAGAATGCTGAATGCTTATTTCTTCTTCGTCTTCTTGAGCACCGACAAACGTTTCAGACAAAGCTCTGTGATTGGTTAATGTAACTACGTCATTGCAATATGGCAGTGCGAACGTTTTAAATTATTCAACTTTAACTTTCATATTTCAGCAATAAAGATATCATTTATGGTATGATTTTATATTGTATTAAATATGATGTACGGTCAAGAATTTATTTTAATAAATATATATTAAAAAGCTCTACCACTAAATAAAATAAGCCATAATCGAACTAATACGAGCGTTATCTTAATCAGTTTGATTTTAATAACTGTCGCTCGTTATCTAAATTATTATGTGACCTATAATAATCAGAATTCCAGCTATTTCGTATATTACAAATTTACGGATTACAGTTGCCCAGATTTCGCTATCCATTAGTAACCTAATTCTCGCAGTAAAAGGGCATTTGAAAAATGAACATGTTATTCAGAAATGAGGATTTCTTTCCTCATCTATAGTGATTAGAGGTTTAAGGCACTAAAGCAGAATGTTTTAGAATAATCCTCGAGCGCGTTCGGTCGTTCGGGGTTTGACAACAATGGTGCAGTGTGCAGTGTGATCTCGGGTTCACGATAAAGCCATAGTTATAATGCTGCGGCATAAGCTGTGGCCGTGGCCGCGTTGTTGTGGCTGCAGCCCCCCGACTGGTGTGACTTATGGCGGATAAGTTTCACAGCTATAAATATTGTGTCCGTGTGCACGGCATGCACCATGCTCCACGTTCCACAGAGCTTAGTGCACCACTAACCAATACGTGATACAGGGACGCACTACAACACAATATAATACTGCGATTGATTCTTCTATGCCATTCACAGAAAAAGGTTATTTGAAACTCATCATCTATATACTACTGCTATAGCAAATATTTCTAAATAAATAAATATATCATCACGCCTTTTGCCCATTACTGGGTGTAGCACTCTGTCGAAGCAGATCTCAGTAAGTGATATATTTATACGCGTGAAGTGCGGTTACCAGTCATCAAATAACGATCCCCAAAGATGTTAGTGGTGGGGAAACTACAGGGGTAATATTAATGTGGTGAGAATGTTTGTCGGCTGTAAGAATCGAACCAGGGTTTTTAGGATCCATAGGCCGCCTCGATACCACTGTGCCACCTACTCCATTAAATATAAATTAATAAATAACGCTTTTTACCCACTACTGGGTGTAGCACTCCGCCATAGCAGTTTTCGGTATATATTTATGTGCGGGAAATGCAGTTACCAGTCGTAAAATCACGGCCTCCAAAGATGTTAGTGAAAGGTAATTTTAATGTGGTGAAATATTTGTCGGCTGTAGGAATCGAACCAGGGTTCTCAGGATCCACAGGACGTCACGATATTAAGTAACCTACCCCCTTAAATACAAATAAATATATCATCGCGCCTTTTATCCATTACTGGGTGTGTCATTCTTCCGTAACAATTCTCGGTGTATATTTATGCAAGGGAAGTGCGGCTACCAGCCGTCAAATCACGGCCCCAAATATGTTAGTGGAGGGAAAACTACAAGAGTAATTTTAATGTGATGAAAATTGTTTGTCAATATTTCTCAAATCTACAGGCCGACTGGATACCACTGAGCTACCTAATGACAATCAGAAAATGGCAATGAAATAATTTTAGTTATGATATTGTCCTTGTAATTAATGACATCATTTGAATAGTTTTTGATTAGTATTTGAACCAATGAAATGAGAAAAATATATGAATGACCCCGTGGTATAAAGCTATGTTAACTATGCTGTTAACTAACAGCATGTTAAAAATTAACAATGACCAAGATGTCAGACATCACATTTTACATATTTTCTTATTTTTATGTTATAATTAATTAATATCATTAATAAAATATTTATTGTTACTTCAATAGCAATGGTAAAACAAAATTTCTAAAAGATAGTTATTAATTTAATGCATTCTATAGAAAATATAAATTTTAAAATATTGAACTGTCTAAAACTTTGTCGTTTTTTAGATGCATTTACATATTTGTTCTAAATCAACTTTTTCGAGTAGTTAATAAAGCAATTAGCTGATATTTCATGCAACTATGCCTATGACTGGTAATAATTCTACATCACGTGACTAATGGTGATCAACTAATACTGGAAAAACTTTGTGTTTCACAACTAAAATAAACGCTCTTAAATTAAATTGTAAGAAAAATACTTCAAATCAAAGGTGCGGTGATCCAGAACGTTAGAGCGTAGACTACTGTTTGTTATTACGTAAGATACCTTGCAGTCCTGGGTTCGAGTTTATCAACCGGCATGTATGTATAGCATTAAAATGCCCTAATATCTAACATTTACTTACACACTGTATACTGTAATTGGGATTACGATATTGTTGTGCAGAGAAACAAATAAAATTTTTAAAAAATTAAGAGAAATAAATTTTCTACCACTTTTGTTACAAATTGTTTGCTTTCAAATAATTTAGGAACTTTTGAAAATAAAATTAGTAGCTACTAATTAGTCATACTTAAGTCACGTGTAAATAATCAAATACTAACAGTTAATATGTTTAACCTCATATAGGACGCTGATGATACTTACTTCAAGTTTCGTAAGTAGTAAATTCTTCTTTAGTGACATTATATGATTTAATCTAGGAATGCTCAAACTTTCGAGTTCCAATTGAATTCCATTCTTTTCATGGAAGCATCTCTGGCAACAACAAATAGAGTAAAACGTCAAAAAATACCACTTGATATTTTATAAAAGTAATTCAAATTTTAGTCACTCCCAAATCAGCCCAATTCTGGCTAATGAATAGTTGCACCGTTGTAAGTTATATTTTAAACTAAGGGCCTGTATTACGTTCCCAATCAATTTATCAGCCTAAAAATCAAAAAGTAACAAAATATGACAGCTAATATAATTTTCATAATTTGAACAATAATTTCGATGCGATATTTTTATTTATTTAGCAGATACATACATTAGAAACTTTATTGAAATATCAAAATGAATCGAATGTTTAATAGCAATGTCTTTTATTATATATGATATGTAAATTCACTTTGCTTTTATTTATATACACCAAGATTAAAATTTAACTTTTAGCGATGCAACTAATCCTTAACCCTTTCGCTGCTTTGGACGTATATATACGTTTATCGTTTTCCAGCTCTGGACGTATACATATATATACGGAATACAGTACAAAATTGCGCAGCGATGGGCTGTGTAAAGTTAATGCGCAGTGAAAGTGAAAGTTCTTTAATGAAAGAATTGTTTACCTAGCAACAGTATGTTTCTGAAACTTATTGAATTATTAGTTGCTAATGAACTGACAAAACTTTTATGCAATCCAGCACGAGCATGTTATGGGGGTAAAACGACCCGGTTGTTACTACTACACGTATTTTATTTATTTATTTATATGTGGAGTGGCTAGCTCAGTGGTATGAAGTCAGCCTGTGGATCCTGAGAACCCTGGTTCGATTCTCACAGACGACAAACAATTTTCATAATTTCAAAAGCTACCCCTGTGGTTCCTCCACCACTAACATGTTTGGGGGCCGTGATTTGACGACTGGTAACCGCATTTCACGGGCAAAATATATCATTTACCGAGATCTGCATCGGCAGAGTGCCACACCCAGTAATGGGTAGAAGGCGTGATGATATATTTATATTTATATGTAGGATTTCTTGGTAGATGGTAATTTTTACTTATATAAATATATTTACAATTTAATTACAATGACAGACTATTTACAAATGATTTGATAGATTTAATATTATTTTTAATTTGGAAGTCAATTGTTTGAGATTTTTGTAATCAAGTGTTTAATTTATGTGTCAACTATCGAGTCTGAGATTTTGTTATTAAGTTTTTAATTTGAATGTACTGTTGAGTTTGAGACTTCGTTATTGAGTGATCTATTCTAAAATTAGTAATAAGCTAAACTTTGAAGTTTTGCCCCACTAAAGGGTTTTTACCCCCGTAAGTACACGTTCTTGAATTTCATTGGTGACATATTCGAATGTGTCATAAAATGCACAAAACTTCGTTATTTTCTTTAAACGCGTCAAAATCTTATGTCAAACGTTAAGTGGCTAAAGTCTGAATAATATCTGTCAATAGTTAGAATTTGGAAAAGTGATTTTAAAAATTGTAAGCAATAAAAATGATTTGGGTTGACACTAACGTGATTTTAGGTTTTAAAGGAAACTATAAATTAGTCTAGATGACTTTGTATGAGGCGCCGTTTGCGACAAAACGTTTTGAATATTTCATGTAAATTAAAACAATATATTCTATGATTAAACGTATATACAAGATTTATGTAGTAAAATATTACACATTTTGAGGAAATATACTAAATAAATTGAAAAATAGCAACTGTGTAAAATATTACCTCTTGCATTTTGTCGTACTTCAAATGCGTATATCAGACATAATTCTAGAATACAGACTAGGATTAGAACATTTGCCGCAAGATGGCTCTGCTTATTACAGTGTTCTGTAGCAATTTAAATTAATTTCCTACTTTACCAATAGTGTAAAAATCAAGGATGACCAAAGTTTTAGTGAGTAAATGGTTGCCTATTTCATTGACGCCAACAAATATTTTTAATTAAACAATAAATAGGTATAGTTTTCTATTTTGTTGTCCCAAGACAAGAGAAAACAAATATTTGACTAATAAATGGCAAAACTTTTACAAATAAATTATTACTTTTTATTTCACAACTTAGCCAAATAAGTTTTATGTACTATATCTTGAATACTCAAGGTATTAAGCAGCTCCATCGGCTATAAATTTAAAAATAATTTTTTGCGCAGCCGTTGTGTCCCAATAAAATTTAAAGAGAAAATATTCAAATAAAAATTGTAGATATTTCAATATTGCATATGTTTAGTTAACATTTCTTGTTTTACTTGATTAATTACTGTAAAAACTAGATTAAAATTAACTAAGTATGTGGAAGATGATCGAAATGCGAACAAATAAAATTTTTAAATGTAGAAGATGTCAATGAATAACACCGATTAATAAACAACGTAGATAAACAATAAATTTGCATAAGTTATCTCATCTGCACCCCGGTACTCCTTTTTATGAGTACTTATGTGATTTATTTGCCTCGATTGATTACAAACACAAAGTTTAACTTCTGTCTATGTACACAAATAATAATTATTATTAATGCAAAGTATCTTTGATCTCAACTAAAATTATTGTTTTTTTTTTTTGGTAATGGCGTCATTTTTGAAACATGTATTATAAATATATGTTTACTTGTTGGTTTTTTTTATTTTCGGAATATTTTGTTGTTATTCACAAGACTACTACTTTATTTTAATATTTGGAACAATTGCTTTGCAATAATTATTGGTTACCTTAGAGATCAACATTTTTTTTTACTCCTTATTCCCTAGTTAAATAAATAATCATCACACCTTTTACCCATTTCCATGTGTGGCAGTCTGCCGGGACAGATCTTGATAAGTGATTTATTTATACGCGTGAAGTGCGGTTACCAGCCATCAAATTACAGTCTTCCAGAGATGTAAGTGGTGAGGGAGCCACAGGGATAATTTTAAATGTGGTGAAAATCAGTTGCCGGCTATGGGAATTGAACTCGGGTTCTAATTTCCACAACCCGGTTAGCTACCATTGTGCCATAAGTTGATAAGTAGCCCTTAATAAATAATAGTCAAATGTTCTGAAAAAACAGAAAAAAAATCGGAGAAATTATAAATTTACTATAAATGGCTCAAATATTAAATAAAACATAGATAATAAATATATGTGGGGATGTAACTATGACTATAACTAACAACAAAAGCAAAAAATATTTGTAAAAGAAATGAAGAGAACATTTTTTTCATTACATTAAAAAATATATATAGGAAATATATATCTACATTAGACAACCAAATACACATCCCGAAATAAGACACATTGCAGAAGGTACTAATGACAAACTGTTACTCGATAAATCCAAGAACAGATATTGCACTAACTGTAATGTCAATATAAACTATTTTGATTCAAATAAATAAAATATTACCCTCATTCTACTAGTCATGTCAATGTAAACTATTTTGATTCAAATAAACGAAATATTACCCTTAGGGCCAGTTTTTCAATCACCGATTAATGTTAACCATGATTAAATAATAATGGAAACTATGGTTTCCATTATTATTTAATCATGGTTAACATTAATCGAGCGTAAACCGGCGATTGAAAAACTGGCCCTTATTCTACTAATCTTTTCTTAAAATGTATTGAAGGTTCGAGACAATCGTTTTTAGAAACATGTCGTGAAAAAATGTGGTGTCTAACACGAGAAGAAACAGTTTTTCCACTCTCGCTCGAATTGCCTCATGAGCGAGTGGAAAAAAGAGGCACTTTCTTCTCTAGTTTAACAAATAACTATTTATAATGTCTCTATGTAATATGAATTTATCATAACAATGATATAATTTTCCATAACATACAAATTTAGAAGTATTTATTTTTAGGTTACTTAAAAATTGTAATCTCATTTCCGTTAGCTATAAAGAAATTCCAGTTTTGTTAATGTTACTTAAACTAAACCTAAGATAGTTATTTTAAATCTGGGGAAAAAGATTAAAAATAATATTTTGTACACCCCTTGGGTGTACATTTCATAGCGCCATTTCGTTCGAATGTTGCACTATCTCTCCAAAATGCAGCGTGAACTACCTGAAATTCAGCGCCATCTCTGAATACGTGGCACAATCCTATTCTGTATATATTTTTAACGCGACAAAAATATCACAATATACAGGTTTATAATATACCCGATTTTCTTAATACAGTACACAAAATTTGTATATATACAATATTTTTTGTGATATTGTAATAAATTTAATATATATACAATATTTTATGTGATATTGTCAAAAATTTAGTATATATTGTGAAAAGAATTGTATATTTACGAGTCTGTATATTGTCGCAAACGGCGCCTCATAACTTTGGAACTAAAATTGTTTGAAGTAGATGACACTGATAAATTTGAATATAAATTATGTGAAAATAGGAATTAAGAATATAAAAGACTTCAAACTAACAAAATAAATAATAGTAATAATGATACTTGAAATGAACATAATATGATTGAATATAATATATCACTAATTTAACATATGTGTAATAAAAAAGAGTTATGGGTGGCTCCATGACTAGCATAGCTATTGCTAGGAAGGTTACTATCAAAAGATCATATTTACAATACTTGCCTGTATCATTTTTATTAATTCTTATTATTTGTAAAACAATTGATGATTCCTTAATGACTTAATAATATTGGTAAGTCCGGGTATGTAATAAGATCGTCTTGATAGAATTTCCGTGAGTCCAAGTCTGGTCGAGCCGACGGGCGGCTGAGGGCCGGCTTGGCCCCGCCGCCCCCGACGAGATACGATCTGACCTCGGGTGGAAGCGCGCACACACACAAACAAACCCGCCCACGGAACAGCCTAGACAACTAAATCAATTCTCTAGACCTCTACAGAGAGCTCTAGACTGTATGTATACCAACCGAACCAAACCATACCAAGATAATAATAAAACGTCCAGCGTAGCTCACAGGCGCTGTGCGCTCTGTGTGTAAGAAAGCACCGTGTCTATTGTTTATAGACAGATAACGTATTGCTCTACTCGAGAGATGTTTAATGTTTACACGTATACTTTGCTACATAATACTCGCATAAAAACTCATAATAAATGAACACGCATAAATGTATCTTCAGAATCTATCTTTTATATGAATTCTTGTTATTTATTGCCCATTGTAAAGCTAATTCAAACGATTTCTAGAATAGGAATAGCTTGTAATTGTACAAGTATACTTTACAAAGCACGGAACAAATTATAATAGAACTCGGTTATAAATACTGGAAATTATTACTCGGTATACTTTAGTTACTAATTATCTAATTCTTTTCTTGCAAATCTTGATAACCATTGTATTGTATCTCTTTCGATATCATCATGTAGGTACCGCCCTTGGTCTGAGTATTATTGTAGCATTTTAAAATAATCTTATACAATTGATATCGTATATTATACTCAAAAATTTCTACCCTATTTTAGAGAAAAATATTTACGGAGAACTAAATTTTCTGTGGCTATTATTTCAAGAATATCTTTTAAAAATAACTAATTAAAAAATGCCAATAACTTCAAATATGTAGTTTGAATATACTACTAATTCAATTGGTGGAAGCCAAGTCAGTACCTCGTCATGTCATATTTGTAACACAAATATTACTACGATATTTCAAATTATTTCCATTTTGGGGAAAATTTTCAGTAATAATATAACAAGAGAGTGAGAATAAATTGAAAATAATTTGACAGATCTTTAGAAAACTTGTTGCCAGGCAATAGTCACGAAAGCCCGAAGGGCTTGAGTGGCTATTGTCAAATGGCAACAAGTTTGAGAAAGATACTGGAGAATTATTTTCTAATTTATTGAACTCTCGAGTTATATTTAATTAGATTATTTTTTGACTGTTGACGTCGTTTCACCCAACTTAAAAGATTTTGAACTGGGTCCATTTCGATTGATTTCTTATTAATGCATTCTTGGAAGTTGTTTCCAAAATTTGTTGGTGTATTTCTGTATCTAAAATACAACTAAATCGATTTTTTCACACATTTTACTTGACGCGTTGACAGTTTTAAATAATAATTTGACAACTACCTATCATTTGTCACAAACAAAAAAGCATCTACAGAGATAATTCTCAATATAATAATGACAAGGATTGGTTAAAACGCAGACACGTGGCATTCAATGAAGTATTTCATTGGTTTTGAGAAACGTCAAAAAATAATCTATGAAACTTTTTAGAAAGAACAAGTCAAAAAAATTTCTTGAAAATTTAGCGGCGCCTCTATCGCGAAAAAGATTTTCTGAAAAGTAACGTAACTTCAGGCTTATGACACAGTAGGTAACTGATTTCATATCAAAGCGTAACTGACAGATTTTCAAGAAACTTTTTGACTTCTTGTTCTTTCTAAAAAGTGGGCATTATATATTTTCCTATACTTTAGTACAAACAATTCTTGTCTGTCTGTATACTCAGCGACCTCGGAATTGGCTCTAACGATTTTGCTGAAACTTGCTATTCTAATGTTTTTTGGCCTCAGAAAACAATGTAACTAGATATCATTTTCTGGTTAATTCATTTAGTACGTCATTTTGTAAGAAAATGGTAGAGAAAATTCATGATAATTTAGTTTTTCAAAATATAGGCTTGCATTACAAAAATTGAAAGAAAATTGAGGAGAAACGTTGTTTCTTGGTTTCTTATTTTACATTTTAAACTTCTCATCTTCCGTATTTTCGGAACGAAACTCCGTCTTGCAGAAATTTTTAAGAAAACAACAAGGAATTTCATTTCGTTTGTTCTTCTGTTGTCCAGTTCCATCTTGAATTAATCAATGTTACATAAAAAATCACATATATGTGTTATTACGTAAAAAGTTTCCGAATTGGCCCTTATGATTTTTTTATTTTCTTCAATAAATTGTTTAAAGATTGTTTACGATTTCTACAAATTAAATACATATGAGTTCAGAAAACTTTTCCATATGTTAAAACTAGATTGTTTAATTTTGTTTGTTCATCAATTTAACAGCAGTAAAAAATAAAGTACGATTACAAATACCAATGTAAACGTAGTGCATGAGTAATAACATTCCTTCGGTTGGTTTCGAACGTGATCATTGGGTTACTATCGAAATTCTGGCCTTTTTTGTTCTAGGTTCAAGTCACGACTCGAAGCAATATATCAACGGTTTATAATATCTAAATTCAATTCGAGGCTATGATCAAACAGAACAGACGTACCTGCCTACAACTGCTATTTGAACTTTATTGAATCATTACGTCTACATTATTAATGATAGCTTTTACGATACCGATACAATGACTATACAAAGCAGAAATAATCATTGTGTTTAATTTTAACTTTGTTTTCATTTATGACTGACCTCAACTGTAACAAACGTAATTGTCTCAGAAGTTATAATTAACAATGCTAATAACGCATAATGAAAATAACATCTTTTTTACAATGATTCAAAGATGCTCTCGGTTGGATTTCAAGTAATTTCTAAAGCGGATTTGCGCTAATACCAACTCTTTTTCTATTTCACGGATCAAGTTTATTTTAACATGGATGAAAGCGACTGTTAATTTTCATTCATTTCATGAATCTGCTTTAAATTGAAACTGAATTACAGATAATATTAAAAATGATATTAGCGATAACTCGCGTTATGAAACTGCCATGCTCGTTTGTACCAACAAAACTTAAATTAATAAAAGCAAATCGAAGAAAAATATATGACGACATTTGCATTGCTGTCAAACATTTGATGCGATATTGTCAGTTTATGTTTAACTTGGTGGTACTATCATGGAAGCATTTAACCCGGATTTTAATGAAATGTAAATATGTTATTTTTCATGTGTTTCTACACTAGTATGTAATTTTTTTTTTAAGTTTACCGTTGTTGAGCTGAGTAATGTAAAGTTAAAGTCGACCAAAAATGCATTGGCGTTATAGGAACTGTACCTCGCGAGGAAACTTACTACGTAATAAATTCATATATTGCAGTTATTTTTTAACAAAAAACTAACACACAGTATATCATGTAAAGATAAAGGTATGAGAACTAAAAAACCGATGCCTTACCGGTTTAAAAGAAATTGGTGATGAAAGTTGTATATTCTATGATTTTCAATGAAACTGTCAGAAATGCTTGGCAACGTTGCACGGGTAGACAGAGATGGTCGCACGCGTAAACAGAGATGGTCGCAGGCGTAGACAGAGATGGTCGCACGAATGACAAAGCAAGAACTATGAAAGTTATTATTTCGATCAGTAAAATATATTAATTTTAATACAAAAAAAAAATATTACACCATTTTATATTTATTTATTTATTGTTACAGTTGATAATAATTGCTTTGGTGCATTTTTCTCATTTTTTCTTATGAACTGTCAACAGGAAGTGTCGATAATACAGTTACGCTTCGTACCGACTGGTAATATCATGCTGCTTGTAGTTCTCGCCTTGTTGTCATAGCTTCTGCTGTGTAAAATCTTACACTGCTATTGGTTGGCATGAAACATACACTTACAAAAATTTTGTTATGTTACTGAATTTCATAAACTAGTTAAATAGTTTTATTTAATATATTCAATGTTATTGTTAATTATACGATATTTGCAGCGAAATGTTAATTCTGTTAATAACCTATACCATACAAAAATGTAGAAATTATTTTTATAAACTTTTTAGGTTAGCTATACTTTTGTATGAGACTGTCATGATAGAACCACCTTAAATTTTAAGTTTCTTTGGTGCAAACGGGCGTTAGATTTAGACATCAGATGATTAAAGTAGTGACTTGACATAAATGATGTAATTGTTCCATAAATGCTAATTACTCAAACAAATAAAACGAAATTAGAAGTTTGGGTCGATTGCAATAGGCGATGTTAAAAAATGTATTGTTAGCTAATAGCATGCAAAATTTACAATAACCAACATTGTTGACATCGCAATTGACACATTTTGTAATTATTATATTATAATTTATTATTTATGCTTATTGTTAGTATAACAATAGTACAATATTATTTGTAGGTATTTGTTTAATATAATTAAAATCTAATTTTGAGGAGTGCAATATATATTTAAATAAAAGTATAAAATACAAAATTATTTGAGCTAAAATCGAATATAATAGCTTGACGTATGTGTTCTACGGGCTAAAGGTTTGATTGTTAAAAGTGCGAGCGAAGCGAACCTCGCCAAGAATGCGTTCTAATATTAAAATTACTGTTAAATAATACAAATTATATACATTGATTAGGTATATCATCGAATAATCCACACTATTATTAATTTTGTCAAAACAAAAGAAATGTATTTTGATTCGATTTCAAGTAATTCCCGCTAATTTAGACATCAAACCAAACCAGTGACATGTCATAAACGGGTGTAATCGTCCTACGAGTGCTAATTACCCTTACAAATAAAAACACATCAAACGGAATAAAAATTGAGTGTCGTTGAACACTGCCAAGTGAATTTCCTGGCTCGTTAAGCACGGCTTCATTCGTAAAATTGTTTGTTTTAATAATTTGCACACGCAGACACCGTTGCACCGGGTAAATATGATATTTTAATGTGGTGCGGAGAATAAATGACTCCAACGGAATAAAAAGAATGAAATTTTAATGAAATTTTACCATAGTAATTATGCTGTGCAGCATTTTAAAACGTGTTGGTAAATGCACTTTGGGTATGTACTCTGGAACATATTTTTCAGAGTTCGTTAACCTAAACTGTTTTACTGTAATTTATATTATTGCCGCTAACCAGAAGTTAATACTAAATTTAATTTTAAAAACAAACATAACTAATTATAATATTTTTGCCAAGTTGACTTGTCGGTGCTAACCAGATTTGTAAATAAAAGTCCAAAAAAGGGCAAAATAAATAATTACTGTTTTAAATAAACAGATCAAAATTAAAGTTTGTTTTATTATGTTTGTTGACAATACTTATATTTTATGATAAATGAATTGAAAATAATGTCGTTTTAAAAATTAGAATAAATAAATATTATTCATTGGAACGTTACTTCCGGGAATTAATGCCCTAGTTTATTCTTCCTTTTCGAGGATTGAAGTGGCATTTTTAATCCTGGAGAGAATATATTTCAAATTTAATACAACGATGTAAAAAAGCATTAATTGTAGCAAAAAAATATTGTAAATTTTAAGGTAGTACTAGCGTGAATTTTTTTTTTGCAGATCTGAATGAAATTTGATGCACGTAAACATTGGATAGTCATACGTATCCTGTTAAAATATGAAACACATTCATCGTCTGTGAACAAATATATTCGCTTGTAAAGTTGAGTTCTTATACACGGGGCTTATGGCGATCATTACTCAGAATCGCACATATTTGGTTTGTGTACCTCTACAATTGAGCAGTTTCATTTGAAAAACTAGTATGATGTTCTAGAACTACCCATGTATATTATATCAGAAGGAGAAAGTTTTTTATCGTGTAGTTATGGATATATAGCCACGCAAAGCCTTATTTTTAACAAAAAATTAAGAATTCCAATTTATAATGGCAACACCACACGGTGGTATGGTATAAAAAAATTCACTAGACCAACAACCTGTTAACAATTCATGATATTCAAATCATAATAGGTATAACACACTTATTTTATTCAATTTTTATATTTTTTTTGAGTGTCAGTTTCGCCACTCGACAACCGATGGCTCCACCGTCACACTAGTACTACCTTAAACAATCGAGTTCAGTTACCACTAATTTTCACTATATTAATATTATTTATGTGATTCCCCTCCACTTACATCTTCTGGGCTCGTGATTTGACAACTAGTAAGTGCAATTTTCGCATAACATTACATACATCCAGTAATAGGTAAAAAGCGTGATGATATATTTATATATTTATTTGATTAAAACGCTATATGGGGTGACTAGCTCAGTGGTATGAGAACCCTGGTTCGATTCCCATAGGCGACAAACAATTTTCATAATTTCAAAAACTACCCCTCTGGCTTCTCCACCACTAACATCTTTGGGGGCCGTGATTTGACGACTGATAACCGCACTTCACGCGCATAAATATATCACTTATCGAGATTTGCTTCGGCAGAGTGCCACACCCAGTAATGGGTAAAAGGCGTGATGATATATTTATTATTTTATTTATTTTTATTAAAACGCTAAATTGAAAGATTTCATTCTATGTTTGTAACTAATTTAACAAGAATTATCATTCAATTAAGAACTATATAGTTCAAATAATTAATTCTTAATTTTTATGTTGTTGGATGTTGTATTTAAATTGATATGAAAAATATTTTTCAGACGACCACTTATGAAAGTAACCATAACAACATCATAAACTATAACGGAAAGTTGAACATAACATACTGATATGTTAGGATGTATAACGTACACTTCTAACATATGAGGTGAAGTTCCACTGATTGACAACAGATGGCGCTACGATGAAAGAAAATAGCAAAATAAATTAAAAGTATTTGTATTATTATTTAAATCGAAGTTTTGGCAGATTTTTCAACACATTTGCACAGATAAATCTTATTTTATTAAATTAATTTCTTATTTACTAATATTCTAGCATTATTTAATATTTTGACATTACGGTTAGTATAGTTGGTATCACAATACATAACCTCAAACGTCAAACGTCAACGCTTACCTACAAAAACGCATCAACTGTCAAAGTGTAACAACATTGCTCTTGTAAACTGTTTTTAGAAATATTTTGTGGTCGTCTGAAAAATAGTGTACATAACTCGCTCGAAAGTGTGTTAACTGTGCTCGTGTAATTAAATCACTCGGCGCTGCGCGCCTCGTTTTTCAATTTTACACTCGCACGTTATCTTACACTTTCGATGCTTGTTATGTAAATAACTAAAAAAGAGCAGTTGCCCATTGCCCTCAATGTTATGTCATAATATAGTTAGTAAAGAATGAAGTTGCCATCAACGGAAGATTAATATTATTAAAAATAAAACATGGTATTTCATTTTCAGCTTTCCGCAAAACTGAATTATATAAGAATTGACAATAAGATTAAAATTAACATTCTTCACATTTCTCGTTATTTTATTTTTACTTCACGTTTACGTAAATAACATGAAAGTAGGTATAATCTATTCTTTTCTGGTAACATTTCAAAGAATTTATCCTCACAGCTATTTATATTTAAGCTATTAGTGCTTAATCCTCAAATAAATGCGACACAAAACAAAATATATTTCCAGTCATCCGCAAAACACTAATGAAACAAAATACGCGTAAATTATCCATTCCAAAGAAAAATAAAATAAACCTCATCCTAAAATCCGAGGCGGCTTAGAAACAGGAAAACATCGGCTCACAAAAACATCTGAAAACCAACAAAGCCTCGACGAAAAAAACTTAGAAAAGAGAAACGAGAGTGTCTCCAAAGCAACAAGTGGCGAGGCTGGCTTCTCGGAAGAACGAAGACGGCTATGTTCGCACCAAGATTTAAACGCATCAAGTCTGTGTTCAAGTTGCTATTAGCATACACCCACGCTGCACTGCAATCTTAATGTGACACGGTTGTGACTTTCACCCTACTGACGACCAAATGTTCCCAAGTTTGTCGTGACATTCTGAAGAAGCAATTTGTGAAATAGTTGAGTAAATATAAGATAAATGAGTGTGGGACAGTCTGGCATTAACATGTTAGTGTGAAGTGACCACAAGATTATAATTTTTATGTTTTTTATTTTTTTATTATCAGGCCATATGCCTAATATTTTAAAAGGTCTTCAATATGTTAATATGTTCTTAGTTCTTGCTAGAGTCATAAAAAATTTACAGCAATATTAAACATCATTGCTATATTTACTCAATTCTAACTCTGGGAATTTTCCAACTACAGATCCATATTGCGGTATTTATTTGACTAAGTTCTACACTATGGTGTCTCAAAATCAAAAACAAGCGCAGGGCAACGCTCCCTCCCTTTCTTATCTTTTTGTTTCATTTTCAGCTACTGCATTGTGTGGACTTTTCTTTCATATACAAGTGCAGGCTATCTTGTAGATTCGTTGTTAGTTTTGTTATTAGATTCGTTGTTAGGAGTAAACGTGAGTAGTTTGAGATGTCTTATGCATATGTTATGTACGTTGAAGAAATAAAATGAATGATAAGTGAATAGGAATGATTTCGAGTGTAATAAATTAATGCGTTAATATGGAGTTAGCTATGAATGTGGTTGAAGTGAGGGTTGTTTGTTTGGATTAAAATGTTTGATGAGGGCTGATTGTTTGATGAGTGTGATGAGTGAATGTTTTATGACTGATTTTAGGGTTCGTGCTACCCCATTTGTTGGGATATAGCGTTAAGATATATATGTATGTATATATGTAAAATATCTCTTATGGGGTGAGTGACTCGGTGGTATCAAGTCGACCAGTGGATCCTGAGAATCCTGGTCCGATTTCCACAGCCGACAAATATTTTCACGATACTAAAATCACCCCTGTGCCCCCCCCCCAACCCCAACACTAAAATCTGTGAGGGGCCGTGACTTGACGACTGATAACCGCACTTCACGCGCATAAATATATCACTTACCAAGATCTGCTAAGCAGAGTGCAACCAAGTAATGGGTAAAAGGCGTTATGATATATTTATATATTTTATTTAAGATATATTTTACAAAAAAGTCCAGGTAGTTTCATTACATTCACATTTAAAAATTCGCGAAAATCATTGGTTACCCTTCATCTTTTATTAAAAAACATATTAAGAATAGATTATATAAATTGGCTCATGGACACAACAATGATAATTTTCATTCTATTTTACCAAATAATGAAGAAAAACCTGTTGTTGCTGTTGTTCCTTTTGATAAAAAATTAATACCAGGAATTAGAAAGATTTTAAAAACTGCTAATATTAAAATTGTTTCTACAAATTTTAATAATATTAATATGCTCTATAGTAAAACTAAGGATAAAATAGAAAAAACACATTTTAAAAATGTTGTTTACAAAATTCCATGTGGTTCATGTGGAAAATGTTACACTGGTGTAACTTCACAGCCATTATATAAGAGAATATACCAGCATAATTATCACTGTAAGCTACTGGATCCAAATTATAGTGCTTTAACTCGTCACCATCAAGAAACTGGACACATTTTTGATTTCTCTGAAACTAAAATTATTGATGTTATGGAAAATAAATTTCACAGATTAATTTTAGAAACCTTACATATAAATCTACATTTGGATATTTCTGTTAACTATAAAACTGATGCCTATAATAATTTAAAATACGCTCAAAATTTTTTAGGGAATTTAGAAATTTAATTTTATTTATTTTTTATTTTCAAGTTATCATTTTTTTCTATTTTTGTTATTCATATGCATCTATTTTGTTGTTTTGACATATTTTTGAATTTATTTTATGATATTTTATTTATGTTATATTTTACGTTTTATTGACGTTTGTTTGACATTTTGTATTATTTATTAGTTTTACTTTATTATTGTATTGTATTTTAGATTTTTCTGATGATGAACTAGTTCTTTTAGTTCGAAACGTCAAATATTTTAAAATAAAAATATATTGGATTCCTTAGCCTTGATTTTATATTATTTGAATAATTTTTGGATCCACCTTAAATATTTAGAAATTATTTTAGATTAATTTAGTTGTATTCATAGTTTTTAGTTGAAGCATTTTGTTTTAAAGCAATTTCAAACGTTTAATTACAGGAAGAATGCACACATATTTAATGACATATGCTATAAATGTTGAATTATTTATGCATATTCAATGAGGACTTATAAATTTGACGGCACATGCAGCAGACTCCCTCCACACACAATTTTGTGTAAAACAACAAATTTGTAGAAAGAGCCAGGTGATAGACCATGGCCGAGTCGATCAATAGTTGTTGTTCATGTTTAAATGTTTGACGTTTGGATAATGAATATATCTTAGCGTTTTTATCGTCTATTTTAAGTATAGAAATAGTTTTAACACAAGATATTTCGATTCTTACGTGTTCAATCTCAAATATGTTTGCATATTTTGTTTCACATTCAAATGAACAGTTGTTGTGATCACGTGATAAACGTCAAACTGTAAAGCTATACCTTGTTCGGTACATAACAAATTATTAAATTCTATTTTACTCACTAGATGGCAACCGAAAAATTTGAAATATATGTCCCCATTGTTAAAATTTCATCAAATACAGACTTCTTGAGTTACAAGAAATGACGACAGTAATTTAGTCTTGGTGTTTGCCTTAGCCCTTATCATTATCCTAATTAGTAAGAAATTATAATAACATCTAGACAAGACAGTTTAACAATGAATTGTGCAATAAAGTTGATATATATTCAGCAAGGTTAAAGAGCATGATTGAATTTAAAAACCTTTGAACAATGTCTTAACAAACAAGAAAACAAAAGTTCGGCGTTGAGTCCAGCACCACACAAAATATGTACCTGATTTAATGACAATTTTTACTCTGTGTTGAAATACACACAAGTCAGATGAACTGAGACAGCTGTATCACTCAATCCCCAAGAGAAAGCGAGATACGAGCGAGCGATTAGTCGTTAATCGACAGCTTTTTACGATCAGTCGATAAGCAAATACCAGCGCCGTGTCGTCCGCCAATTAAAGAACAATAAAATCCAGCCTGCTTTATGGTTTTGTCATTAGCGTACCAACTACGGTCGACGCTACATGACGGCGGAGACGGAGACGAGCACTAACTCAATATTAGCAGAGGAGTGACATCATTTGGAGAGCATGGTGTCTATAAAGTTTTATTTACAGCATATATAGATAAGATATTCTACAAACTTTGTACTTTGATGATTTGCTTAAGGATAAAGTACATTGAGTTTTCTGATGTAATGGATTCAATTAGCGTATTAATTTATTGTAATTTTGTTCAAGAATGTACTAAAGTTGCCAATACTTGTTTTTAAGATTATGGGAATTTATTCCCTCGATTGCTAATTTGAGGAAACGTGGAATATGTTTAATTTACAACGTACAAGCTTTTTGCCAAGTACCTTTTAATGTAATTAGGTATCTACTTTTTTTGTTATATAGGAAATACATTGGTAAAGTTTTCATTTGGCGATAATTTCTTCCCTATTAATTTTAGAACAAAAGTGAGAATATAAAACATGTACCGAATTAAAAACTATATCCACCGAGGTCAAATTTATTGATATAATAAGTTGCGATCACAAGATGGGCGTAAAATCAACGTAACAATTTGTTCTTATTTACATATTACCATGAAAAATACTAGTTATTTACGTACCTAGTGCGCTAAACACAATTCGCGTACAAGCTGCATACAATATTTTTTTTATATAATAGAATTATAATATTCAAAAAATACAAAGTAACCATTTTCCTTTTTGTTTCATATAACATATTCATCCATTCGTTCCTATAAACCTCTTTCATTAATATTTTATTATACGTATGCACCACATGCTCAGGAGATCTATTCTAATTCGTTGACGACTGGATTTAGCGACTGTTTGACGTCATATTTGGCGACTTTGATACTGGCGCCATCTGTTGGTATAGTTAAAAAGTACAGTCCTGACGTCGTTGTTGGCGACTGGTCGCTTACGGAGTCGCGTATGCAGGCAACTAGTACAAGGCTGTTGCGAAGTGTCATGGCGTCAGTCGCTTAGCATTTTGTGGTTGATTTGTTTCGAAGTTAGAAAAGTTTTATATTTTATGTGCACAGTATATTATTATTATAAAATGTAAATACGAGTAGGATCTGCCAAATATTGTACAAAATCCAGCTGCAGATGTACATTACTGATAATTAGGACAACAATATCGTCGTTTACACATTAACAATCATTTTTAATGTAACAATGTTTATTTAAAATTCTTGGCGACTGCTTGGCGACTAGTTTCAGTCGCTAAGTCAATGACGTCACGGTGCAGTCAATATCATAGGGATTTTGATTTCCTACGTTGGTATTAATTGAAACCACGGCACGGAGTATTTTGTGTTGGTACTTATAATTTCTGACAGCCACTTGCTGATATTTGTTTTTCTTTGTTAAACTCAAATATTTGTTTGTTAATGCTTAAACTTGACATTTCACAAATTGACGGAATTTTTAGTAATTTTCAAGTAATTAGTAATATTTTAAAAATAAATAAAATAAATTTTAACAAAATCTTAAATAAACATTATTACATTAAAAATTATTATCAATGTGTAAACGACAATATTGTTATCCTAAATGTCAGTAATGGACATCTGCAACTGGATTTTGTGCAATAATTATAATTATTAATTAATATAAATAATAAACATTTTATAATAATATAGAGTGCACATAACATATAACATTTTTCTAACTACAAAACATATCAACCAAAAAATGCTAAGCGACTGACGCCATGACACTTCACAACAGCTTTGTACTAGTGCATACGCGACTCCCTAAGCTACCAGTTGCCAACAATGACGTCGGGACTGTAATTTTCGGCTATATGAACAGATGGCGCCAGTATCAAAATCGCCAAATATGACGTCAAACGGTCGCTAAATCCAGTCGCCAACGAATTAGAATAGGTCTCCAGATCATCCCTCTCTTTAGGCCCACTCCCCTAAAAAAATATTTTAAAAAAGGAAGGGAACGTCGCTGCGTTTGTTTTTGAAAGTAAATTTCACACTCTACTCTACTAGAAAGAACTGAAAACGAATAAATATTATAAGAAAGGAAGGAAGTGTCGCTCTGTGCTTATTTAAAAGTGAATTCCACACTATTTCAGTTAAGGCGCTCTATTGTAAAAACATAAAACGAATTAAAAGATAAGAAAGAAAGGAGGCCAAGATTTGAGTGCCGGTAATCGGATTTTACGAGCAAAAATAAATTATTTAGACATGAAACATGGGTAAAATTGCATTTGATATACGTCATTTATTTATTTTTTTCACCCACTTGAATATGACACCATTATTTTAACTTTCTATAATAAAATAACGCTATATCAAGAATGTTCAAGTATCATGATACGTCATCGTTTTTTGATCTTAAAAAATAAATATATCATCACGCCTTTTACCTATTACTGGGTGTGGCACTCTGCCGTAGCAGATCTCGATAAGTGATATATTTATGCGCGTGAAGTTGCGGTTACCAGCCGTCAAATCACGGCCCCCAAAGATGTTAGTGGTGGGGGAGCCACAGGGGTAATTTTAAATTGGTGAAAATGTTTTGTCGACTGTGGGGATCGAATCAGGGTTCTTAGGATCCACAGACCGACTTCATACCACTGTGTCATTACCCCATTTGATCTTAGCACCAAAAATAGCATTGTCATGGTGATAATAGTTATTTGTTTAATTAGGACTACAAATTTTTTAGGTCGAGTAATAAAGGTTGCCGGACGACGCGTAGCGAAGTCTTGAAATATTAAAAGACTCGAAATTATATTTTTAGTCCGATTGAAATATATTATTTTATTTAAAAAATTCGCAATTTATTTAAAATAAAATGAAACAAATTGAAAAAATAATTTGTATCATCATGACAAAAGTAGTAAAAATACTATTTTTAGTCCTAGGACTAAAAAACTATGATGTATCCATTGGTAACGTAAACATTTCTGTACCAACGTTCTTTTATTTGATTTTTCGAATAAATGGGTAAATAATAATAATATTTTTAGTCAACGGCCATGGCTGCACTCGTTGGTACTGATCTATGCGATAATGCGAGTTAAGCAACGTTGCGCGAGGGTAGTACTTGGATGGGTGACCGTCCTGAGAAACCCGCGTTGCTGTTGACTCTAAGACCTAAAACGCAGGATCACTGTAATGGCGGCATATGACCTTAGTAGTTGGTCCGCCAGGAAGAAATAAAAATTTAAAAAATAATAATATTTGAGCGTCCAGAGAAACCCGCGTTGCTGTTGACCATAATACCTAAAACGCAGATCAGGGCATAATGGCGACATATGACGTAAGTAGTTGGTCCGCCAAAGAAGCCACAAAAAAAAACTTTTTCAATCGAATTACAAATACTCTTATTCGACCCGAAAACTTGAATTTTTAGTCCTAATGAAACAATTAACTATTAAATTCATTATAAACAAAATGATGAACATGAAAGTATTCAATGAATGAGTAATGATATTAATTTATTTGTCGTTTAAAAAACTGATAAATTTTGCATTAATTTGAAACTATAAATCTAATACCTATATTTATATAATATATCCTGTTGAATATTTCTATAAAAATAAATGTTTGTAGATGTTTTGCAGTTGTTAATATTCAGTTACTTGGCTTTCTCGACGAACCGCTTATGTGAAAATGTATGCAGTTTCGAAAATACCAAACCAGTACTTTAATAACAAAGACATTTACATCTCATTTAAACTGCGCCTAAGGGTGTTAAGCCAGCGAAAGAGGTCATTTAAAAAACCATTAGTTAGCCTGCTATCCATAACCAATTACCGCAGGTTCTCAAATTTAAATAATAAAACACTAAATATACATAATTTTCAAAAAACAGTTGTTGAACGAAGCAATGAACAGATCGTCACGATTTTTTCAATATGTACCGCCTAACCTGTACAAATTGATCAGCACGCTTATCGATAATACTTATTGATACACACAGTGTTCGGTGGAAAAGGTGGTAATTTCGGTATTTTGCACATTATTTGTGGTTACATAGCGGAAAAACATTAAGTAAAAAGTACGTAATACAAAGAAATACAATCACAGCTGCATGATGAATAACAATTCATGCTAGATTATTGTACTGATAATGTTTTTTCCTTTATTGTACGTTTTATTGTTACCTATACTATTATTTCATTATCGATTTATTGTTTACTTATTTCGTGAATAATAATTTCATTTTGTGTATTATTGTTATGCTTTGTTCTAAAAAAAACATACTAAAATACTGACTATGACAAAAAAACAATAATATCTATAACTGTTTGTAAATTTAAATAATGGATTTTCTATGTGAAAATAAATTTGTTTTCAACTAAATTATTCACGTAACTATAGCAGAACAAAATATACTGATGATATAACCGGCAAATATATTTCAAGTGTCCAACTTTCACAAAATAATTGCGAGGAAAATGCTTCAAATAAAAGATACAAAGGACATCCTTTTTATACCATGTTCATTTAGAGAATTTTAATCTAAAATATGTTAGTTCTGTTAGTTCAACTTTAGAGTTAGATATAAAACAGTTTTTAAATTAAAATAAGTATTTTTTTCCATATTCCTACAAGTGACTACATATTTTAAAAATTATGTTTTATATCTCCTATAAAATTAATTAAAATTCTCACATCTGTCACAACAATTTTACATTTTATCTCCATGAAATCAATCTAATACCAATAAACAAAAAAAAAATACGTGTACAGCACGTAATGAAATAATATTTTTTGCACACAATTGAATGATACACTCAAGCTTCGCCATAGTGCATTTAATTTCAAATTCATGAAAAAAGAATTGTTTTCATTACTTATTGTAGTGTTTCATATACGAGTAAGAACCCTGGTTCGACCCCTACAGCCGACAAAACATTTTCACCAATTTAAAATTACCCCTATGGGGTAGCTAGCTCAGTGGTATCAAGTCGGCATATGGATCCTGAGATCCCTGGTTCGATTCCCACAGGTGACAAACAATTTTCACAATTTTAAAACTACCCCTGTGGCCCCTCCACCACTAACATCTTTGGGACATTGATTTGACGACTGGTAACCGCACTTCAAGCGCATAAATATATAACTTATCGAGATCTGGTTTGGCAGAGTGCCACACCAAGCAATGGGTAGAGGGCGTGATGATATATTTATTTATTTTATATTTAAAATTCCCCTGTGGCTCCCCGACCACTAACTTCTTTGGGGGCCGTGATTTGACGACTGGTAACCGCACTTCACGCGCATAAATATATCACTTATCGAGATCTGGTTTGGCAGAGTGCCACATCTAGCAATGGGTAGAGGGCGTGATGATATATTTATTTATTTTATATTTAAAATTACCCCTGTGGCTCCCCGACCACTAACTTCTTTGGGGGCCGTGATTTGACGACTGGTAACCGCACTTCACGCGCATAAATATATCACTTATCGAGATCTGGTTTGGCAGAGTGCCACATCTAGCAATGGGTAGAGGGCGTGATGATATATTTATTTATTTTATATTTAAAATTACCCCTATGGCTCCCCGACCACTAACTTCTTTGGGGGCCGTGATTTGACGACTGGTAACCGCAATTCACGCGCATAAATATATCACTTATCGAGATCTGCTTTGGCAGATTGCCACACACAGTAATGAGTAAAAGGCGTGATGATATATTTATATTTATTTATTTATTTAATATACGAGTACGTAACAAAATTGTATAAACAAATATGTATATTTCATCCCGTGAAATGTGTCTGGTGTTTTCAGAATGTTGTCTGCCTCCGTTGACAAGTGAAATCTTCGAAACGTCAAACCCTCGTTGCACGGTCTAAATATGCAAGTTTTTATCATGTCTGAAATATGTCATAAATTATTGCATTCTTGATAAAATTTAAAATCCTGAAAATATCTAAAAATGCATCTCATAACTAACAAATATTGTACTTAAATATGACACCACCATATTTCGTAAACACTTGAGGGTACATTAAAGAAACACTTACAAAATACAAAACTTATCTAAATCTCTGAAAAAATATCCAGGATCCCACTGTTTGAGAAACACAGTCTCATATATCACCCGTCCGATATTCCAAGCCTTGGATGCCGACTTTGACGTTTTAATGTATCCCGCCTGTAACAGCCACGGCCAACGTGGACGTGAATTTCGAGTAGAAAAGCAAGGCCCCCTGTTGATTTCCTGAAAGTGTCTGCCAGGAATTCATACTGACATGCACCATACCACCTCTTGTTAATTCATAGCCGGCGGCGAAGTGTTTTTCTATAGAGTGTACACTGGACGTTATCTGCCTCATTAGGACAAGGAAATTTTTGAGGCTGAGTGTAAGAGTTTGGTTTTTAAGATAGGATGTTAATCTGACACTTATTTATCGTTATAAGTTTATTCTCCAAAGAGAAAAATGTAGGCTATTGTTGAAGTTAACAAGATGTATATTAGTTTAGGTTTAGTTTTGCCTTTCTAATTTGACGTAACTATTTGAAAATCAAGTTGGAACTTTGAGTAGTGATTCAACTATGCTCTGTAACTACCGTATTTATTGTTTTTTTGTTCTGAACAAACAAGTAAATAAATTCATTTGTTTGATATTTTTATTCAAAATAGGCTAGACCACAACAATTTGATTATTTTGTATGTTAATCTACGTACGAGAGATAGGTATACTTTGACAAGAACGCGGAACATCTCAAGGAACTGAGTTCACGATTATTTGCGTTTCATCCAACACTTGTTTTTGCCAGTTATTACTTATGCCTGTTTTACATTGAGCAAGCGCAACCTGCAATTGCAACTTGCAAGTTTTACGTTCAACTAATTGCACCAAAATGTTGCAGATATATTTTTTTTCAATTTACATTCAGTAGGTGGCACAGTGGTTATTTTGTCGGCCTGTGAATCCTGAAAACCCTGGTTCGATTCCCACTGGCGACAAACATTTTCATCACATTAATACTACTCCTGTGGCTCCCCCTCCACTAACATCTTTGGGGGCGTGATTTGACGACTGGTAACCGTACTTCACGCCCAAAAATATATCACTTACCGAGATTTGCTTCGGCAGAGTGCCACACCCATTAATGGGTAGAAGGCGTGATGATATATTTATTTTACATTCATCAATTTGCAACTGCAATGTAATATTAATTTATTTGACTTCATATTATATCAGCTTAACCTCTTATATCACTTGTATTATTGACATTTGTTTCATAAGTTATTGCAGTGATATAAAAATTTATTCTTATAAGTATTTGCACAATTATTTGCAATGCAGTAAATCATTTTAATATCCTTAACCCAACTTTATCGTTTTTGACATTTATAATAAGTTGGTAGCATTCTAACAAACTTAAAATTACTAGATATAATTATCAATAACCTTGCAACTCTTGCAAAAATTAGAACACGTTCTAATTCATGCAAGAGGTTGCTGCAAGATTGCTTCAGTCTCTTGCACTTGCAATTTCTGTATTACACTCGTTCAATATTGCTTCAACTTGTTGAAAGTTGCAGTTGCACTTGCAATATTGCTCAGTGTAAAACAGGCATTATATTATACGAAATTTATGAAGAACTATATTACATTAATCACGTTTTAATTGTTAATATTCAGGTAATAATAAAATAATTATTATTCCACAAATTTAAAAAGTAATAATTTATGTACATGGGGTAGCTAGCTCAGTGGTATCAAGTCGGCCTGTGGTTCCTGAGAACCCTGGTTTGATTCCCACAGGCGACAAACAATTTTCACCATTTTAAAACTACCCCTGTGGCTTCCCCACCACTAACATCTTTGGGGGCCTTTATTTGACGGCTGGTACCCGCACTTTACGCGCAAAATATATCACTTACCGAGATCTGCTTCGACAGAGTGTCACACCCAGTAATGGGTAGAAGGTGTGATATATTTATTTTATATTTTAGGTTTAATTAAAATGGAAGTATTTTATGTCCTATGTTACTATCCTATTCTAACATTTAATGTTTTAATTATTGTTGTAATTAAATATTGTTTTGTACCGAATTTCCATCTCGGTGCACATGCGCATTTCCTCACAATATGAAGTTGCAGTTTAATAGCGCTACCTACGTCACAAGACCATCAATTACGATCGTTTTGAATAATTCAATTTTTAATTAAATACTTTATATATTAACACGTTACTTTTGATAATTTTTTAGCATTAATACATTTACAACTAAAATTGATATGCGTTAAATATTTTTTTTAAACAACGTACTGTTGGAGCAGCCTATTGCTTTTGAAATTTACGTTAGCTAAACGTTCCAGCCTTCCCACAACAGTTACATTGCACTATTGTTTTAATTATAACATTTAAATAACCTAAACACTGCTATCAATTGTAAAATTTTTACTTATTCATTTTGCCACACGAACTTAAAAATTATAATTTCAATTATTTTTCAATAAGAAAGTTAATAATGCAGTTTACTCCTCCAATTTTATAGGATTCGTTTTGATTATATTCATTAATTTCTAATTGTTTAAAAATAATTAAATAATAACTAAAAAAACTAATTGAAATTTGTACCTATTATGTACATGTTAATAGTATAATCACAGATATAACAAAAGTAAAGCTACATTTCCTCACCTTAACATAGTCTCTGTTTTAGTTTTTGTTTTTTTGTATCTGTTTATGTCGGAAAAATTACAGCCATTTCCAGCTCTTAACATAAACATAACCTTAATTCATTATTCTAGTAAAGGATTGTTTACTAAGATGAGAAAATAATTGTATAAAACTATTTGAAATTCTTTAAAAATTATATAAAATTATTATTGAGGAACAGTAATTACTATTAAAATTAAGCACTAGTTTAATTAATTTATATAATTCCAAAATAATTTAAAAAAATTTAGATATTTTTGTAGTGAACAAACCAGAATATTTCGAATATAGTAATTTAAATTTCGAAATTGATTTTTATATTATTAAAATATGATTGAATTCCAATTATACTTAATATCAAAGAAAAGAAATAAATTTTAAAATGACAGCGACTAAATAATTTCTTGTTGACATGTTAGTTTTTTTGTTGCTATTAATACAGTAATTTTTATTTTTCTCACAGTTGAAATTATTACTATTTTTCTTCTATTGTCTATATTTATCGTATTTCCCACATAAACCTAATGACATAACAAGAGATAGCATTATCGCAGCTATGTATGAAGTCTGCAAACTTTGTGTTTATGCGCAGGGACAAAGACAAAGACTGAGACTGAAACAGTAGCTGGAAACGCTCAGCTGTATTCACAAATGACAAACTCTCAAGGTTATGTCGAAAAACTAAAACTAAGACTATGTGAAGACGTGGAAACAAGGTTTAAGATTAAGTGAGTAAAGCTACGACTCCACACTTAACATAGTCTTTGTTTTTGTTTTTCTACATAACCTTGAGAGTTTGTCATATGTGAATATGGCTGAGCATTTCCAGCTACTGTTTTAATCTTTAGTGTCGTTGTATTTGTCGTAGCGTATAAACACAAAGTTTGGAAATTTTATACTTTCGACACAGTGTTTCGTCGATGTTCTGTATTGGTCATTTGGTTTGTGTGGGGAATACGATAAATATAGACAATACAACAAAAATAGTAATAAGATAATTGTGAAAAAAAGAAAAATTACTGTATTAGTAGCAATAACAAAACCAATACGTCAACAAGAAATTATTTTGTCAGTTTTAAAATATTTATTTTCCTTGATTTTATGAATATAATTGCTAGGGTTGTTGATTTTACGAAAATTCGGACTTCGATTGTTCGGGTTTATTGAATTTTCGAATTTTGGAATATTCCGAATTTACGAATTTTCGAATTATTCGAATTATGAATCTGGGTCCTAACGTGAACACGGCATGTTGATATGAATAATTTTCAGAATAAACTCATGTGCAGAGTTTTGTATTAATTCGTAAGTAATTATTATTAATTATTATTATTTGCCAAATTAATTCAATTTAGACTTAAAATTTCGGAACACTGTTAAAAACGTTTTAATTTAGACGTTTTTGTATCCTTTTTATTGTAATTTTAAAACGTTTGACTAAAAGTCCATAGCATTTAGATGGGCGGTAAGAGAATAGATGGCTTAATTAAGACGCCTAACCTTGCCGGATATTTCGCCGAGTTTATTATTTAATTCGTGGCTTACTTTTCGCGAATTATGCGTTAGCGTGTTTGGAGATGATAGATGGCGCTAATTCAGTGGCAAAAAATGTTCGAACGTTCAGAAATTCAAACTTCGGTGGAAATCAACGACCCTAATAATTGCAATCCTGTCATATTTCATCAATATAAAAATCTATTTTGAAATTTAAATTGCTATATTTGAAATATTTGAGCTTGTTCACTACAATAATGTGTAACCTAAAAAGTTTATAAAAATAATTATTACATTTTTGTATGGTATAGGTGATTAACAGAAATAATATTTCGCTGCAAATATCGTACAATTAATAATAACATTGAATATATTAAATAAAACTATTTAACTAGTTTATGAAATTCAGTAACATAACAAAATTTTTGGAAGTGAATGTTTCATGCCAACCAATAGCAGTGTAAGAGAGCAGAAGCTATGACAACAAGGTTAGAACCACAAGCGGCATGATATTACCAGTCGGTACGAAACGTAACTGTATTATCGATACATCCTGTTGACAGTTCATAAGAAAAATGAGGAACATGCACCAAAGCAATTATTATCAACTGTAACAACAAGTAAATAAATATAAAATACTGTAATTTTTTTTTGTATTAAAATTAGTATATTTTACTGATCGAAATAATAACTTTCATAGTTCTTGCTTGTTATTCGTGCGACCATCTCTGTCTACGCCTGCGACTATCTCTGTTTACGCGTGCGACCATCTCTGTCTACCTGTGCAACGTTGCCAAGCATTTCTGACAGTTTCATTGAAAATCATAGAATATCCAACTTTCATCGTCAATTTCTTTGAAACTAATTCGGTAAGGCATGGATTTTTTTATTCTCATACCTTTATCTTTACATGATGTACTGTGTGTTAGTTTTTTGTTAAAAAATAACTACAATATATGAATTTATTTTGCAGTAAGCTGCGTCGCGAGCTACAGTTCCTATAACGCCAATGCATTCTTGATCGACTTTGGTCGACTTTAACTTTACATTACTCAGCTCTACAACGGTAAACTTTAAAAAAAAAATTTCGTACTAGTGTAGAAACACATGAAAAATAACATATTTATATTTCATTATAATCCGGGTTAAATGCTTCCATGATAGTACCACCTTAAAATATGGAATGCCTGATTTACAAAGATGTGAGTGTACATCTGTATTATAGTTATTATTTAATAAATTGATGAACTAATTAAACAAGGTATACTTGATAAAAATAGCTATTATTTCATAATAGCACCGCCGTTACGATATTTATATCCAGGTCTTCGTAATAAGAAATCCATGTACATCTTTTTAAAAGCGCATATAATCGTGTCTGCTTATTTTTACCCTAAGTGGTTTAAATTACTTGTTTGCTAATTGTCAAAGAATCTGGAACTGGAAATATCGCGCTCAGTATTTAATAAGCGCGTCCGTAATTGCATGCGTGATAATTAGACTCAAACGCAATTAATATAATTAACGATGCTTTAGTTGGTCTGACCGGCCTTTTCATATATCTACACTGTGTGTGTGTGTGTAAGAAGGACGTCTCTTTATGTATCTACCACGAAACAATTACTGCTCCTTATGCGTCGTGTTAATTATTGCTCATCGACATATCATAGAAATGTATAAAACAAAGCAGCATTTGTTGTTTTCATTTTGTTTTATTGCCGTTTTGTTGCTTATTACCTGCAATAATTATAATTATAAATACACAACGCTATAATTAATGTAATTGCAGATTAAATTATTATGATATTTATAATCACTAGTTATATTAAAAACAAAACTAAATGTAGGGATCGTAATTACAAAAATTATGTTCTTGTACCCTACCATAAGAGGAGTCATACCTACATAATAATTAAATTAAGTACGTACAAAAGACCGCAAGAATAAACAGCCGATTAAGAGAGTAACTAGCAGATAGCCAACTAAATTTTTCAAATATAAAATTGACAGAAGTAAATGTTCTTTTATTTGTATCATTTATCTCACAAATAATTTGGAAAAGTTTGATAGCTGAAAAATAATATTAATTGACTACTATAGGTTCCTCGCTGAATCAATGAAGTTAGTCAAATTTCGTGCTTAATCATTTAACCAACCTTAGAAAACGAAAAAAAAAAATATGTCGCCAAATGAACAAACTTAACAATTTAATTTCATATTATTTATGGAATATATAATAAATACAGATAAAATTAGATGTAAATATTAAAATGATCTAAAATAAAATTATTTTAGAAGCACTCAAATACGCTAACACCCCCACCAGAACAATCACAAATCTCGCAATATGCAGCGACTCCATCAGCAGCCTACAAAAAATAAAACACAGATACCCAGACGATCAAATCACCCAAGAAATACAGGAACAGATCCACCTAGCAGAACAAAATGGAACAAACATAACCTTTATTTGGACCCCCTCTCATAAGGGAATAAGAGGAAATGAAGAAGCAGACCTAGCGGCTAAAGAGGCAATAAAAAAAACACCCCTAAACATACCAACCCCAATGTGGGACAACAAAAACCAACTGAAGGCAAAAATTAAAAATAAATGGCAAGATGAATGGAAAAGTGAAAACAACAATAAACTAAGAGAAATAAAAGAAGAAACGAAAAACTGGGAAGTTAATAGAACAAGAAGAGAACTGATAATAATCACTCGACTTAGAATTGGACACACCAAGGCCACACATCAACATATCTTAGACAAATCAGAACCACCCTCTTGCTGCAGTAGCCCCTTAACAGTAAAACACATACTAATAGACTGCCCAAAACACACACAAACTAGAAGTAAACACTGTATACCAAACACCATAAAATAAACTCTTAAGAACACACCACAAACCATACAAAATGTACTAAACTACCTGAAATACACCGATTATATAAATAAAATCTAATAAAACATCAATTATGTAAAACAATATAAACTGTAACAGTCCTAATAGCCTAGTTGCTGAAGGACTTAAATATTAAATTAAAAAAAAAAAAATTATTTTAAAAGTATTTTGATTTGAGTCGTGTGAGCACTGAATTTCACTTCGTATACAGCGCGCTGTTAGTGATGAAATTATTTCATCATTACATTATATATTAACATTTTGATATTAACTATAAACGTTGTAGATGAAACATTATAAAAATTCATGACGTATGATATGACGTAATTTCATTGACGTTCATATGTTTAAGTATAATTGTAGATAAAATTATTTACTGATATTTAAATATTTTTAGGCATAACAGTAATTTTTATATTGAAGAAGATTACATCAAAAAATGTTAAGCTTGAAATAAAATCATAAATTTATTGCCATAAACACTACCTCAAAAATGCCGTTAGTTTTAACAATATCATAAACTGCATTTACATATATGGTAAACATTTAATTTGATTTTAAAAAGCAATTTTTTTTACCAAAACAGTCAGATAAAGTGCATATTCAAGGTTACAAAAAAAAGTTAGGTAAAGTACAAAACAGTCTGATAAAGACTTTACCTGACTGTTTTGTACTTCACCTGACTGTCTTCTTATGTTGTAAATATAGATACGTCAATCTGACACTTATCAAAAAATAATACATTTTGAATTATTTATGCTTAATTTCTGATTAAATTAAACGGCATCAGTAAAAAATTGTATAAAAAATACATCAGGCAAGTGTTTTTACTTTCCTGACTTATTACGTAATGTACTATTATTTGAATTAATATGAAATATACCAGTAAATGATAAAGGTCAAATATCAATTTTAAGAAATAAAACTTCACGACCGTAGGAAAAATAGTATGTAACATACATCTGACAATGGCCATTGCAACACTTTTATTACAATATGATATTTCACATTCAAAATCAAAGTCAAGTCAAAGAAAATTTTAGCCCTTTGCGTAACCGTAGTCATAGTAAGTCAAACTATCCAAGTCCTCATCTCTCCATCAGAAGCCAAGTTCAGACCGGTGTTTAGCCAGCCATTAGCGCTCTAATAAGCATGGCAAGCGCAGGCACATGCACTACGCGTGCGCGTGTGACGTCCACGCGGCACACAGAGTGATTAGTGACCGCTTATTGCACTTGTCAGCGACCAAGCGAGCTTCTGTTCGTTGCTGCACAACGTTATAGGGGACACTCGGTATAATAGTGATGTATACATCATTATTGTGCAAATATTTTATCTGGTTTTGACATATAAGGGACATTAATTATTATGACACAGCTGGGTGTATTGGTATACAGCAAAAAAATTAATTATTGGCGCTGTTAGATCGTTAGATAATTTTATTGCTTTTGCCAGATATTATTACTTTTTGTATATGAACTTGTTGATTTCTTACATAGAGTGTTTAACTGTAAAAGGGACTTATACAATTCAAATTTTTCGGTTGCCATCTAGTGAGTAAAATATAATTGAATCATTTGTTCTGTAGCGAACATTCTATAGCTTGACAGTTTGACGCTCAGACAAAACATTACTAGACGGAGAACAACGGCGTTTGTTGTGAAGTAGAAACGGTTAGAATAACTTGGTGATGAGACGGGTGCGCGGCAAAGAGCTAGTACAAGTTGGTGTTATGCAGGTTCCATTTTTGTTGATGACAGTTATCAGACGCGAGCATTTTATTTATTTAAATACAAAAGTGCGTATACAAAACACTTAATATGTCATAAACTAACCTTTATTTTGATGTATGAAAAGTAAGTAATCAAAGTGTACTCGCTCCTGGCCGCGCACCCGCCTCACTAACATGTTACTCCAACTCTTTCTGCTTCACAACACTGCATTGACTTGAATACGGCAGACTTTGTCTAGTAATGTTTTGTCTGAGGTTTGACGTTTATCACGTGATCCATACTAAAACGTCAAACAAATAAGGAGATCTGCGGGGTGAAGTGCTGAAAGGAGAAAGCAGTTGATCGACTCGGCATGGTGTCACCTCGCTCTTTCTACAAATTTATTGTTTCACACCAAATTATGTGGAGGAGGGTTTACTTCGAGTCTGCTATATGTGACGTCAAAGTTATAAGTCGCTATTGTATGGAATTCACTTTCGAAAACAAGCGCAGGGCGACACTTCCTTCCTTTCTTATCTATTGTTTTATTTTCAGTTACTGCATTGTGTGGAATTTTCTTTCATATACAAACGCAGGCTATCGCTTACATCTTTTCTAATCTTTGTACATTTTTTTTGTTAGATTCGTTGTTAGGAGTAAGCGTGAGTAATTTGAGATGATTTGTGCATATGTTATGTACGTCGAAGAAAGATGAATAAAAAGTGAATAGGAATGAAAGAAAAAATGTGATTAAAAGTTTGCTGTGTGATGAATGATTTCGAGTGTAACCAGTAAATGAGCTTATATGGAGGGATCTATGAATGTGGTTGAAGTGAGGGTGGTGTGTTAAGCCCCATTCGCAACACGAAATTAGTGGTTAGTGTTAGTAGTTATGGTTAGCGTTAGAAGTTTGACATATGTATTCCTCTAGTAGCGGTCACAACAACGAACTTAGCCCAGCGCAGGTCTACGCTAATCGTGGTTAGCGTAGAAGTTTGTAAACTTCAAACTTTTAGTTAGTGGTTAACGGCACAGCCAATCAAAAACAAGGAGTAAAGTGACAGTTGGTTTTCTCAGTTTGAATTTTATGTAACGAAAATGAATCGAAGCTAAAAAAAAAGTTGTTACTTGCAACTTTAATTTTGCAAATGAAAAGAAATAAAAAAACAAATAGAAGATGGTGGGTTCGCCCAATCAACCAAAACCGAACAAATCAGGGAGACTGGGATAATTTGATCCCAGAAATGAGGTCATATTATGAAGACATGTTCTTTAATTACACCAGAATGACCATAGCTCAATTTGATTTGTTGTTAGCACTTGTAGGACCAATTTTAAAGAAAAATAGAAGAAAACCAGTTCTACCAAATCAGAACTACAGACAAAATATCAGAACTCAAACAAACAAAACTATAACTATTTGTCAAAATTTTAAGTTGACAACTGTGACATCTATTATAATTTCTTGTAATATCTATAATTTTCAAAAATGTGCACTACATTATCGGCAGAAACATAAATTCGAAATCATTAATTTGGGACATTGTGAACGATGTATTTTAATCTGTAACTACTAACTATAACCACTAACCATAACCACTAACACTAACTACTAATTTCGTGTTGTGAATGCAGCTTTAGGCTGAGAATGTTTGACGAGGACTGATTATTTGATGAATTTAATGAATAGATGTATAAAGAATGATTTTATGGTTCGTGCTACTCCATTTGATGGAATATAGCGTGATGTTATGTATGCATGTATGATTTGTAACTAAACACATTTAAAATTAATATTTTCAATGTATAGACTCACTGATTATGAAAGATTGAGTTTGGTGGGAGTAAGTTCAGTGGGTTTAGGCTAAGGTTTAATTATTGTTGAAACTGCAAGTAAAGCCGATAATTTTCTCATTGAATTGTATTGGTACAGTCTTGTATAAAACCATGTTTTATGCACAGCTTTTCAACTGACTGTTATAATTATTTTTCTGTTAAATACAGTAACATATTATGATTACATACAGTGTGTTAAAAAAAATATAAATAATTAAATGTTGCACAGAGAAATCACTTTTTTTTGCACCACAAATTAGAGAAATTAATAGAAAACGCTTACTAATTTCTAACATTTATAAAAAAAGTGACAATCACAGCGACGGCTGTTAAGTGATTTATTTATGTGTATGAAGTGAGGTTACTAACCGTCAAATCACGGTTTTCAAAGATGCTAATGAAGGGGGTGCCACAGGGGTAATTTTAATATGGTGAAAATTATTTGTCGGTTGCGGGAATGGAACCCTGACTCGATACAACTGAGCCATTTATCATGGATAATATAAAATAAAATATAAATATCACGCATTCTACCCATAGCTGGGTGTGGCACTCTGCCGAAGCAGATCTCGGTAAGTGATATATTTTGCGCGTGAAGTGTGGTTACCAGTCGTCAAATCACGGCCCCCAAAGATGTTAGTGGTGGAGAAGTCACAGGGGTAGCTTTTGAAATTATGAAAATTGTTTGAATAATAATGCGTCCTTTTTAGTAATCACTATATTTATTTATTTACCGAGATCTGCTTCGGCAGAGTGCCACACCCAATAATGGGTAGAAGGCGTGATGATATATTTATATTTTATTTTACTATATTAAATATAAATATAAATAAATATATCATCACGCCTTCTACCCATTACTGGGTGTGGCACTCTGCTGAAGCAGATCTCGGTAAGTGATATATTTTGCGCGTGAAGTGCGGTTACCAGTCGTCAAATCACGGCCCCCAAACATGTTAGTGGTGGAGGAGCCACAGGGATAGCTTTTTCAAATTATGAAAATTTGTCGCCTGTGGGAATCGAACCAGGGACCTCAGGATCCACAGGCCGACTTCATACCACTGTGCTAGCCATCCCATATATTTATTTTAATATTTCACTTTAAATATATTACGACAATAAAATTTGACTAAAATCACTATTATAGATATATAACAATAAATATACCATTACGGAAAATATTTAAACGTTTAGGCAATTTTATTACCCTCTTGAGATTCATCTATACATTCAAACTATTGGATACGATTCCTCTTTTCATAAAAATCACTATATTTGAATTTAGCGCCAAATTTAGTAAATACAAATTAGTTTGTAGGTACTGGTTATCAACCTTTTCGGTACTAAATTGAATAATGAAATATATGAGCAATAATCGATTCTAGTTTTGTTTTGATTTTTGATATTTTTTCACAAGTTGCAATTGAGAATACTTGTTTTCTTGTCTCGTAATTTCGAAACAAGATCAGAAATAGCGACATCACTAAAGACACGACGTTTTAAGTAAATCTGCATAATAAAACAGTTTTCACGGCAATTTCGTGAATTATTAACGATTTTCCAGACCATTATCAACTACATGTTTGTTCATAATTGCACCAATAATTTGGTTATATTGTATACTTGTACATTTTGCAGGAAGAAATAAATCTAAAGGCGATATTTAGTTATTTTTACGCATGAATAAACAATTACCCTGAAGTGCGGTTCCAAGAACCCTTAGTAAATCTACCTACTGTTTAAGAATTAGCATTCAAGCAAACAACCACAGATTACCACCACAGTATTAACGTTACCAACCACATATTTATCCAGTAAACATGATACACTGATACCAACCTATCCACACAAAAACCCTACTTACTCGGCATTCAATTCAAGGCCAAACAATAAACCCAATCATTAATAAGAAAACCTACAACGATTAAAAAAATCATCGCTTGCTATCAGCAAACGACCAGCAAACAATCATCAGCTAACGCAGAACTGACTGCGAGTGGAAATGTAAGTGCGTTAGCGCACGGCGAGATCATGTTCCCGTTTAGCTCATTCCCAATTCGACCACTAACAAACAAACGATTTAAAAACCTTGCGATGATATTTGCGACATCACTTTCAGATGAATTGTCAAAGACAATCCAAAGTAATATTGTAATTTGTTGCTAATATAAAGCAGTTTTATTTTTTAAATACTTCATTTTTAAACCACGTATTTGAGCAAATATAATCAGGAATTGGTTCAAATTTGAGTAAAAAATTTTAAACACAAAATAGATGATAAATAAGTAGTCAGTGACAACTATGCTAATATAATCATACGAGCCGAAATTAACAAAATCCGGACTAAGATATATGTACATTTTTTAAAACTCGAAGAAATGTTAAATCAACGTTTACGTATCATGTGTGTCAAAATGAAATGTAACTTACAACAAAAAAAAATATTTATGTGTAAAATATCGATAATACTAGTAATTTTTATTGAACCTATAACATATATTTTTTACGACATTTTTATCGATAATATACTATAAATATTTATTATTAATGTATTAATGTAATAAATAGCAGAATTTTATTCTTCAATCTTGGAGAAAAAAACTATTAAAATTAATAAATTTCGTCAAGTGAATTAGTTCTTTATTTCTTTCTGCTTTTTATTGTTGCTGAAATAATTAAAATGTTATTTTATAAAATATTTTTTCATTACTGATGCCAAATATTTATTTATACGTAAATAAATAAATCAATATATCATCACGCCTTTTACCCATTACTGGGCGTGGCACTCTGTCGAAGCAGATCTCGGTAAGTAATATATTTATGCGCGTGAAGTGCGGTTACCAGCCGTCAAATCACGGCCCTGAAAGATGTTACTGGATGTAATTTTAATGTGGGGAAAATGTTTGTCGGCTGTGGGAATCGAACTAGGATTTTCAGGATTCACAGGCCGACTAGATACCACTGATCCATCGACCCCATTATTATTATTATTATTATTATTATTATTATTATTATTATTATTATTATTATTATTATTATTTAAAAGTGTGATGAGTAAATGAGACTGTTTGTCGAGGACTGATTCTAGTGTTCGTGCTATCTCATTTGATGGAATATAGCGTGGTATTGTATGTATGTATTTATTTATTTATTTATGTTACTCTATACAACAGGAACATAATCCCAATTACAGTACAGGGCCCGAGCTCACCGAATGCGATAAGAGTCATTTTTACATTACTTGTACTGTAAGTTACCTATTAGTGACAAAATTTAAATACTGTAAGTGCAACTTTTATTGCACAGTGGTTTCCATGGTTATATCAGGACTTTAATATTTACTTACTGTCCACCGTGAATTGTAAGTAAATATTACAAATCAAGGTCCTATTTAACTTGACAACAATTTGACAGCTGTCAATTTTGAAATCTATTTTTCTTTTCCTTCTATTTGTGCAAGTATTGTAATAAAATTAAAAAATCAACACTAGGTAGGTTTCAAAAAAGTAAATAAGTTTATTCACTATACGTATTTCGGTCGACTAGACCATCATCAGGTAATGATTACAGAAGAATAATGTAATCATTACCTGATGATGGTCTAGTCGACCGAAATACGTATAGTGAATAAACTTATTTACTTTTTTGAAACCTACCTAGTGTTGATTTTTTCATTTTATTATAAAAATGTTTCAACGAGAACCGACAGTGAAATCTATTGAATTTATTATGCAAGTATTGTAAAAAATAGCTTACTAACTTGAACGGTAAGTGATTTTTTTTAGGTCGCGAATGTTTACGAAACTACATTCTTGACTTAAAAGCTGTCTCTTACAGCATGGTACGTAATATACTATTATCGCACGGTGATAGTTTTATGCATGTTATGTACGTTGAAGAAAGAAGATGAATGATAAGTGAATAGGAATGATGTGATTGAAGGTTTGTTGTGTGATAAATGATTTCGAGTGTAATAATTGAATGAGTTTATATGAAGTGATCTACGAATGTGGTTGAAGTGAGGGCGGTGTGTTTAGATGATAATGTTTGACGAGGGCTGACTATTTGATGAGTATGATGAGTGATTTTAGGGTTCGTGCTACCCCATTTGTTGGGATATAGCGTGAAGATATGTATGTATGTTAGTTAAAAAATATTATTTCTGTCTAAGTTTGGCCGGGCCGAAGTGGAAAGACACCTATCGTAATGCTGGCAAGCCTGACTGTCCGCAGGCAATGCGTTGATGCGTTTCTTGCGTCCCGCGCCCCGAAATGGCAGAGAAGCCGGCGTATGATGATGATGATTATGTTGAAGTTCTTTGCCGCGTAGGCAGGTCACGGACTGAGCTCTGGATTGAGTTATCAAGCGAAACAACGCAATGTTGTAACAAACAACGAATGGAATTAAGAAATTTTGTGAAGAGACTATTGTAATTATACTGTAATTGGTTTTAATCTTCAAGTATACTGAACGTTAATCTGCAAGAATGCAAGACAGAACAAAGGACTAGTTTGCTTCAAGCTTTTTAATTTATAAACGTTTATCAAAATATAAGATACTTATCCACACATCCAGATTTGTAATAACCTTCAAAGTATATATTAGTATCATTATTTTCATCAGTAGCATTTTACGTTAAAGTACACAATTGATTATTAAACATTCATATTCTTTTCAATTCGTAATCGTAATTTTAATTCATGTGAATAATAGAAATCAGAATTGATATTTGATTTCTGAATTACCTATCTACTATTTTAAATAGTAATAAATAGACTTACCATCTACTTTTAAGTTCTTTCATTAATGAAGAACATTCAAACGAGTAGAATAACAGAAGTCAGGACTTACCTATAACAAAAAAAAAATAAATAAATTAGTTTTATACCCACATATACATAAAAATATAATAATTAAGTACGAATATTGCTCCACGTTTTGAACAACCAATAACGTTTCATTATTTGACCACGTTTTCATGGAAATGAGCGAATTAATAAATGATAATTGCACTAGTGCAATTACAGCGATTATTTTTTGACGTTTCTCAAAACCAATGAAATGCTTCATTGTATGTCACGTGTCTGCGTTTTAACCAATCCTGTCATTATTATAATGAGAATTATGCTCTTGTGATAATTCCCGAGAATTATCTCTGTAGATTCTTTTTTGTTTGTGACAAATGATAGGTAGTTGTCAAATAATTATTTAAAACTGTCAACGCGTCAAGTAAAACGTGTGAAAAAAATCTTTTAGTTGTATTTTAGATACAGAAATACACCAACAAATTTTGGAAACAACTTCCAAGAATACATTAATAAGTAATCAATCGATATGGACCCAGTTCAAAATCTTTTAAGTTGGATGAATCGACCTCAACAGCTAAGTCAAAAAATAATCTAATTAAATATAACTCGAGAGTTCGATAAATTAGAAAATAATTCTCCAGTATCTTTCTCAAACTTGTTGCCATTTGGCAATAGTCACTCAAGCCCTACGGGCTTTCGTGACTATTTCCTGGCAACAAGTTTTCGAAGGATCTGTCAAATTACTTTCAATTTATTCTCACCCTCTTGTTATATTATTACTGATAATTTGCACTAGTGCAATTATCGCGATAATTTTTTATATAAAAAATTGCCAATTTTACTCTAATTATTTTTTTTAGTTACTTGGACTAGATTGTCTGACATATAATGGTTAAATAAATATATTATTATAAGCATGTGAAAATATTAATTTTGTTAAATTTTTGAATGTTTTCGTGGGGCAATATTCTTACTGAATATAACATATGCAATGAACATTCCCAGAATTTTTTTTCTCGCTATTCACTCGGGCTTTTGTTGATTATAGGAAATCTGCACTCGTCTTCGACTCGTGCATATTTACATAGCAACAAAAGCACTCGTAAACTTAAAAAAATTATTGCTAATATTCAATTCACTAACCTATATGTGATAATTTTCTGTGTAAAAAAATTTAGTTTTACTCAAATTTTTTTTAGTTTCTTAGCAACTAAGTTGTTGACTATAATAGCTGTATTCCATTTGCCACTTGGTCCACTTAAATCAGTTCAGATAAATTAAACAACATGACTAAATGAACGGAATTAAGCAAACTGATGCACTTATTGAGACGAATTACTTCAAAGTACAATTGAAACAGTAATTCTAGTACTGGAAATAAAGTCAGCGAAGTAATCCAGCGAAATAAATAAGTGATCTGGTTCAGTAAATGTAAGTTAGATCTAAGTTGGCAATAAAAAAAATACTTGAAATTGATCAGCCTGATACATAAATTTATTTCCTGTTGCTGACAGTGACATTTGAAAATTTAAATTTAAATTTGAGTACATTTATTATTACATTTATTTATAAAGTATTTCTATTACTTAAAAAGACAAAATTCTATTAGCTGTCAGACTATTGACATAACCTATTTGTATTTATTAGAAATGTCAAATAGCATTTCCGCCTTTAACTAGCGTTGTGCCAACTGTGAAATCAAAAGATCTCCAGAATTACATTGTCAACTGTAACAATACCTTTTGATCACATGTCAAAATATTAATTTTGTAAAATTTGTAAAAAATATTGTTACTGAATATACGAGGGTCGTTCAATAAGTCCTTAGAAAATCCAAGAGATGGTGCTCTTAGTATCGAAAATGAATTTTTTCCAGTAAGCAGCACTCCTAACTAGTCAACTGTTAGAGTTTTAGCTTTAGCCGTCACGTAGTTTCATTGTTGTTGTCAATTGTAGTAAAAAACTTTTGATAGTTTATAATAATGGATAAAAGTGAGTTTCGAGCGGTGATTAAACATTTGTATTTAAAAGGCTTAACGCCGAAAGAAATTAAGCTGAGTTGGATGAAGTTCATGGCACATCTGCTCCTGTGTTTGCAATTGTTTACAATTGGGTGAATGAGTTTAAACGTGGCCGTACATCCACAAAAGATGAACATCGTTCCGGACGCCCTGTAGAAGTGTCTACCCCCGAAATGATTGACTAAATCCACGATATGGTTTTAAGTGACCGACGAATCAAAGTGCGCGAAATAGTTGAGGTTACAGGCATATCATAAGGCACAGTCGCTTTAATTTTGCATGAAAAATTAGGTGTGAAAAAAATCTCGGCAAGATGGGTGCCGCGTTTGCTCACAGTGGAGAATAAACGCAATCGTGTTGCGATGGCCAAAATTACGGAATTAAAGTTCCAATTATTGCAACATCCACCGTATTCACCAGATTTGACCCTCAGTGACTTTTTCTTATTTCCAAACTTAAAGAAATGGCTTGGCGAACGAAGGTTTACGACCAATGAGGAGGTCATCGCCCAAACGGATGCATATTTTGAGGAGTATCCGAAATCCTACTTTTTGGACGGCTTAAAAAAAATTAGGAAAACGATTAGAGAAGTGTATAGAGCTAAAAGGAGATTATGTAGAAAAATAAAAAAAAATCTACCCAAAAAAAGTGTTTTTTTCTACTTTTTTCTAAGGACTTATTGAACGACCCTCGTAACAAGTGCATTGAATATTCCCAATTTTTTATCTCGTTGTTCACTTGCTCTTAGGAAATATTTCCATTCCAACAAAAGCACTCGTGACGTCAAAAAAATTATCGGTAATATTCAATGCACTACTTATATTGTAAATGAAAATTGAGCCATAAAAATTAATAATAATACATAGTTATATAGTAATGTCCTGATTTTAGCAAATTAGGTTTTATTGTTTTAAATCTGAGCAGATGTTGTTTCTGCAACAAATATGGCTAAGTATGATTGTGATATAATAACTATAATTATAACTAATATCTCAGCAAAAATGTTAAGTTCCAGATAATAACGCTGCCGATTTTCTGAAGTAAACCACGCGTAACAAAACCAGCAGTAAACCAAACAAAATGACTTATTTTCGTTAATTGTCCGAAAAAACCACGCAGAATTCAACAAGTCAATAAACCGCCCAAAATGTCCAGCAATAAAAATTTTTGGCCGCATTGTCGGCTTCGGTCAAACGGTGAAAGGACAATTCAAAATTACGGTCTTCATTTTAGAGGCTCTATTGAGCGGGCAGACAGCGTTTTTAACACTGCCGCCAACTTAGCGGTCGTAAACTAGGACTGCTGACTGCACCGACTAGTGGATCGTTCCCCGAACCTGACACATCAATTAGGCACAATCGCCTGTCGCGAAAAAATCAAAACATATACGACTCCTTCACGTATTTAACTTCATTTTTGCTCGCTTTTCTTTTACAGTACTTATTTTCAGATATTTTTTATCAAATAGTACTTTTTTACCACTGATGACTTTGTTGTGAGATTATATAAAACTTTATAGAAAAAAACTATTAAATCGTACGCCAATAAATATATTCACTAGTGAAAACTTTAAATGATATGAAATTTATTTATGCTTGCTTCATGATTCAAATAAAAAATTAAAACACATATAAAATAACCAAATACTTGATGTAGTTTTAAAAAAGTATTTAAACAAAAAATATAACAAGATTGTTTATCGATTTATGGGGTGGCTAGCTCAGTGGTATGAAGTCGGCCTGTGGATCCTGAGAACCCTGGTTCGATTCCCACAGGCGACAAACAATTTTCATAATGTCAAAAGCTACTCCTGTGGCTCCTCCACAACTAACATCTTTGGGGGCCGTGATTTGACGACTGGTAACCGCACTTCACACGCAAAATATATCACTTATCGAGATCTGCTTCAGCAGAGTGCCACACCCAGTAATGGGTAGAAGGCGTGATGATATATTTATATTTTATTTATATTTGTTTATCGAAGTAATCGTCGACGATGATGGCTCAGTAAGCCGAAATAAATAATGATAAATAATCTTGTTATATTTTTTGTTTAAATAAATTTTGTAAAACTACATCAAGTATTTGATATTTTATGTGATTTAAAATGTTTCACCAAGTGTCTACGGCTCAAATCTTCAATTCTAAAAAATTTAAAACTTATGTTATTTAAAGCTAGGTACATAGGTGTCTATCTGTCTTTCAACATATTGTAAAGTAGTATTATTCCACGTACATATGAACTGAACTCTGATCAAATTTTAATGTTTTTATATATGTTTCTAGACAAAAAATAAAAGATCGGCATTTACGATATATATATATATATATATATATATATATATATATATATATATATAAAAAAACTGTAAACAAAATTTTTAGAGGGCGCCCGAGATCCTCAAAAATGCCATTTTAGCATAATAACGAAATAATATGGTAATAGTCTAAAATGGCATTTTTTTGATCTTCCGCATGTTTTTAGACCGAAAACTTTCATTTTTGACTCAGAAAAATAGCAACTTATTAGCTTGAAATATATTGTCGAAAACATAAAACATGGCGAAAAAAGTGTATTTTAAGTTAAAAATATTTCAGCCCATATTGTCTAGATAGCTTTCCCAAGTGATGAAGTTGTAAGACTATGGTTCTGGGCACAACATACTGAAAAATCAGCCATTTCTGACGTATTCTTTCAGAGATACAGCCTTAAAACTGAAAAAAGTGCTAAAAATGGCATTTTTGAGGGCCTGACGCGCCCTCTAAAAAAATTTTTTTTACACTTTTTTCTGTGTTCCGCATGTTTTTACATTAAAACTTTCATTTTAGAGCCCAGCCGACATTTTTGGATTTTTTCAACCCTCCCTAATATATATATATATATATATATATATATATATATATATATATATATATATATATAAAATACAATTTTATAAAATTTATAAACCAGATATTTAAAAATTATTAAATTTAATTCATGGAAGTTACATATTTTGTATTTTATATTTGACGTTTATATATGCATTTTATACATGAAGTAAATAGAGTAATTATTATGTAGAGTTTTATTACTATCATGAGAATATACAATTTTTAATTTTCCTATTTTATTATTTGTTTCTGTAAACTCAATAGTCACAGGCCTATTAAATCAAGAATTTTTCAATTACCGATAATTCGTTTTATTTTGTGAGAAATGTACTTTTCTCACAGGCATGTTTTTTCTGAGCGACTATAAGTATTATCCCAGTGAAAAAGTGATAATTGATTTGTTTTATAGGCATAACGACATGCCTACCTAATTTGCGTTGTATAGTAGGTATACAGAGGTCATTTCGTATTCATAGAAGAAATAAGAAGCATAAAATACCTAATAAATTTAAAGCTCAAAGCATTGACTTGATTAGCAATAAATGTAAGTACTTATACAAAATTTAAAAAGCTTATTCCGCTGATTACACACTCTCTATACACGGTTTTAGAAGCAAGATTATGCAGAAATACTTCACAATACGTTATTTACAAATATTGTGATAACCTAAATTTACAATGAGAAATCACATTTCTTTGTATATTTCTGAAATTAATCAAATCCACTCCTGTATTGCAATTAAATTCTTTTAATACGATATCGAAGCGCGACATTGCAAACTTCAAACAACCCATTCTCACAAAACCCACAATAAAGTGCAATTTTATAAGATTCCGCAGGATTCCCCATCACGCCTTTCTTCACCTTTCCATTAAACGCTAGCACTGTACGGTAAAATTCCTTCAAGAATCTGTTTGCGAAGCTGGTGCAAGGCAAAGTGGCTCGATTTGGTGCGACACAACGCAACTCCAAAGTTGAAAAGGGCAGTAAAATTTTATGGTTTTCTTTGTGCGCGAACCGTTCTGTTTGTGTCATTCAGCGAGTGGCATTTGTTTGAGGCAATAAAAACAAGCGAAATATTCTACAAGGAGGGGAAAAGGAGCGAAAACAATAATAATAAAGTGTGCAGCGATTTCAGCAACGATGCAATGAGAAAGAATCAGGATTCAACAAATTATTTGTTCCGTAGATTGAGCAGTCGCTAAAAACTTTACTAACTTAATTATTGACGTCAATCATCTTTATGCCGCATTCACAGCTCGAAATTTGGTGAACTTCGGTGAAATTAGTAGAGTTTGACATATAGCTTTGTATGTATCCGTTCACAGCTCTGAAATTTGATGCGCACAAATTTCACTTTCTACAAAAGTTTGCAAACTCCAAACTTTTTACCTAATTTAGAAACCGTTCTATAAATAAAGTACATCGGTGGTACAAATTGAACGAATTCTCTAACACGTGGTCAATAACAAGCCAATCGGAAAATAGCTGGCAGATGGTACATTGAAAAGATAATAGATGTCGATATTACATAAATTTCGAGTTGTGAACGCACGAAGTAATTTACAGAAATTCGTGTTTACAAATTTCACCAAATTTCGAGATGTGAATGCGGCTTTACTTAATTCGTGTATTTGTTTGATATATATATAACAGAAAATTAATCCGAATTACAGTACAGAAAACCAGCTGCTTCCAAAAGAACTGAAAAAAATTAGGGAAGCGACAGCATTAACCATCCAACAATTAATTAATAAATACATTAAACAAATAAATAACATTTTTTCATCCTTAAGCCGCGTCCACATCAAGCGAACAAAGTCAAATGTGTATACTATAAACAAACACTGTCGAACATGAACAAGCATAGTACGTACAAATATACAGTAATAATATAACAAGAGAGTGAGAATAAATTGAAAATAATTTGACAGATCTTTCGAAAAATTGTTGCCAGGCAATAGTCACGAAAGCCCGCAGGTCTTGAGTGGCTATTGCCAAATGGCAACAAGTTTAAGAAAGATACTGGAGAATTATTTTCTAATTTATCCAACTCTCGAGTTATATTTAATTAGATTATTTTTGACTTAGCTGTTGAGGTCGATTCATCCAACTTAAAAGATTTTGAACTGGGTTCATATCGATTGATTACTTATTAATGTATTCTTGGAAGTTGTTTCCAAAATGTTTTGGTGTATTTCAGTATCTGACAACTAAATCGATTTTTTTCATATATTTTAAATAATTATTTGACAACTACCTATCATTTGTCACAAGCAAAAAAGCACCTACAGAGATTATTCCCGGGAATAATCACAAGAGCTTTATTCTCAGTATAATAATGACAGGATTGGTTAAAACGCAAACACGTGATATACAATGAAGCATTTCATTGGTTTTGAGAAACGTCAAAAAATAATCATCATTATTTTAATGTTCTCATATTATTTTTCTTATATTGAAGTAATGTACATTTTAAAAAGTAATAATAAAAATTCAAGATGGTGTTCGTACATAAATGTTGTTCAATGATCCGAGTATTTACATAAAAGATACAACTGCATTTTTAATGGCTCCCATATCGATTTTTTTCTGTATAAAACTACTGTAAATGCTTGTGACGTCAAAAGTATCTTTCAATGTCTGTAAGTGATACTAACTGATTAAATCAGTAATTATTTATTAGGAAATAATCTTACCCGGTTAAAAATAATATTTTATTGTATTTGAAAGTTCATGAAAACAAAATTAAATTATTGTAATAAGGATACAACGTGTTAAACATGTACATACGAGCAAACGACAAACAATTTTTTTTTAAAATGCTGCGATGTCACAGTTAGTTACGTTCTACTCCGCCATGTCTCTTATTTATCGTGTGAAAATACTTGTGGGCAATGGGAATGCTTCAGTACCTGTGATGTCATAATATATTCAATCGCATAAACCTCTGGAGTATAATATTATTATTAAATCATTTCTTCACTAATAGTCATAGTTCAATATATATTTTATGTTTTTATCATTAATCTCTTTATTTTGATTATAGCACAGGAGCCCATTGTCACTAATTCTATCAACCGCAGTTTTCATTAATATCGTCCACAACGAACGAACAATATCCTTTGATATATCAAGAGTGTACTTTCATGTTCGTCAAGCTTGTCCACACTGCGTTCGTTTTTGCTCTTTGCTTTTTTATGCTGATTCGTATTCGCTTGCTTGGTGTGGACGCGGCTTTATTTTTTCATATTATGAACATGTTATTCAAGAATTATTTGTAAGCAACCCAATTTTAGAATGTGACAAAGAGAAAATGTTGAATATTATAATAAAGATTTATTTGTAGATTATGTTTGCGTAATGGATAACAAAAAGGATTAATGTCAACCAAAATGATTGACTATGTAACTACTTTATATCAATTAAAGATACTGATCTCTGTACGTATAAGAAAGTAACATAAATTCTTTACATATGACAAATACTCCAACACTGTCCAACAAAATACAGGGTCTTTATTTTTATATTACACATAGGTGGATCAATGTTAAATGTTTACATGTTAATTTGCCATAAGAAGACTTACGATCGAAGTGGCGAAGGAAAAAAGTGAATCAAAATAATTTTATTTTACGTCAATACGTCAGTTTGACATAAAAATTTATTATTTTTTTTTTCCTTCGCCAGTTCGATCATAAGTCTTCTTATGGCAAATTATCAGTAATAATATAACAAGAGAGTGAGAATAAATTGAAAATAATTTGATAGATCTTTCGAAAACTTATTGCCAGGCAAGAGTCATGAAAGTCCGTACGGCTTAAGTGGCTATTGCCAAATGGCAACAAGTTTGAGAAAGATACTGGAGAATTATTTTCTAATTTATCCAACTCTCGAGTTATATTTAGTTAAGATTATTTTTTAACTTAGCTGTTGAGATCGATTCATCCATCTTAAAAGATTTTGAACTGGGTCCATATCGATTAATTACTTATTAATGTATTCTTGGAAGTTGTTTCCAAAATTTGTTGGTGTATTTCTGTATCTAAAATGGAACTATGTAAATCGATTTTTTCCATACATTTTACTTCACGCGATGGCAGTTTTAAATAATTATTTGATAACAAACTATCATTTGTCACAAATAAAAAAGCATCTACACAGATTGAGCGTGAAGTTTTCTCTTTCTAATGCAGTATCTCTCGCTTCTGTAAACAAATCCGTGTAGCCGTAGCATTCGTTCTAATTAGAGTTGTTTTTTTTGTTTCGCCGAAAAAATGTTAAGTGCAATATTAGAATAACGAATTGTTGTGAAATTTCATATGAGACTTGGCAAAACTGCTACTGAAACTTATAATTTATTGAAAAAAGTACCCGAATTGTGGAAGGACAAGTCATGGTTTCTTCATCAAAACAATGCGCTGACTCATTTCGCAATGTCTGTCAAGAGATTTCTAGACAAGTACAGCATCCCAGTGTTGAACCATCCGCCTTATTCGCCAGATCTTGCACCGTGCGACTTCTATCTGTTTCCTCAGGTGAAATTTGCCTTAATAGCAACAATATTTGAGCTTTGAAAGAGAAATCGGCACGCGTTCTGAAGGAGCACACAGAAGAAGACTTTCAGCACTGTTTCGAACAATGGAAGATTCGCATGGAACATTGTAGGGATAGAGGAAGGGTGTATATTGACAGTGATAATAAGTAAATAGGTATGGAATCAAAATAAAATGTTAAAACAGCATCAGTCTCGTTATTTAATAGCCACACCTCGTATGTATTATCTTTTGTCTTTTGTGTAAACTAGCTTAAAGCTAAATAAATACATATTATTATTAATAACATGAGTTTGGAAGTTTACAAAGAGTACATTTAATCATGTATATTAAAGTAATCGATCGCAATCTACTTAATCTTGTGTAAGAGTTACGTAAATAAATCTGATGGGATCTAATATTCAACATATTTTGTAAAACATCATAATAATAGGTTTGTGTTACTAATTTCATACTAAAAAACTTTCACATAAACATCTCAAGGCTGTTAAACATATTGAAACTATAACTGTCAGAAATGTCATCGATACACATGCATCTTTGAATCAACGTCAACAACAAATAATACTTCAAAACCGCCTTCAGCAGATACAACCGTCCGAAAAGCGTCTAATAACAGATCTCGAATCAAGCTACCAGCTCATCTAAACTAAACAGTTAAGTATCTCACTATGAATATCACCTGGACGCGATAATTGTCTCAGAAAATTACAATAATTTAATTGTAATCACACCAGCACTCGCGGTCACGAATTCCTAACGAGAATCTCGCTGAAAAAAATACTATAAAAAATGCAGACACTTTTTTCTTCTACGGTTTCATCGTTTGCTCATTCATCATTTCAACTATGAGAATGTTTGCTCATAACGTTGGTAATTAATCTTATTCAGAGCCGGAGAGTGTGGGTTTTAATTAAATAAAATAAATAATCAATCAGGTGAAGTTGTGTTTTCGGCTAAAATATATCAATGTCTTCGAGTTTGTACATAATAATGTAATAGGTAGTAAATGTTTCTACTGTACTGGGACTGACAGAGACATTAGGTTCTTCTGCTGGCTCCAGGGCTTTTATTTTTCAACTAGAAAGCGAGAGCGAATAGACATTAGAACGAATGACTCTTCAGTATTTATTTTCTGCTTGTTCTAATGGAATATGATATTTAGCTGGTAAAAATTCCACATATTGGCTGGGTGCGCGACGACAACGACATCTGACGGTCACATTAAATCATGCTCTATAATAGTTGATTCATACAAGATTTTGTCTAATTTTGATAAAAACAAGATTTAAAAAAATTAAAATATTTACAATTTCAGTTTTTAAAAACTGAAAATATTACAAAATGTGTTATATAAGTTTATATATCAAGTGCTGAAGAAATGTAAGAATTATTTTTATTAAAATGATAAAGTAAGTGTTTAACTGCAATTGTGTGGAATTCACTTTCAAAAACAAGCGTAGAGCGACACTCCCTTCCTTTCTTATCTTTTAATTCGTTTTCAGTTCTTACGTAGAGTGTTTAACTGCAATTGTATGAAATTCACTTTAAAAAAAAAAACGCAGGGCGATGCTCCCTCTCTTTCTTATCTTTTTGTTTCATTTTCAGTTACTGCATTATGTGGATTTTTCTTTTTATATACTAGTGCAGGCTATCGCTTTCATCTTTTCTAATCTTGTAGATTCGTTGTTAGTTTCGTTATTAGGAGTAAACGTGAGTAATTTGAGATGTTTTATGCATATGTTATGTACGTTGAAGAAAGAGAATGAATGATAAGTGAATAGGAATGATGTGATTGAAGGTTTGTTGTGTGATAAATGATTTCGAGTGTAATAAATTAATGAGTTTATATGGAGTGATCTATGAATGGGTTGAAGTGAGGGTGGTTTGTTTGGATGAAAATGTTTGACGAGGGTTGATTGTTTGATGAGTGTGATGAGTGAATGTTTTATGAATGATTTTAGGGTTCGTGCTACCCTATTTGTTGGGATATAGCGTGAAGATATGTATGTATGTATAAATTTTCTTATTTTTGTATTTCTTATTTTGCAACTGGTTAGTTATTTTTTATAAGGGTAAAAGTGATGTAAATGATTATGAATGAATGATGAATAATAATAATAAATAATTGAGATGTTTGAATTTTTGCAGTACTCTTTCATTTTCTCATTGGTTCAAGGTTCTCAATCATATGGAAAGCAAAGTAAATGTTTTAAATTTGAGGAATGTTGATTAAGCCGTGTAGAAATTATTTGAAATGGGAAAAAATATTTAAAAAACAATATCTTTCCTCGTTGTTTGGATTGTAGGCTTTACTTTATTTAAATTGAAAAAGTGACGACGTTTCGAACCATGGTTAGGTTCATTTTCAAGTCAACGTAGAAAAAAGGAATAAAATATGTTCTTAAGTTTTACATGATGAAGTTAATTAATTAAAAATTATAAATTAGAAGTGTATCAACTTCAAGAAAACTTGAAAATAACGTGGAAAATTTTTGTTTTGATGTTTGCTTTTTTTCTGGTTTATTATCGTTTATATATTATTCTTTACTTATATGTTAGTCTTCGTTGTTAGTTGTCCCAAAATGTCCCCTTAAAAAAAATCCAAATTTCTTTGCATATCAATCATGATTTTGCCCAAATCGTTTCTAAGACAGTCATTTATCAATAAAATTATCTTTAAAAAAATATTTTTTTCAAAATGTCTCCCAAATCGTCTCTAATACAGTCATTTTTCCAAAATGTCCTCCAAATCATCTCTAAGACAGTTATTTGATAACTAACAACATTGCTCTTGTAAACTTTTTTTAGAAATATTTTGTGGTCGTCTGAAAAACAGTGTGTGATAAACTGTGCTCGTGTACTTAAATCACTCGGCGCTGTGCGCCTCGTTTTTCAATTTGTACATTAGTACGTTATGTTACACTTTCGATGCTTGTTATGTAATATACTATTGTATTTGTCAAACCTTTTGATACGGTGTATAAAGCAATACTAGGAACACCAGTTTAATTATTCTCTTAAAAAGCAATATTGAAGTAATTGAAAAAAGAAATCGAAATAAAGCAATTTCAAAACGACTATCATCATTGCAAACATTACGATTTTATTAGCATCATTAAAACATATTTCCAAGTAAATGCAATTAATTCTTTTACCAATATTATATAGCTAATTGCTATAAACTTGATAATGTAATTCATCATAAAGAAATCGCGCAATCGATTAAATATATCCATAAATCAACAATTAATAAAAGTTTGACGTTTCCACGATTAATTCATTTTCGATATGATGAAAGATTTATTGGAATCAATCAACTTGTCGATTGTCGAAGGACAAGAACAACTCTACGTGATCAAGATTTATTCGAAATCAAGTAAACCGTATATAGCCTCAAATGTCACAACACAAAAACAAGAACATGCTCCACGATAAATGAACATTTTGTTTTTCATCTTCAACACAAGATCAAGAAAAAAGAAAATCTTGTTTACAATAAATATCTATTTTAAGTTTTATTTCAATTTAAGATCCCAAGCAATGTAAAATCTAACACCCACGATTACTGATGTAGCGGCAGGTTATGCTTTGTGCCCCCTTAATCACTTTGCTGCGATTCCGCCCATGGCAAGCACGCAAGCCTGTCGTTACACACCTCTGGGATTCAGAGAGCCTCAAGGTAGCTCGCGCTAAAATTGTCCTAACCACTCCAAACTATGTGACGAAATAATTAGAGTCGCTAAATGATTCTCAAATTGAAATGAGCTTACTTACATTAAAGACCATGGGCTGGTACCACGAGCTCTGTTTTTGGGTGTTCCAAATATATGTACCACGAGCTCTGTTTTTGGTTGTTTTTGCATGTTTTAATTCAACTGTTTAGTAACGTGTTCTAAAACTGCCTAGAGATGTTTTAAGCAGTGTTTTAAGACAAACATGGCTGACGTCTATTATAAAAATTGTACGATTCGCCTAGTTCTTGAAGTAAATAGGCATCAAAAACGGGTAATTTTATTTTAGGAACGCAAGAAACCATTTATTGTGTTGGCTGCGAGAGTATATAGTAAAATACCGTTTTTCAAAAGAAAAAAACGAAAAATATAATAAATGTAATGAAAAATTATTTCGATTGAAATGCTAGTTTGAAGATGAAAAAGGTAAGTAAAATTTAAATTAAATATAAGCGCCAGTTATACAGTATCTGCGCGCAGTCGCAAATCGCGTGATATTTTGGTTCTTCGCAGCTGTCATATGACCTCAGACTAACCATACCTTAGACGGAGAACAACGGCGTTTGTTGTGAAGTAAAAAGAGTTAAAGTAAGTTGTTGGTGAGACGGGTGCGCGGCAAAGAGCTAGTATCCCTTGGTGTTATGCGGGTTGCATTTTTGTTGATGACAGTTATTAGACACGAGCATTTTATTTATTTAAACACAAAAGTACGTATACAAAACACTTAATATGTCAAAAACTAACCTTTACTTTGATGTATAAACAGTAAGTAATTGAATATAAGAATAACTATACAAATGTTTGCAACTCGCATAACATCAAAGGATACTCGCTCCTTGCCGCGCACCCGTCTCACCCACAACTTACTTTAACTCTCTCTACTTCATAACACTGCATTGACTTGAATACGACAGACTTTGTCTAAGGTATGGTTAGTCTGAGCATATGACACAACACATAACCACAATTCTGTTTTGTATTTCGATGTAATCTAAAATACATTAAATGCATAAGTATAATAATTTATTTTATTGTCTTCAGGTGATCTACACGACATTTCTTAAAAGTACGACAGCAGAATTATAAGATTTGTACCTATGTAGTGCTGGTATGGCATATTCAAGTATTCATCAAATTGGACAATTTAGCGAAAATCAGACAATAATTTTACAGTATAGCAGAATATCCCTCTGTAATCGAATGAGATGATTATTATATTTAACATAAGTGAATGTTGTTAATAGCAAAGTTTTATTATTAATAAAATAAAAGTTGTATTCTACATATTTCTCGTTTAATTTTTTTGTTCAGTGCTACAAATTACAATTCTTCCTAGTCGAATCGTTTCAAACACCTTCATAATATCCAGTCATGCCAGTTTTCTGTCACATCTTTTCTTTAATTTAGGAAGCAAATTAATTTCCTCGGACATTCAATTTTCCGTTTTAATATTTTCAGCTGGCCATTCTCTTTCTAAAATACAATAATAACATTATAATAATATAGTAATGTATGTGCTTAGGTACAAAATATTAAAATTAAAATATGTTCGTGATAAATACTTATGTTTTAATTGTATAAACACTTTTTACTGTTCATTCAAGGAGCAACTATCATTCCTTCATGAGTTTAACGAAGTGTCAGACATCTAAAAACCATAACCTATCAAACTACTTTCATGTTGAATTGGAAACTACTGTCAAAAATATTACGAAATGCGCATGCGTATTGCGTCTTTTACAACGTTGTCATATATATTTTCTTGTTTACATGGTATTAGCTAAAACATCCTTAAAACAATGCTCGTGGTAAGCATAATTTTAAGTGTTTAAGATGTCGTCATGGTTTTAACTAAAACACCCAAAAACAGTGTTTTAGTAACTTGCTCGTGGTACCAGACCATATGACAAGTTTTCTTACCCATTTTCTCATTAGTAAAATAATAAACGTATCATACAGGCATAAACGAGAATTTTAAAATCAATTTTAACATACATAACATCATGCTATTGGGTAGGGTTGTTGATTTTATGAATATTTGAGACTTCAATTGTTCGGATTTATATTCGAACTTTCGAATTTTGAAATATTCAGAATTTTGGAATTTTGGAATAATCCGACTTTTCGAATTATTCGAATTGTGAATCTGAATCCTAACATGAACACGGCATGTTGATATGAATTATTTTCAGAATAAACTCATGTGCAGTTTTGTATTAATTCGTAAGTAATTATAATTAATTATTATTATTTGCAAAGTTAATTCAATTTAGACTTAAAATTTCGCTACACTGTCAAAAAAAAACTAAACTAAACTAAACTAAAAGTCCATAGCATTTAGATGGGCGGTAAGAGAGTAGATGGCTCAATTAAGACGCCTAACCTTAGCTGTATTCCATTTGCCACTTGGTTTACTTAAATCAGTTCAGATAAATTTGACAAATGACGAAATGAACTGAATTAAACAAACTGATGCACTTATTGGGGTGAATTACTTCAAAGAAAATTAGAATAAGTAATTCTAGTACTGAAAATGAAGTCAACGAAGTAATCCAGCGAAATAAATAAGTGATCTGGATCAGTAAATGTAAGTTAGATCTGATCCAAATGGCAAATGGAATGCGCCTCTTGTAAAGTTTTTACAGGATACTTCGCCGAGTTTATTATTTAATTCGTGGCCGACTTTTCGCGAATTATGCGTGAGCGTGTTTGAAGATGACAGATGGTGTTAATTCAATGGCAAAAAATTCGAGAATTCGAAGCTTCGAAAAATCGTAAATTCGAAGTTTCAAAAAATTCGAAAGTTCGAAGTATCGAAGTTTTTCTGACGAAGTTCAAAACATTCAAATGGTAGAACGTTAAGAAATTCAAACTTCGGTGGAAATCAACGACCCTACAATTGGGATATTCAACTATTAAGAGATGGCGTTGATGACGATATGTCAAACTTGACACAAAGGTACACTTCCAGTTGGTCTCCATAGCTTACTAATGCTGTCACTTGTATTTCTTTGTTTTTTCTTTTATTTTATGTATGCTAGTAATGTTTTTTTATTATTAATTTATATAGAATAAGTTCTGTGTTGTCGTTGGTTGTAGTTTTAGAATTACTAGTTTCATTTATCTTTTAACTTTTAGATATAAATTTAGTACTATAATTCATAGGTCATTTTAATAGTAAAGTTTTATTTTGGTAGAAGCTAGTTCTTTTAGTATAATATTAGTTAATTATACTTTCTATTACCTTGTTTATTGTAAAAATTAGTTCTATTATAAAACAAAAGACAAAAGACAAAACCTCTTTGGAATTACGAGACAAGTGATGGAAAATTTTTTTTTCCTATTTTTCTTAGTTCTATTATCATAATTTTTAATATATTTTTTTAAGTTCTTAGTTATTAGCAAACTGTAACATTATCATACTTTCAATTTTCGTTATTATGAGCGCATTCTAATTTAAAATCTCCAATATCCTCACAAATGAACCTCTCTTAACATTCACAGAACATTCATTCGTCATATTTATCAAAGAATCAGTCTTCGTCCAACATTCTCATCCTGACATCTTCGTTTTAACCACATTCGCGTTCCCTCCGTACAACCTCATTTATTCCTCACACTCGAAGTCTTTCATCATGCAACAAACCTTCATTCAGATCCAACCATTTGTTCCTTTGCATCTGTTTTCATTAATCTTTCACTTATGTCCACTTCTCTAACAACGAATCTAAAAAGATAAGAAAGGAAGAGAACGTCGTTCTGCTCTTGTTTTTAAAAGTAAATTCCACACAATTGCAGTTAGACACTCTAAGAACTGAAAACGAATCAAAAAGATAATAAAGGGAGGAAGTGCGTCCATATGCTTTTTTGAAAGTGAATTCTACAACATTACAATTAACACTCTAGTAAGAACTAAAAATAAATTACAAAAGATAAGGAAAGAAGGGTGTGTCTTCTACACTTTTATTTAAAAAATAAATGGCAACAAAATATAACATTTCACCATCCGTAAAATTACTGGCCCTAAAATATTAGTACAAGGAGATTCATGAAGATTAATTTTAATGTAACGTAAATCAATTGTCGATTGAGTGCATTGAACTCATGTTTTGCCGCATATAATTATAATTTAATTATAAACAAATCAAAATGAATATTATTCATAAACAATTAACTTAAAACATTTAATAATAATAACATTATTATTTCAGTTTATGCTTCTTATCAATAAATGACCGTATAGGTATTATGTTCAGCATTTACATAAAAACAATTCTAAACTGACACCTTTCGTATAAATATTCATAGAATCGTTAAGATATACAGCAGACAAATATGTGGTTACTTAACTCATTAGTTAATAATTAGCGGGTCATTAAAGGTGCTTAGAGAATAATTAAAAATTCGTATATTATCATTTCCAGTATTTAAGTGTAATTTTTCAATTTTTTATAGTTTTAGTGATTTTAAATGTCTTGTGAGAGGTTAAACTCGTTTAATTGCAGTTAATGAAAAAGGGCGTAAAATAAATAAATCTGTTGTAATTACTGGCGGATCCAGAGATGCGGTTAATGTGGGTTTAGAAATTATACCTTTTTTTAACAAACTAAAATTTGGATATCCAATCGTTAAATATGTATATTTTCTATGATCTGTTAAAAAGTAGGCTTTTTCACATTTCTATTAAACTTCCCTTTCCGAATATTTTTATCAAAATACGAGGGCAGGGTGAAAAGTCCCTGAAAAATAAAACAAGAAATGATTTATTTGGTCAAAACATATTTTATTTCTCAAATAATCTCCTTGTAGCTCGATACACTTCGTCTAACGTTTTTCTAATTTTTCGATCCCTTCCAAATAATACGATTTTGGCAATCCTTCAAAATAGGCGTTTGTCTCAGCGATGACCTCATCGTTGGAGCCAAATCTCTTTCCGCCGAGCCATTTCTTCAAGTTTGGAAATAGATAAAAATCGCAGGGGGCCAAATCTGGAGAATATTGTGGATGACGAACCAATTCGTAGCGCAATTCATGCAATTTTGCCATTGCGACTGTGGACCCGTGTGCCAGTGCAGAGAGCAAATGCGGCACCCATCTGGCAGATAGCTTTCTCATATCCAAAAATGTATGCAAAATGATCCGTACCCGTTCGGTTGAGATGCTCATAGACTCAGCAACCTCGTGCACTTTAACTCGCCGATCGTCCAATATTATACCATGGATTTTATCGACGATTTCTGGCGTTGTAACCTCAATTGGACGACCAGAACGTTCGGCGTCCTTTGTGTTCATACTACCACAACGAAAATCAGTAAACCACTTATGAATCGTTCCAATCGATGGTGAGGAGTCCCCGTAATGTTTGACAAACGATGCTTTGGTTTGCGTAATGTTTTTTCCACGCAAGAAATAATGTTTAATCAAGAGGCGGAATTCACTTTTTTCCATGTTTTCAAAAATCTTCAAGGTTGCTTGCTTTCGATGGGTGCCAAAACAGAACTGAACGACATATCAGTCTGAAAATTTTAATGCGTTCTAGTTAAAGATGGTACTTTACAAATGTCACATGAGATTTGTGATTGTGGCGCCATCTGTTCTATTTTTGAGCGACTTTTCACCCTGCCCTCGTATTTATTCAAAAAGAAAATTAATAAAAATATAAAATAAATATATCATCACACCTTCTACCCATTACTGGGTGTGGCACTCTGCTAAAGCAGATCTCGGTAAGTGATATATTTTGCGCGTGAAGTGCGGTTACCAGTCGTCAAATCACGGCCCCCAAACATGTTAGTGGTGGAGGAGCCACAGGGATAGCTTTTTCAAATTATGAAAATTTGTCGCCTGTGGGAATCGAACCAGGGACCTCAGGATCCACAGGCCGACTTCATACCACTGTGCTAGCCATCCCATAAAGAAAATTAAAACTATTCAAATACTCAAACAATATTCATACCATCTTTTTATCCACAGGCAATCGTAGCACAGTGTATAAAAGTGATGTAAAACTTGCATTTTGTTATTTAAAAGCACGAAGGATTAGGATTCTTCTATAAACTGTCGGCCTCCTGTATTGTAATTGGGATTAAGTTCCTGTTGTGCAGAGTAACAAATAAATAAATATTCAGATATTTTTATTGGTAACATTGTATTTTTCTGTCTTGTCGAGATGAGTATATAAATGGATGTAATTGGATACTTTAAAATACTTTCTTGTTTCTTGCAATAATATAGTTCAACCGGATTTAAAAAATGAATCATATATTTCTTTTTATGATTGTTTATATACTGGTCAAGCAATTCAGTTCTGCATAAATACCCATACAATATGAAACCCGTTATTTGGACCAACACTACCCACATGAGTTTTTATAATAATTCCGTAACAAAACAAGTTTTTCACATCTTTTACAAATTTGACATTTGACATAAAGAATACATGGTCGATCACATACAAATATCGATTCCCGTTGTTCCTAGTGACATTTAAAAGACAGAAAAAACGACTGTAAATAATGATCGACCGGCAGAGATAGAATCGTCACACGTACGAGGTTTGATCATGACGGCGATTTCGAAATAGCGCAATCCACGAATTCTCATTCTGACCATTCCAATTTTGACTACTACCTACTAGCTAAGAAAAAGTCGCATCCAAAAGTTATGCCTTTCATTTATTATCACTTCTGAATTACTTCTCACTTTTGGTTCCTCAAGTTACTTGAAATATAATTGCAAGGAGAAATTGTTAATTTAAGATAGCTATACTTTCTAAAACATAGATTGCTGGTGTTGCTATATTATTTGTTTACAAATAAAAATTAATAATTTAGTGTCAAATAAAAATAGAAGGTATTAATAACTATTCCAAAGAAATATTGGATGAATATGAGTCTGCACAGGGTATAGTAGGTACCACAGAAGTCAAAAGAGATTTACGAAAAACAATACGAATTTATTATAGTGTCCATGACTTTATCCATAAAAAAACTATTTTGACTTGTTTGAACAGTCGTTTCTTGGCAATTTTATACGCCCTCAGGCTATTTGTCCGGCAGTACGGTGGGGTGGGTAGCGTTACAGAATTCGAATCCGGAGATCCCGAGTTCGATTCCCACTCAAACTAGAAATTATAATTACAACCACTCTGCGCCTCGGTGAATCCGGATCCTGTACTGTAATTGGGATTCAATTCCTGTTGTTCAGAGTAACATAAATAATAAATAATAATAGACAAATTACGCCCGTTTTGACGGTCAGTAAACAAGTTTATGTTACCAAAATAAAATGAATAGTTATTTATGTATGGGTGAAAACTGGTGTTTCTGGCCCGCGGTATGATTATTAGCACGAGGCGCAAAGCGCCGAGAGCTAATAACATGTTCAGGGTCAGAAACGCTAATTTCACTCGTGGTACATACAATATTTTATGCACAACAAATAACATTTAATTATATGTTCAAAGGATTGAAATATGTACATAGATTATATGTAAGAATGACATTTTGAAAAATCAAGTATTCACAATAAACAAAAATTGTCATTTTATTTATGTATCCATAGGAATTATTTTTTTATGACCCTAGGGCTAAAAACTAATGTTTAAGCCCACTTTTGTAGGGTATACATGAATTTCGGTCCGGTTGTGCATAAAAATAATAATTTATTGTCAATTAAAAATAGAAGATATCAATAATATCACAAGGTAAATTAGTACCACAGAAGTCAAAAGAGCTTTAAGAAAAACAATACGAATTTATTGTGTTGTCTGACATTTATCCATACAAAACAATTTTAATTTGTTTGAACAGCTGTTGCTTGGCAACATTATACGCCTTCGGGCTATAATAGCCAAATTAAGCCCGCTTTTGACGGCCAATAAACAAGTTTATGATGCCAAAATAAAATACAAATTAATTATGCACACCTTTTGTTTCCCAAAAATACTAATTAATTGAGGTTAAGTTGTATTAATTTTGTAATAGATGTCATTATAATATTTGTATTTCCATGAATTCTAAAATTTTAAATTTTATAATTTCAAAACGCACGATTTTTATGTTTGTAAAAATTATAAAATCTTCCACAGGCAGTGGCGTATCTAGAGGGGGGCGGTGGATGCGGTTCGCACCGGGCGACACATATTTTGGGGCGGCATTTTTTATATTTAGTTTTAGTTGTACAAACAACTTGTTCACTTCATAAGTTTACTATTCGATTTCTACGAATTATGAATTACTATATAATGTCGAATATTTTTCTTCATCGTCAAAGTCAATGTAGAGTTGAAAATATTATCTCGAAAAATTCCTTTATTACTGCCTAATTTAAATATGCCATCCAATATTTAAAAATTTCCCCACCCATAGTTTGTCTCAATTACAATTATTTATTTATGATTATTAATTTAATGGGGTAAAAGCTCAGTGGTTTTGAATTGGCCTAAGGACCCCGGTTCGATTCCCACAGCTGACAAACAATTTTCACCAAATTAAAATTACCTCTGTGGCTCCTCCACCACTAACATTTTTGGAGGTCGTGATTTGACGGCTGGTAACCGCACTTCACGTACATAAATATATCACTTACCGAGATCTGCTTCGGCAGAGCGCCACACCCAGTAATGGGTAAAAGTCGTGATGATGTATTTATTTTATATTTATTTTTAAATAAAAACCACCATTTGATTGACTTAGAAAGGGCGGCAAATTTGAGACCGCCCTGGGCGGCAAAAGTTCTATGTACGCCACTGTCCACAGGCATTACAATCATTGTTTATTATTGGCTCTTTTTTAATGATTTTTTTTAACTACTACTAAATGTTGCGAAGTGTGGCTATTTCATCACTAATGCAAGAATAATTCCACACAGTTTTGCAGAATGTGATCATTTCATGAAAATGATATAAGAATGGTATTCCATAACAGTCATAGAGAAACTATAGTTTACTCTATCTACAGCATTTTTCTTCTATAAATAATTGTTTTAAAAAATGTCAAACACTTTAAAATGTGAACCAATCTTCAGTGTCTAATATGGGAATGGTCTAACTGTGGTCTAGCCTTTCGAAATAGCGTATTCGCACACCCACACGCGTGCCTAACAGAGGTCGGACGTGTTACACGGAGTTAACCAATTAGTATGTGACAACTTGTCACCAAAACAGGGAATTTATCACCTGGCGTTGGATGTTGGCACCAATGGAACGCGAGAGATACAAACTCTATGAAAAGTGTTTGGTATTTGATACTAGGATACACAACACGTGTTGTGTTTGAAGATTGGAATAAAGATCTGAAGAGGTTTGAAACATAGTTTATACTTTCTTGTAAGTTACTACGTATAGGTAGAGTATATCGTAGAGTTGAGAATCGTTCGTGAATTACTGTATCTGATATTTATCATAAATGGCAGCTTCATATATCAAAAGATCGAAATGTACATGAACCACATTTTCTGCTTAGTGGAAAAATAGACTGGAATAGTTTTCATTCACAATTTAGAATAAAAAACGGTAAAATGTAATGTTTAATAAAAAAAATAAATAAATAAATATATCATCACGCCTTCTACCCATTACTGGGTGTGGCACTCTGCTGAAGCAGATCTCGGTAAGTGATATATTTTGCGCGTGAAGTGCGGTTACCAGTCCTCAAATCACGGCCCCCAAACATGTTATTGGTAGAGGAGCCACAGGGATAGTTTTTTCAAATTATGAAAATTTGTCGCTTATGGGAATCGAACCAGGGACCTCAGGATCCACAGGCCGACTTCATACCACTGAGCTAGCCATCCCATATGGTTAATAAGTACCCGAATATTTAAATTTTTCTCGATAATTTTATGTATTTTCACCCGAAGTAATATTTATTGAAGTTTGGCCAAATAATCAATTACTTTCTCACTTATAAAGCCACAGGGTAATCATAGTGCTATAACTACGAGGTGTGGCTATTAAATAACGAGACTGATGCTATTTTAACATTTTATTTTGATTTCATACCTATTTACTTATTATCATTTTCAATATAAACCCCTCCTCTATCCCTACAATGCTCCATGCGAATCTTCCATTGTTCGAAACAGTGCTGGAAGTCTTCTTCTATCAGCTCCTTCAGAACACGTGCCGATTTATCTTTCACAGCTCAAATCTTGTTGCTATTAAGTCAAATTTCACCTTAGGAAACAGACAAAAGTCGCACGGTGCAAGATCTGGCGAATAAGGCGGATGGTCCAACACTGGGATGCTGTATTTCGCTAGAAATCTCTTGACAGACATTGCGGAATGAGCCAGCGCATTGTTTTGATGGAGAAACCATGACTTGTCCTTCCATATTTCGGGTACTTTTTTAAATAAATTATAAGAATTGTAAGCATCGCCTTTAGAGGGCATAAACATTGATGACATTTTGAAATTTGATTTCAAACAATTTCTATTTTTCTATTGATTCAAGGTGTCATTCATTACATCATTGTATAACTGATTGATAACTCTTCACGCTCGTTCGAAATAGCTTTGTGATGTTTTATTTCCTAGAAGATATTTAAAAGCAATTTTATATAAATGTATCGTTATCGTTCGCTGCAGATGAGTCAAGTAATTTATCATCTCTTGTTGGCAGCAATGGAACGTAAACTCATTTAAAATATCTGCAGGTTTTCGCCATTAAAACACGTGCAATGAACCAAAATATAATCTGCACATCATTTGCACCTTTTTCACATAAAAAATTCTAGTTATCTTAATCACGCCTCGTTTACTGTAGATATAAAATTATTTTAATCTAGATATAAAATACTTTTTTCAACAAAAGTATCCTTATCTACAATATTATTTATGCTCACATTAATTCAAATATCTTAAGATAATTTAATTTGAAATAAATTCTGAATACTAGCAATAAAAGTGGTTCTTCTTCGGTAGTTCTTCAAGGTAAAGTAATAGGGTAAAGGCTAGCTAAACACGTAATGACGACATTTAAATGCGAACCATTCCAGTGGTAATTACTAGGGTGATCGTTAACCAGTGGCAAAAAACAGTGGCGCTTGTACATAGCTGCAACAAGCGCTTGCGCGCGTTTAATTACTGTTTGCAATCCTGCGCTTAGGATTGCGCATGCGCATCCAATTAGTTGATATCCATTATTTACTAGCGTAATAAGAAACAGCAATGATTTATATTCATGATAGTTTAACTCATAGGATTACAAATCTGCGAAAATAATTTATTGCCATATACATTCATATTATTTCTTTTTTTCTTCCATTGTTAATTTCGTGACTAGTTATTTACAAGATTTTATAGTAATTCAATTTAAATTTGACAAGGTATAACAAGAATTATTTTTGAATAATTCATTGCTCATTACGGCTATGACTTTGGAAACAATTCGCAGAAATGCAATAATGCTAAAGTGTAAAGTCAAATAACGGTTATAAACGTATTTGTTCGAAATGAAAATCTTACTTGTGTAATTGTTATTGTCTGTGTCGGTAATATGAAATAATTGCAAATACAAAATAAATGAATATAACTACGCAGTAATAATAGTGATTTATTCTGCAAAATCTCTATATAAATAAATATAGATACTTCAATTAGGAATGTTTAAAAATCAATACAATACGAGGGCAGGGTGAAAAGTCCCCGAAAAATGAAACAAGAAATGATTTATTTGGTTAAAACATATTTTATTTCTCAACATAATCTCCTTGTAGCTCGATACACTTCGTCCAACGTTTTTCTAATTTTTCGATCCCTTCCAAATAATACGATTTTGACAATCCTTCAAAATAGGCGTTTGTCTCAGCGATGACCTCATCGTTGGAGCCAAATCTCTTTCCTCCGAGCAATTTCTTCAAGTTTGGAAATAGATAAAATCTGGAGAATATGGTGGATGACGACCCAATTCGTAGCGCAATTCATGCAATTTTGCCATTTCGACTGCGGACCTGTGCGTTGTCTACAATGCGGCACCCATCTGGCAGATAGCTTTCTCATATCCAAAAATTTATGCAAAATGTTGCGTACCCGTTCGGTTGAGATGCTCATAGCCTCAGCCAGCTCGTGCACTTTAACTCGCCGATCGTCCAATATCATACCATGGATTTTATCGACGATTTCTGGCGTTGTAACCTCAATTGGACGACCAGAACGTTCGGCGTCCTTTGTGGTCATACTACCACAAGGAAAATCAGTAAACCACTTGTGAATCGTTCCAATCGATGGTGAGGAGTCCCCATAATGTTTAACAAGCGATGCTTTGGTTTGTGGAATGTTTTTTCCACGCAAGAAATAATGTTTAATCAAGACGCGAAATTCACTTTTTTCCATGTTTAAAAAATCTTCAAGGATGCTTGCTTTCGATGGGTTTCAAAACAGAACTGAATGACATATCAGTCTGAAAATTTTAATGCGTTCTAGTTAAAGATGGTACATCACAAATGTCACATGAGATTTGCGATTGTGGCGCCATCTGTTTTATTTTTCAGAGACTTTTCACCCTGCTCTCGTAAGAATATGTTTCCAAAAATCGTTTAAGAATGAAGCTCATTCAAACGTCGATATGCGGACGAGAATATGTTATTCTAATGAAGAAACAGAGAAAAGTTGTTTATTTTATCTATTTCTTGGTTTCTCATTTTTATTTTAAACTTCTCATCGCTCGTTATTTCCCGAGCGAAGCACGCTAAAAATATTTGGGTAAACACTACTGTACTATTTATTTCTCAAAGAGATAAGTGGACATAAAGTCATAATTGCAGTTTGCTGATAACAATCAGAGCATTATATCTTCATCTGTTAACAAAAAAATATTGCAGGTTAAAAATATTAAAAATAATTACATTAAATAATGATAGTGAGGCCATTAAATTACATTATTTGATTTCAATGACTTGATTTCACTGCATACAGCAATAACGGTGAAATTAAGAATCAAAGATATTAAAAACAAAAGGAAGAAAAAACAAAAGTCCTATAATCAATTTTGTGTAAAACAAACTCAATCAACAGCAACTATTTGAAAATCAGAGCTCGTCTTCATTTAAGCGCGGCTTCGTTTGTGCGTTCAGGATTAATTATCACATGAATTCGCAGGCAAGGTTGCCCTTGATTAAAAAATCTCAATTTAATAACGGCAGTAGCAGTCGGTCCCGCCTCTACCATCCCCTCTACCCGCGTGCGGCACGCGTGATTGATGATGTAAGAGGTTGAAGTTGTTCTGACTCTGAGCAAGTGCTTCAACCGAGGCTTCAACCCTTGCACTGGAGTTGTTCTAATAACCAGCTGATTGGATAACGTCATCGACTCTGATGATGTCATGAAGACATATAAAGTATACTATTTTCAAATTATGTTGAACATTTTTATTTATTTTACTTTATTGTTCACTTATGGTCAAGGCGAGGTTCGGTCGAGGGCTGTTCTTCCATCACAAGCATTCATACTCTGGGCGGGATTCGATCCCGCGATCTACGGCGTGCAATGTCAAGTAACTGTAACGCTAACCGCTTGACTACCGTGGCCGGAAGTTTGGTATTATATATTTGTCGGTCTTCGGTGTCAAAGTTTATATATTAGGTATGTATTTTATAAAAGTTGGCGGAAAATTTATTCATAGTAAATTTTATTTGAAGCTTTTTAACAATTATAAGCTCACCAATTGATTGTTACATAAATTTAAGTATATTTATTTATTTATGTTACTCTGTACAACTGGAATTGAATACCAATTAAAGTACAGGGTTCGGACCTCAGACAAAACATTACTAGACAAATTCTGCCGTATTCAAGTCAATGCAGTGTTGTGAAGCAGAAAGAGTTGGAGTATCTTGTGGGTGAGGCGGGTGCGCGGCAAGGAGCGAGTACACTTTGATGTTATGCAAGTTGCAAACATTTGTGTAATTATTTTTATATTCAATTACTTACTTTTCATACATCCAAGTAAATGTTAATTTTTGACATATTAAGTGTTTTGTATACGCACGTTTGTATTTAAATAAATAAAATGCTCGCGTCTGATAACTGTCATCAACAAAAATGCAACCTGCATAACACCAACTTGTACTAGCTCTTTGCCGCGCACCCGTCTCATCACCAAGTTATTCTAACCCATTCTACTTCACAACAAACGCCGTTGTTCTTCGTCTAGTAATGTTTTGTCTGAGATAAGAATCATCTAATTAGACTCACAAGAGCGAAGATAGAACTTTTAGAGTAACGAATGAAACCGCAAAGAAGTGATATTACAAAGTTGCTGTTTTCATTGCAGAAAATGAATAAAAATACAAATAGATAAGAAAAAGGTACTTCTAAATATAGATATTCCTTTCGTAAAAGACCAAATGATTTAAATGGACGTTTCGTCTGCGAGAATGAATAAAAGCTAAAAGTATTTATGGAATCTTGAGAGTGCAAAACAGATTACAATAAATAATTGACTTATTCAGTGCAATACAAACATTTGAAATAAAGCTTGCAGCAGCTATAAACAATAACTGGTCTCGGAACCTAGGAACTTTTATCGCGTAATATAGTCGCGCATTTGCAGACAGCATTCGAGCACTCTAGAGCTCTAGATCGCGAGTTTCGCGCGAGAGGGGCAGACGGAGCCGAGGAATAAGCAAGTGCACGCTCATTTTACGACTTCGGCTTTACGACCTAACATGGATTATATATTTATTATTCAGTCTCGGCTGCATCCAGCACCGTGCCGTAATATAATACCACGTGTTGCAAGAGCAAGTTAAGTTCGCGTTCGCCGTCTGCGAGTAATAGTTGTGTCTCAGTTCTCAGTTGCTGCAACGTGCAACTCTGGGTCAAGACCAAAGCGCCCTGGAACATTGCGATTTCGTGCGCGTTATTACTTAATAAAAATGAAAAGACCCACACGTTGATTGCTTTTGTTATTGAGTTTCAACTTTTGATTTTGTTGTTATTTCGTGATGGTTGTTTTGTTTCATTTGGTTGGTGTTCGGTTGTTTCTTGATTGGAAACTGTGACGAACGCATGATGAACCGTGCACCGTGCCCACTTCTAACTAACTCCAGATTAAGTTCTTGATGGAGTTCTTTGTTTTACCTTGATGGTTGATGTTTCCACCGTCATTTGTCAGCGGAATTTATTTCCTTTTGTTTTCGTCATCATTCCAAAATTGTTCAGGTAATCATAATAAACGAAATTATCGGTTTCTTTTTATGCAGAACAACGCTACTTTTTCAAAGCGTAATCTATATCAAATTGACATATAAAATCCAACTTGAAATCATTTTAGATGGGAAAAACAATTGTATCAATGAATTTAATTATCGTCTCAGACACACGTTGCTATTGTTTTTAAACTTTGTTTCATTGCTTTAATTCGTGGAATAGATGGTTATCATGAGGCCGTTTATAGGATGGATGAAAGTGATTTTCGATCAAATAATAACGTATCTCTCTGTGGTGAGCAGTAATAATTGAAGCTCCAGTACTACACGCTAGATCAGATAGCAAACACATCAGATAATCTCCTACCAAACTTAAGTAAGTTGCCCCTTGCTGCTTCGTTTATTCTTTCTCTGAGCAAAAGTTCTCGCCTTTCGTTTGGTGACGCGGTTTCAGGGTTTTAATGCTGACATGACAGGTATAAATTGAAATTACTTCTTTATTATTATTATACGCGGAGTTTATTTTAACGTAAAACATGGGATTAGCCATATCGTGAACGAACTAGTTCATATGAACTATTCCTTATAGTGAACGACACGAACTAGTTCATGAGTTTATTAAAGACTAGTTCGCTGCGAACTATTCGGATATGATTCACCACCACGGCGGCACGGCCGATGAGGTCGAATCGAAAGCGAAGAACGGAGAACAAGTGAACGAGACTAATTACTAGAGGAGCTTACTTCATACTTCGTTCGTGTCACAAATATTATTTTTAAATAGTAATTTTTAATTTCTTTCATTTGCTCTTATTTTAGATATCTTCGTATCTCGTATTTATATTGCCTTTCTTCTTGTTGTTGTTTTATTTTTATAATTTTATTTTGTGTATTTTTTATTTATTTTGTCTTTTATTTTTTTCTCCTTTCATACTTGCTGTCAAATTAAACTAGAACCAGATCCTAAAAGTTCACTTGTTCTCGCTCATGAATCACAATACAATACGATTTCCGTTCATCATAGACTTAAAAAATTCGTGAACGAAAGTGAACTAATGAACTAGTTCAGTGAGCTAATCTTTTTGGTGAACGAGAACGAATGAACTAGTTCACTCAAATGAACTAGAATGCCCATCTCTATATCCATGGTTGCACTTATGTATCAGAGTATTTATTTGAAAATGAAAGTTAACATTTGTATTAATTAATGTCGCATTGTTATTAACGTTTTACTATCTGTAAATAATATATGCACTTGAAGAAAATTGGAACTATGACAAAGGTTTAGTTTGCTACTAACCTAATATTTAAGTACTAAAAAGAATACAAATGAAAGATAATAAAACTAATTTGTCGAAACTTGTAGATAATAATACTATAATTAACTAATATTATAGTAAAAGAACTCATTTTTACTAATAAAACCTACACTATTAAAAGAACCTATGATCTATTTTATTTACTTAAATATGTACAAAAAAGTCAAAAGATAAATGAAGAAAAAACAAATAAATACCTATGAACTACTCGTATATTATTAAATGTGTATCTAAAAGTTAAACGATAAATTAAACTAATACTAAAACTACAACTAAAGATAATACAGAACTATATTCTATATAAATTAATTTCAAAAAGCGATACCAACAAACATAAAATAAAAGAAAAAACAAAGAAATATAAGTGACAGCTTTGGTAAGCTTATGAAGACAACTGAAAGTGTACCTTTTTCTCAAATTTGACACATCGTGATCAACGCCATCTCTTAGTAGTTGAATATCCCAATACGAACCCAATATCAAAAAAATCTGGTGTGGTCACCACACGACTTTCTTATACACAGCATATTTCATATTAAAAACGCTGAATTGAACACTTATGACTTGCTCCTTGCGTTTGACAATTATTATTTGACATATAAATGTTAAACATATTTTTGTTTTTTGTTTCTATTGCTACTATGATTATTGAAATATATTATTAAATATATAAATTAGTTTTTCTCAAAATTAGACGCATATACAGGAAAATTGCAAATAACATTTTATGTTCCAAATATTTTTGCTAACATCTTTTATTTGAAACTTTTTTTCGTAACTGATTCCATTTTTGAAATAAATGAAATTTTTTGTTTTGTGTGTCCAGTAAACTTCCTCTTCCGGTTTTTCAATTTCATTCAAAATCAACTCAGCTCTTCGTATTTTCATGAAACTTACAATTACCAAGTTTCGTTAACAAATCTTATCTCGTTCATGAGATATTGCACGACCGGACACACATCCATCCATCCATCCATCCATCCACGCACAGACATCATTGAGAAAATGATCAAAACAGATTCAGTGGACCTCAAAACATGTATTTCCGCGAAAATATCGTCAACGATTTTTTTCACGATTCCAATACTTCCTTATACTACGTATAAGAAAGTAAAAGTTAATAAGTCATCATTATAACTAGTCTGTTTCTGTTATTCCTAAGATTATTTAGTATATGACTAAATAATGCAAAAGAATGAACATTTTAAAGTAAAGAGCAAAACATGTGGTTTCGTAAACATAATACATACAAATAAGCATATTTATATGTATTTATGCAAAAGTAAGTTGAAGGTAGGCATAACAGTACCTGCAGGTATATTTATAAATTATAATATCGAAAAATCATTCAGCACTTTAAATATTTTGCCTCAATATTGACTATGTAACTAGATAATTTGTTTATAAGCATAAATACCCGTATATTCTTGAACGGATGGCCGGACGGAGGCAATGTTTTATTGACTGCCACGTATTCCCAAGTCAATATGTACCCGAACAACTATGTGTACACCGGCACTTAGAGAGAAGTGTCCCGTGCATGCGCCCGTGCGCACTTATCACGCGCGCACTGTCAATATTTGCCTGCGCGCTTGACAGACAGGTGCGAAAGTTAAAGCTTCTGGCTGCTATTTGTCAATTATCAAACACGGACAAGTGTGCACCATCACACTAATTTGTTTTTAGAAGATGTTCTTCTTTTTAATGTGTTCACATGTATAACAGGATTTTTAGTGATATTTTAGTGTTATCTTTATTGGTGGAATAACATGTTTAATGTGATGTAAAGAACTGTCGTCTGGGAATAATAAATGTCAAGTTATAAGTTTAGATTTTATTGTTGCTGGAATAAATGACAAAATAAAAAATATTTAAGTATTAGTAGTAGTTTTAAGGTAGAGAGTTATTTATTTATTGCCATGTCTTGAGAAAGTTGAGCTATAAAATTGCACCATGTAATAGAAACAAATTACTAAATATTTAGTTATTTTAACTATACAAATAAAATGTTTTACTTTTACCTTCTTTGCAGTTAACGTAAAGGGAAGTATTATAAATGAGTTTTAAACTTATCTTTATGTTCTATATTTATACATAAGTAAAAAAATAACTCAAAAATGTCGGTTTGTTGTTCTTCTATCTGAATATTTTAATATTTCATAGATAATTAATTCATCAATCAAGACGAAAATTTTAGGTATAAACAATTATGCCGTGCAGTAGTGACAATATTAATATTTTTTATGTTATGTTATGGTATAGCTAGCTCAGTGGTATGAAGTCGGCCTGCGGATCGTGAGAACCCTGGTTCGATTCCCACAGACGACAAACAATTTTCATAATTTCAAATCTACCTCTGTGGCTCCTCCACTACTAACATCTTTGGGGGCCGTGATTTAACGACTGGTAACCGCACTTCACGCGCAAAATATATAACTTACCGAGATCTTCTTCGGCAGAGTGCCACACCCAATAATGGGTAGAAGGCGTGATGATATATTTATTTATTTATTTATATTATTGACAATTTAGGGCCAAGAGCGAGGTTCAGTCGAAGGCTATTCTTTTATCTAACCCTTACATAAACACTACAAACATCCATACCTTGGGCGGGATTCGAACCGGCGATCTACGGCATACAATGTCAAGCAGCTAACTCACTCAGCACATGAGTAGGGTGCAAATAAACTTTACCCAATTTTAATCAAATTTGCTTAATTAGTGAAATGTTACTATCACCGAGTGAAGCGAGGTCAGAGTGGCAATGCGAAGCTCCGTCCAATTGTCTTTATTTAACTAAAATTTAGCGGTAACATTTAACCTTACTAATTTTGCTCTTGAGATAATAAAGGAGAGAAATACGCAAATTTAAAACAGTATTTATAATTATAATTAATAATTTATAATTATAATTAATAATTTATAATTATATTTTTACATAATGCCAAACAAAAATCAGTAGGTTATTTCTTCTTCGTTTATATTACCACAACAATAACAATCTACATTGCCCATAGAGCGTGCACAATGTAAAATTTTATAATTATTCTCACTAATATATATTAAAAATAGGATATTTGACGATTACGTAAAAAAAAATTATGTATGTATTCTGAAATCGTAGACATCGGCAAACAGCGACAAACTGTCATTTTGCGCATTAGGTACACAAATTAGACATTTACAAGACTAGTACGTAAAGTTAATAGTTACAAGCTAATCAGATTTAAAATACGAGCGAAGTGAGTGCTTTAAGATCTGCGTGTAACTAAAGATGCTTTCCATATATGTATCCCACAATATTTTATCTACGACCGAAAACATTAGCAAGAATATCATCCTTGAATAATGAAAAACTATGGCAACGATGGCAAACAATGCATAAAGTAATTTTAACCACTCGTTGTTGGACAACCCGTGATTAATGAAATCTTGTTATTAAAGTCATTTTACGAACTGAAAATAGCCAACTAAAAGTCAATTTTACACACCGTTGTAGATAATACCAATTTTGACAATTTTGAAATCCACAATTTCTTCCAATTAAAGCCGCATTCACAACTCGAAATTTGATGAACTTCGATGAAATTAGTAGAGTTTGACATATAGCTTTGTATGTATCCGTTCTCAGCTCTGAAATTTGATGAGCACAAATTTCACTTTCTACAAAAGTTTGCAAACTCCAAACTTTTTAACCAAATTTAGAGACCGTTCTACAAATAAAGTACATCGATGGTACAAATTGAACGAATTTCCTTGAACAATTGTCAAAAATTGTTGAGTTTTTTTTGTACGTCAGTTATAAAAGTTAAAATATATAAATAAATATAAAATAAATATATCATCACGCCTTCTACCCATTACTGGGTGTGGCACTCTGCTGAAGCAGATCTCGGTAAGTGATATATTTTGCGCGTGAAGTGCGATTACCAGTCGTCAAATCACGGCCCCCAAACATGTTAGTGGTGGAGGAGCCACAGGGATAGCTTTTTCAAATTATGAAAATTTGTCGCCTGTGGGAATCGAACCAGGGACCTCAGGATCCACAGGCCGACTTCATACCACTGAGCTAGCCATCCCATTAAAATATATAATGGATGTAAATATCGTTTTGTCGTTCATGTGTTTAACACGTGGTCAGTAACAAGCCAATTGGAAAATAGTTGGTAGATGGTACATTGAAAAGATAATAGTTGTCGACATTACAAAAATTTCGAGTTGTGAACGCAAGAAGTTCATTTACAGAAATTTCGTGTTACAAATTTCACCAAATTTCGAGATGTGAATGCGGCTTAAATCATATTTGTAGAATAAAAGTGCTTTCATTTATAAAGTCTCTTTTACTTATGAATGAGTAAGTTCAGCAATATATTTCGAAGTAAAATGGAAAACTTAAAAAAGAGACCATCTCTCGCATATTAATCGTATTTACATTTCATCGCTCGTCTGTAATCAAGTACTGAATATTTACACTCCCTGTGATTTGATCCTCATAAAGGGTTCGCTGACGCAGAATTCTCCATCCGTTGGCGGCGGCGCGTTATTGAGACGTAACCTGGCGTAGCCTCCGCGTGAGCCGCGGGCCCCAGGTGCTAATGCGTGTGTTTGTGGATCGAGAGCCGTGACTTTATGAAACTTGATTTTAGTAATGGGGCCGCATTCCATACGTCTACTTCGTTCTCATACGCAGCAATGTGCTGCAGCGTTGTGCGTTGTACATGACGACAATTCCATATGGAACTACGCTGATATTGTACCAGTTCACCAGTTAGACTCCAGAGTGGCTGCCTCAAGTGTTGTGTTGGTGTTGTTGGACAAATTGATCTGGAACTGGATTGTTGCGACGCGAGGCTAATTGTTATTACTGTTTAGAAGCCTTAGAGTCTTAGAACTGGAAAAGTGCCTTTTTACCCACTTGCATATGGATCTACTCAAAGATGTGTATGGACGGAAAGTCGAAGGACAAAAATGTTATTCCTGCTCCCGAGTCGAACCATATAGAATTCTGTAATATAATTCAGGAAATAGTATATTAAAATACAAGTTACAGAAGACAATCTATTCTAGCAAGAGTTCGAAATTTGGACACGAGCCGAGCAGCAACGAACAAGTGCTAGAATTGCCTTCTGTAACAAGTGTTCTATACTATTTTCTCTGTTCCGACTTTCCTTTGCATAATTTCTTTATAAAAATAGTTGACAATTGGCATTAGGTAGTACTAGAAATTTGGTGCACGTAATCATTGGATAGTCCTACGCATCCTGTTAAAATATGAAACACATTCATCGTCTGTGAACAAATATATTCGCTTGTAAAGTTGAGTTCTTATACACGGGGCTTATGGCGATCATCACTCAGAATCGCACATATTTGGTTTGTGTACCTCTAAAATTTTGCAGTTTCATTTGAAAAATTAGTATGATGTTCTAGAACTATCCATGTATATTGTAGCAGAAGGAGAAAGTTTTTTATCGTTTAGTAATGGATATATACCCATGCAAAGTCTTGTTTTTAACGAAAAGTTAAGAATCCCAATTTATAATGGCAACACCACACGGTGGTATGGTATTTGAAAATTCACTAGACCAACAACCTGTTAACAATTCATGATATTCAAATCATAATAGGTAAAAACACTTATTTTATTCAATTTTTATATTTTTTTGAGCGTCAGTTTCGCCACTCGACAACCGATGGCGCCACCGTCACACTAGTACTACCTTAAGGGAACTTTTTAAAGAAAAATTATGTTGGTGACATTAATTTGTAATTGATTTTGTTCGTTGCTTAGTTAGATATTTGTATAAATTGTGTTTCTTTATTTTGTTAGTTGCCTAGATATTTTGTGTATTTAATGCAGTTACAAAGGAGTAGGTAGAACAGTGGTATCGCCTCGGCCTGTGGATCCTGAGAACCCTGGTTCGATTCCCACTGCCGGCAAGCATTTTCACCACATTAATACTACTCCTGTGGCTTCCCCTCCTCTAATATCTTTGGGGATCGTGATTTGACGGCTGGTAATCGCACTTCACGTGCAAAAATATATTACTTACCGAGAACTGCTTCAGCAGAGTGCCTCGCCTAGTAAAGTGTAGAAGGCGTGATGATATATTTATATTTATTTTATTTACATCAATCTATAATAACAATGTCACCAAAAATCAATTAAGAATGAAGCTCATTTAGAATGAATATGAAGAAAATGTTACTATAAAAAAATAAAAATATATCATCACACCTTCAACCCATTACTGGGTGTGGCTCTCTGCCGAAGCAGATCTCAGTAAGTGATATATTTTGCGCGTGAAGTGCGATTATCAGTCGTCAAATCACGGCCCTCAGAGATGTTAGTGATAGAGGAGCCACAGGGGTAGTTTTTGAAATTATGAAAATTGTTTGTCGTCTGTGGGAATCGAACCAGGGTTCTCAGGATCTACAGGCCGACTTCATACCACTGAGTTAGCCACTCCATAGAAAATGTTACTCTAATGCCGAAACCGAGAAAGTATGTTCTGATAGGTGTAATTTGTATTTACTTACCGCCTTCCGATCGGTAAGTACTTTCATATCAGTAATTTATAAACAGAACTTACTGCCTTGGAAATCCTATCGGTAAATATTTAAAAAACAAAAACGATCGTGCAAATACTAATTTATTACTCGTAAAATCATGCATTGTTCAACATTATTAAAAACTCTTTGATAGCTATATTATAATTTTAAACAGCGAGTTAACTCGAGGATTTTTAATATCAAATTAACTAAAACACCAGAATATAAACTTCGAACTATTAACAATTTATTATTATTACACTTGTACTATTAATAATTAAACATTTATAGGCAATTTACTCTTGTATGCAATAAAATAATTAATTGAAATCACATAATGCATAAAATGTGAATGACAGCTATTGGAATTTCAAACAATAAAGCGTCTAACCTCGATTTAACTTGAAATAGAAGTTAACTTGCTTTTATACAATCCATCCTAAAAACTATTGTTATTTAGACACTGAAGATATTGAATACGAAACAGAATTGTATTTAAAGGTCATGAATACAGTGAAATGCCTCATAACGACATTCCTCTATTTAGATGACATATTTCTTGGTGCAAATCGGCATCAAAATACTTGCAAAGAAAGAATCTTTCGGTTAAGAGGAATCTTGGATGAACGAACGCAGGCATGAAAATTAGAACAATTTAGAGAAAATTAACTATTCTAAGCGGATAAAACATTGTAAATATTGCGTACAACTAGAAGAATTAACTGGTTATATATAATGACGTAAGCAAAACAATAACCTCAAAATTAGCTGTCAATTAAACAAAGACATGAAAAACAGAAAGAATTCTGAATACAGGGTCCGGATTCACCGAATCGTAGTGTGGTAGTTTATATATATTTAGCTTGAGTGGAATTCTAATTGGAGTTCTTCGGAATCGAATGCCATAACGCTCACCACCGTAATGCCATTCAAAACTAAAATATCTTTTTTTTTTTTTTTCTGGCTTCTTTGGCGGACCAACTACTCAGGTCATATGCCGCCATTACGCCCTGATCTGCGTTTTAGTTGTTATTGTCAACAGCAACGCGAGTTTTCTCTGGACGGTCACCCATCCAAATACTACCCGCGCGCAACGTTGCTTAACTCGCGTTATCGCTTAGATCAGTACCAACGAGCGCAGCCATGGCCGTTGACTAAAAATATTATTATTATTATTATTATTTACCCATTTATTAAATATCTTAAAAACCAATACATTTTTTGAAAATTTGATCTCTCGTAAGAAGTTTTTGATCCATATAAAATAAATAAATGTATCATCACGCCTTCTACTCATTACTGGGTGCGGCACTCTGCTAAAGCAGATCTCTTTAAGTGATATATTTTGCGCGTGAAGTGCGGTTACCAGTCATCAAATCACGGCCTCCAAAGATGTTAGTGGTGGAGGAGCCACAGGGGTAGCTTTTGAAATTATGAAAATTGTTTGTCGCCTGTGGGAATCGAACCAGGGTTCTCAGGATCCACAGGCCGACTTCATACTACTGAGCTAGCCACCCCATTTTTTATCCAGTCTTAATATAAATGATAAATTTGACATTCTGTGATTGGAGAACGTTCTTACGACAGCGTGGATGTGCAATGTATAAGAATGATAAAATGAAGAAAGAATAAGGTAATTCAGAATACTAGTAAAGAAAAATACCCAAACATCAAGATGAATATTTTTAGGATGACACCGTGACAAAAATAAAGCATTGTCCTAATTAAACCCAGCGGCCGAATCACTCCTCACTGATTCACCATCCCAAGATCACCATCAAACCATAACGCCAGAATGCAGATGCTTCCATTCACCGACTTCCTGTTGGTCCCGGTGTCTGTGCCTTGCGCCAAGAATAAGCCACTACCACTACCAAGTTATCCAACATTCAAGCTAGCTGTCGGTGCGATGTTTGTTTAACGCTCTAGCCGCGACGCGCCGCTAATGTTGCACGAAATTAACTTTTATAACTAGACGCAGACGTGAGCCCCGGACATATGCACTATGCATCCGTGAACGAGGATTCACATTGACGCTAATTTCTCTGAAGAAGACGATAAACGGTAATGGATGAATGGTGATGTATGTGGTATGCATAGAACAAAGATGTGTGGATGTTGCAGTTGGGATGATATTGTTTGTTTTTAAAATGTTCGTAGCAAATATATGTTTATTTGAAAAACTAAAGTTTAATTAGTATTTTACGTAACTACTTAACAAATGATGAAATCATATTGAATTATAAAAAGAAAAATTGGGATACAACCAAGATTTGAACTTGGGACCTATGAACTCCGGTCATATGCTTTAAGGTGGTTCTATCATGACAGTCTCATACAAAAGTATAGGTAACCTAAAAAAATTATAAAAATAATTATTACATTTTTGTATGGTATATGTTATTAACAGAATTAACATTTCACTGGAAATATCGTATAATTAACAATAACATTGAATATATTAAATAAAACTATTTAACTAGTTTATGAAATTTAGTAACATAACAAAATTTTTGGAAGTGAATGTTTCATGCCAACCAATAGCTGTGTAAGATTTTACACAGCAGAAGCTATGACAACAAGGCGAGAACTACAAGCAGCATGATATTACCAGTCGGTACGAAACGTAACTGTATTATCGATGCATCCTGTTGACACTTCATAAGAAAAATGAGAAAAATGCTCAAAAGCAATTATTATCAACTATAACAACAAATAAATAAATATAAAATGCTGTAATTTCTTTTTTTGTATTAAAATTAATATATTTTACTGATCGAAATAATAACTTTCATAGTTCTTGCTTTGTCATTCGTGCGACCATCTCTGTCTACGCCTGCGACCATCTCTGTTTACGCGTGCGACCATCTCTGTCTACCCGTGCAACGATGCCAAGCATTTCTGACAGTTTCATTGAAAATCATAGAATATCCAACTTTCATCGCCAATTTCTTTGAAACTAATCCGGAAAGGCATGGATTTTTAAATTCTCATACCTTTATCTTTACATGATGTACTGTGTGTTAGTTATTTGTTAAAAAATAACTACAATATATGAATTTATTACGCAGTAAGTTGCCTTGCGACGTACAGTTCCTATAACGCCAATGCATTTTTGGTCGACTTTAACTTTACATTACTCAGATAACAATGGTAAACTTAAAAAAAAAAATTGCATACTAGTGTAGAAACACATGAAAAATAACATATATATATTTAATGAAAATCCGGGTTAAATGCTTCCATGATAGTACCACCTTAAACCAACTAAGCTACGGTCGCTCTGGATTCAAATATGATTTTATTCCAATTTTCTCTATATTTTGTTATGTGTCCTAGGAAGCTTCAATCCCCTGTCTCTTTCATTTACTGAAAGACTTAACACAAGAGTCGTCTGCAGTGACTGTAGTTTAGTTAGTTTAAAGCATATAACCAGAATTCATAGGTTCCAGGTTCAAATCCTGGTGGTATCTCAATTTTTCTCTTCACAATTAAATTTGATCAAATACAAAAGCTATTTTATATTTGAAAACTATTGGTTAAATTAATAAGCGAACGGAGAAGTAGTGAGAAAAAGAAAAAAAAATATATCTTTTAATTTTGTCTTTAAATAGATGTCAAGTTGACAAGCTTCAACATAAAACAAATTTAATTTGTTGTTTTCCGTGTAACAATTGATTTAAATCAAATTTTCAATAACAATATAAGATATTCATCGGCGTGAACTTAGCGATGCGTCGCTCAGCGACGAAATGATATAGTCGTACCGTTTAACAAAATCACAGCCGATTATTTTTAATGGAAAATCTTTAAATAACACAATACTTTGGGGTAAAATAACAGCCAATAGGGTAGTAAATGACACCCATAACCGTCCCGAGTTGTAGAACTCTGACATACTCATTTGCTTAATCGCCTTTGTAACATATAATAAGTTACAACATAAGGGAAGAAATTCAACTGTTCTACGGGGTAGCAGGCAACAGCATCACACTAGAGTTGTTCGGGGAGGGCGTTTACTTTCCCTTTCATAGAGATATTGAGTAGATAATTTAAAGTAGCTCTTAAAAAAAATTAAGAAAATAAAATTTGCAATCTTGTTATACTAAGGGTTAAAATGCAAGTCTCCTACGGGGTATCTGACATCAACATTATATTAGGGGTATTGAGGGAGGGTGTTTACTTACTATTTGATAGAGAAACTGAGGAGACAATTTAAATTAGCTTTTTTAAAAAATAATGAAATTTAAATTTGCCAAATTCCACTAAGGGTTAAAATGCAAGTTTCCTACGGGGCATCTGACATCAACATTATATAAGGGTTATTTAGGGAGGGTGTTTACTTACTATTTTATAGAGAAACTGAGGAGACAATTTAAATTAGCTCTTTTAAAAAATAATGAAAATTAAATTTGTCAAATTCCACTAAGGGTTAAAATGCAAGTTTCCTACGGGGCATCTGACATCAACATTATATAAGGGTTATTTAGGGAGGATGTTTACTTACTATTTTATAGAGAAACTGAGGAGACAATTTAAATTAGCTCTTTTAAAAAATAATGAAATTTAAATTTGTCAAATTCCACTAAGGGTTAAAATGCAAGTGTCCTACGGGGCATCTGACATCAACATTATATAAGGGTTATTTAGGGAGGGTGTTTACTTACTATTTTATAGAGAAACTGAGGAGACAATTTAAATTAGCTCTTTTAAAAAATAATGAAATTTAAATTTGCCAAATTCCACTAAGGGTTAAAATGCAAGTTTCCTACGGGGCATCTGACATCAACATTATATAAGGGTTATTTAGGGAGGGTGTTTACTTACTATTTTATAGAGAAACTGAGGAGACAATTTAAATTAGCTCTTTTAAAAAATAATGAAATTTAAATTTTCCAAATTCCACTAAGGGTTAAAATGCAAGTTTCCTACGGGGCATCTGACATCAACATTATATAAGGGTTATTTAGGGAGGGTGTTTACTTACTATTTTATAGAGAAACTGAGGAGACAATTTAAATTAGCTCTTTTAAAAAATAATGAAATTTAAATTTGTCAAATTCCACTAAGGGTTAAAATGCAAGTGTCCTACGGGGCATCTGACATCAACATTATATAAGGGTTATTTAGGGAGGGTGTTTACTTACTATTTGATAGAGAAACTGAGGAGACAATTTAAATTAGCTCTTTTAAAAAATAATGAAATTTAAATTTGCCAAATTCCACTAAGGGTTAAAATGCAAGTTTCCTACGGGGCATCTGACATCAACATTATATAAGGGTTATTTAGGGAGGGTGTTTACTTACTATTTTATAGAGAAACTGAGGAGACAATTTAAATTAGCTCTTTTAAAAAATAATGAAATTTAAATTTTCCAAATTCCACTAAGGGTTAAAATGCAAGTTTCCTACGGGGCATCTGACATCAACATTATATAAGGGTTATTTAGGGAGGGTGTTTACTTACTATTTTATAGAGAAACTGAGGAGACAATTTAAATTAGCTCTTTTAAAAAATAATTAAATTTAAATTTGTCAAATTCCACTAAGGGTTAAAATGCAAGTGTCCTACGGGGCATCTGATATCAACATTATATAAGGGTTATTTAGGGAGGGTGTTTACTTACTATTTTATAGAGAAACTGAGGAGACAATTTAAATTAGCTCTTTTAAAAAATAATGAAATTTAAATTTGCCAAATTCCACTAAGGGTTAAAATGCAAGTTTCCTACGGGGCATCTGACATCAACATTATATAAGGGTTATTTAGGGAGGGTGTTTACTTACTATTTTATAGAGAAACTGAGGAGACAATTTAAATTAGCTCTTTTAAAAAATAATGAAATTTAAATTTGCCAAATTCCACTAAGGGTTAAAATGCAAGTTTCCTACGGGGCATCTGACATCAACATTATATAAGGGTTATTTAGGGAGGGTGTTTACTTACTATTTTATAGAGAAACTGAGGAGACAATTTAAATTAGCTCTTTTAAAAAATAATGAAATTTAAATTTTCCAAATTCCACTAAGGGTTAAAATGCAAGTTTCCTACGGGGCATCTGACATCAACATTATATAAGGGTTATTTAGGGAGGGTGTTTACTTACTATTTTATAGAGAAACTGAGGAGACAATTTAAATTAGCTCTTTTAAAAAATAATGAAATTTAAATTTGTCAAATTCCACTAAGGGTTAAAATGCAAGTGTCCTACGGGGCATCTGACATCAACATTATATAAGGGTTATTTAGGGAGGGTGTTTACTTACTATTTGATAGAGAAACTGAGGAGACAATTTAAATTAGCTCTTTTAAAAAATAATGAAATTTAAATTTGCCAAATTCCACTAAGGGTTAAAATGCAAGTTTCCTACGGGGCATCTGACATCAACATTATATAAGGGTTATTTAGGGAGGGTGTTTACTTACTATTTTATAGAGAAACTGAGGAGACAATTTAAATTAGCTCTTTTAAAAAATAATGAAATTTAAATTTTCCAAATTCCACTAAGGGTTAAAATGCAAGTTTCCTACGGGGCATCTGACATCAACATTATATAAGGGTTATTTAGGGAGGGTGTTTACTTACTATTTTATAGAGAAACTGAGGAGACAATTTAAATTAGCTCTTTTAAAAAATAATTAAATTTAAATTTGTCAAATTCCACTAAGGGTTAAAATGCAAGTGTCCTACGGGGCATCTGATATCAACATTATATAAGGGTTATTTAGGGAGGGTGTTTACTTACTATTTTATAGAGAAACTGAGGAGACAATTTAAATTAGCTCTTTTAAAAAATAATGAAATTTAAATTTGCCAAATTCCACTAAGGGTTAAAATGCAAGTGTCCTACGGGGCATCTGACATCAACATTATATAAGGGTTATTTAGGGAGGGTGTTTACTTACTATTTTATAGAGAAACTGAGGAGACAATTTAAATTAGCTCTTTTAAAAAATAATGAAATTTAAATTTTCCAAATTCCACTAAGGGTTAAAATGCAAGTTTCCTACGGGGCATCTGACATCAACATTATATAAGGGTTATTTAGGGAGGGTGTTTACTTACTATTTTATAGAGAAACTGAGGAGACAATTTAAATTAGCTCTTTTAAAAAATAATGAAATTTAAATTTTCCAAATTCCACTAAGGGTTAAAATGCAAGTTTCCTACGGGGCATCTGACATCAACATTATATAAGGGTTATTTAGGGAGGGTGTTTACTTACTATTTGATAGAGAAACTGAGGAGACAATTTAAATTAGCTCTTTTAAAAAATAATGAAATTTAAATTTGTCAAATTCCACTAAGGGTTAAAATGCAAGTGTCCTACGGGGCATCTGACATCAACATTATATAAGGGTTATTTAGGGAGGGTGTTTACTTACTATTTTATAGAGAAACTGAGGAGACAATTTAAATTAGCTCTTTTAAAAAATAATGAAATTTAAATTTTCCAAATTCCACTAAGGGTTAAAATGCAAGTCTCCTCAGTTTCTCTATCAAATAGTAAGTAAACACCCTCCCTAAATAACCCTTATATAATGTTGATGTCAGATGCCCCGTAGGAAACTTGCATTTTAACCCTTAGTGGAATTTGGAAAATTTAAATTTCATTATTTTTTAAAAGAGCTAATTTAAATTGTCTCCTCAGTTTCTCTATCAAATAGTAAGTAAACACCCTCCCTAAATAACCCTTATATAATGTTGATGTCAGATGCCCCGTAGGAAACTTGCATTTTAACCCTTAGTGGAATTTGACAAATTTAAATTTCATTATTTTTTAAAAGAGCTAATTTAAATTGTCTCCTCAGTTTCTCTATCAAATAGTAAGTAAACACCCTCCCTAAATAACCCTTATATAATGTTGATGTCAGATGCCCCAGAGGAAACTTGCATTTTAACCCTTAGTGGAATTTGGAAAATTTAAATTTAATTATTTTTTAAAAGAGCTAATTCAAATTGTCTCCTCAGTTTCTCTATAAAATAGTAAGTAAACACCCTCCCTAAATAACCCTTATATAATGTTGATGTCAGATGCCCCGTAGGAAACTTGCATTTTAACCCTTAGTGGAATTTGACAAATTTAAATTTCATTATTTTTTAAAAGAGCTCTTTTAAATTGTCTCCTCAGTTTCTCTATCAAATAGTAAGTAAACACCCTCCCTAAATAACCCTTATATAATGTTGATGTCAGATGCCCCGTAGGAAACTTGCATTTTAACCCTTAGTGGAATTTGACAAATTTAATTTTCATTATTTTTTAAAAGAGCTAATTTAAATTGTCTCCTCAGTTTCTCTATAAAATAGTAAGTAAATACCCTCCCTCAATAACCCTTATATAATGTTGATGTCAGATGCCCCGTAGGAAACTTGCATTTTAACCCTTAGTGGAATTTGGCAAATTTAAATTTCATTATTTTTTAAAAGAGCTAATTTAAATTGTCTCCTCAGTTTCTCTATCAAATAGTAAGTAAACACCCTCCCTAAATAACCCTTATATAATGTTGATGTCAGATGCCCCGTAGGACACTTGCATTTTAACCCTTAGTGGAATTTGACAAATTTAAATTTCATTATTTTTTAAAAGAGCTAATTTAAATTGTCTCCTCAGTTTCTCTATAAAATAGTAAGTAAACACCCTCCCTAAATAACCCTTATATAATGTTGATGTCAGATGCCCCGTAGGAAACTTGCATTTTAACCCTTAGTGGAATTTGACAAATTTAATTTTCATTATTTTTTAAAAGAGCTAATTTAAATTGTCTCCTCAGTTTCTCTATAAAATAGTAAGTAAACACCCTCCCTAAATAACCCTTATATAATGTTGATGTCAGATGCCCCGTAGGACACTTGCATTTTAACCCTTAGTGGAATTTGACAAATTTAAATTTCATTATTTTTTAAAAGAGCTAATTTAAATTGTCTCCTCAGTTTCTCTATAAAATAGTAAGTAAACACCCTCCCTAAATAACCCTTATATAATGTTGATGTCAGATGCCCCGTAGGAAACTTGCATTTTAACCCTTAGTGGAATTTGGAAAATTTAAATTTAATTATTTTTTAAAAGAGCTAATTTAAATTGTCTCCTCAGTTTCTCTATAAAATAGTAAGTAAACACCCTCCCTAAATAACCCTTATATAATGTTGATGTCAGATGCCCCGTAGGAAACTTGCATTTTAACCCTTAGTGGAATTTGGCAAATTTAAATTTCATTATTTTTTAAAAGAGCTAATTTAAATTGTCTCCTCAGTTTCTCTATCAAATAGTAAGTAAACACCCTCCCTAAATAACCCTTATATAATGTTGATGTCAGATGCCCCGTAGGACACTTGCATTTTAACCCTTAGTGGAATTTGACAAATTTAAATTTCATTATTTTTTAAAAGAGCTAATTTAAATTGTCTCCTCAGTTTCTCTATAAAATAGTAAGTAAACACCCTCCCTAAATAACCCTTATATAATGTTGATGTCAGATGCCCCGTAGGAAACTTGCATTTTAACCCTTAGTGGAATTTGACAAATTTAATTTTCATTATTTTTTAAAAGAGCTAATTTAAATTGTCTCCTCAGTTTCTCTATAAAATAGTAAGTAAACACCCTCCCTAAATAACCCTTATATAATGTTGATGTCAGATGCCCCGTAGGAAACTTGCATTTTAACCCTTAGTGGAATTTGACAAATTTAATTTTCATTATTTTTTAAAAGAGCTAATTTAAATTGTCTCCTCAGTTTCTCTATCAAATAGTAAGTAAACACCCTCCCTAAATAACCCTTATATAATGTTGATGTCAGATGCCCCGTAGGAAACTTGCATTTTAACCCTTAGTGGAATTTGGCAAATTTAAATTTCATTATTTTTTAAAAGAGCTAATTTAAATTGTCTCCTCAGTTTCTCTATCAAATAGTAAGTAAACACCCTCCCTAAATAACCCTTATATAATGTTGATGTCAGATGCCCCGTAGGACACTTGCATTTTAACCCTTAGTGGAATTTGACAAATTTAAATTTCATTATTTTTTAAAAGAGCTAATTTAAATTGTCTCCTCAGTTTCTCTATAAAATAGTAAGTAAACACCCTCCCTAAATAACCCTTATATAATGTTGATGTCAGATGCCCCGTAGGAAACTTGCATTTTAACCCTTAGTGGAATTTGGCAAATTTAAATTTCATTATTTTTTAAAAGAGCTAATTTAAATTGTCTCCTCAGTTTCTCTATCAAATAGTAAGTAAACACCCTCCCTAAATAACCCTTATATAATGTTGATGTCAGATGCCCCGTAGGACACTTGCATTTTAACCCTTAGTGGAATTTGACAAATTTAAATTTCATTATTTTTTAAAAGAGCTAATTTAAATTGTCTCCTCAGTTTCTCTATAAAATAGTAAGTAAACACCCTCCCTAAATAACCCTTATATAATGTTGATGTCAGATGCCCCGTAGGAAACTTGCATTTTAACCCTTAGTGGAATTTGACAAATTTAATTTTCATTATTTTTTAAAAGAGCTAATTTAAATTGTCTCCTCAGTTTCTCTATAAAATAGTAAGTAAACACCCTCCCTAAATAACCCTTATATAATGTTGATGTCAGATGCCCCGTAGGAAACTTGCATTTTAACCCTTAGTGGAATTTGGCAAATTTAAATTTCATTATTTTTTAAAAAAGCTAATTTAAATTGTCTCCTCAGTTTCTCTATCAAATAGTAAGTAAACACCCTCCCTCAATACCCCTAATATAATGTTGATGTCAGATACCCCGTAGGAGACTTGCATTTTAACCCTTAGTATAACAAGATTGCAAATTTTATTTTCTTAATTTTTTTTAAGAGCTACTTTAAATTATCTACTCAATATCTCTATGAAAGGGAAAGTAAACGCCCTCCCCGAACAACTCTAGTGTGATGCTCTTGCCTGCTACCCCGTAGAACAGTTGAATTTCTTCCCTTATGTTGTAACTTATTATATGTTACAAAGGCGATTAAGCAAATGAGTATGTCAGAGTTCTACAACTCGGGACGGTTATGGGTGTCATTTACTACCCTATTGGCTGTTATTTTACCCCAAAGTATTGTGTTATTTAAAGATTTTCCTTTAAAAATAATCGGCTGTGATTTTGTTAAACGGTACGACTATATCATTTCGTCGCTGAGCGACGCATCGCTAAGTTCACATACGTAAGATATTCAGAATAAATAGAAAATAATTCGACAGATTTCGAATCGAAGACTTATTGCCAAATTACAACAAGTTTGAGAAAGAAACTAGAGAATTATTTTCTAATTTATAGAACTCTCGAGTAATATTTAAGTAGATTATTTTCTACTCATAAATTTAATTCAAATGCAGGAATTTTCTACAAAAATCAGATATCCGTGACAAAAAAACAAATGAAACAAATTTTCAATAAAATAAATTTGTCAAATATAAATAAATTTGATAAATACAAAAGTTGTTACATTCATATTATACAAAGAGAAAGTGTTTTTTACTCAACTATTTTCATTTGAAAAATTAATATCGCTCCTTCTTTTGCATTTTGCAAGACCTAAACTTTGTAGATTATTGTATACAAAAAAAATATTTAGAAATGTTCTCTTTGACAATAGATCATAAATCAGTACAATAAATTGACAGCTTTTAACAATAAGTGTCAGAGTCTTCTGTTATTACAATAGTTCACGAAATCACCACCACTGGCGGCAGCACTATCGCATGGTGAGGTGATCAGCTCCAAAATTGGCCAACGGAACAATGACCCACAGACATTTCTCCTTACTTTTGTATGCTTTACCTGCCGCTTGACACGTCAAGTACACCGTCACTAACTGATGTTTGTTATTTCTTCAATTGTTCAAGGGTATTGATGATTATCTATTAACTGTCAAGATGGCTATCATTAATTTCAATTTACCGGATTATACTCTTTAACAGATATTTGCAAGACAAACTATTTTACCGATTAATAACAGAAACAAAAAAAAAATGTCTTGATTTGAGTTATCTTTTAAGAGATTTTAGTTAACTTGAATAGAGTTCTTTTAATTTTTGGTTGTCAGAGTTCTTGTTTACAGTACAGAATGTTCTCTGTTGAAAATCTAATCTGAATTTGAACATCCGGTCAAAAACTTTACGATGGTTGGAGTTCTCAGATGGTCCTAACATAAACAAGAACACAGATGTCTTCTTTGTGGCCTTTCCTCCAATGTCACTGCCTGTCAATGTTTTATTGCGGTCTGACTTATCTTTTCAAGTGCATTTTAGTGGACCGATGGTTTTCAGTTTCCTTTTCGAACATACTAACCGATATACGAAAGAAGAGGTACTGGTATAGCGCAAAAACTACACCGTAAAATTTTAAGAGAAGACAGTTAACTTCGTATAGTCCTGTTGATAGTTTCAGTAAATCTATTATTTTCTCATATTTTTACAAACAAATTTGTAAAACGAGTTGTAATTAATCATAGGTAGTCTTACTCCAATGACTTCATCTTATATCCAAAAAGAAACGATTGAATCGTAAATGGTTTGAATTTCATTATAAGCTACAGAATCCCTGAACTGTAAATGTAAGATGGTTCTTGTTGTACGAAATAAATAAAATATAATAAATAAATATATCATCACGCCTTTTACCCATTACTGATGGTGGGTGTTAAGAAAAAAAAAGAGCTTTTTAGTGAAAGAATTTTTTATCTAGCTACAGTATCAATAACGATTTTCTAAAACTTATTAAACCGTTAATTGCTAATGAACAGATAAAACTTTCGTGCAACCCAACATGAGTGTGGCACACTACTGTAGTAGATCTCGGTAAGTGATATTATTTATACTCCTGAAATGTGGTTGTCAGTCAAATTACGGTTTCCAAAGATGTCAGTAACGGAGGAGCCACAGGGATAATTTTAATGTGATGTAAATTGTTTGTCGATTGTGGGAATCGAACCGAGGCTCTCAAATTCACAGGCGACTCGATATCAATGAACCACATGTCTCATAGAAAAGATAAGTACATAATTCAAATACCAGTATTTTTTTTAATCGATGAATTATTGACGAGGAAAATTAGTAGAAGGCGTTTAACGTGTAAATGGCCAGCGACAAAAGAAAGATACTAAGTTTCATTTATAAATTTAATTCTCAAAATTAACTTCAAATTATACCACGTGGTATCTGTCATCCGTTAGTTTCAATACTTGAGAGAGAGCAGAGATAACAAATAGAGAAGTAGAACAAGGATATAAGTTTTATATTGTGACTTGACCTATCTCAATTAGTACTGAGTTCTTCGTACAGCACATGAAGTATATAATTGATTTTCAAATTCAAAATACAATTTAATCATAAATTACTGTATGTACTTTTTATTATTATTTTTTTTTTGTGGCTTCTTTGGCGGACCAATTACTTAGGTCATATGCCGCCATTACGCCCTGATCTGCGTTTTAGGTGTTATTGGTCAACAGCAACGCGAGTTTCTCTGGACGGTCACCCATACAAGTACTACCCGCGCGCAACGTTATTTAACTCGCGTTATCGCTTAGATCAGTACCAACGAGTGCAGCCATGGCCGTTGACAATTATTATTATTATTATCATTATTATGAGACAACAATAATTAATTTACTTATCTTAAAATTTATTTCTTTAAATTCAATTCTGATCACAGATTTCATTGACTTCATTTTGAATTCACATTATCTTTGATATTTCTTTCTTAATTGCTATATTTTCCAACAGGAAATTAATTTTAAGTACAGTATGCATAGAATAATCTGAAAGTTTTAGGTTTTGATCGAAGTTGTATTTTTTGTTTATAAGTGAAGTCAGCGAAGTTTGAATCCAGCTATAAATGCTTATAAATTGAATTGTAACAGCTGGAATTTTGAAAGAATATATTAGGTTTATATAAAATTTGAAAAATGTGCTATTTAATTAGTTGTGATTTAGATAAAAAGACAACTTATTTATGTCTTTAATTAACGAGATCCATTTGAGAAATGGTAGTAATAATTCATGAATAAATAATTAGTAACAAAACTTCCAATGACATAATTCATACATCAAAACAATTTTCACTTTCAGTGAATTAGTACCACAAGCTGTAAATTAAAAACTAACAGCTGCTCTGTTTGAAAACATTTTCGCGTATCAAACTACCTAAAACGAACAATAAATCTAACACATCACATCGCCTACCACGTGATACAGTTAACGACTTACAGCACTTAATACACGCAAGACAACCAACCCACACAAACGATCGAGCCTTCGAGAGTTCAGTTCGACCGAGTCATATATCTATTTCAAAATAAATAAGATTTATACCGGTGATCGAATCGGATTACGAGATCGCCGATCACGCACGATGATAAATTGATCGATGCGCGCGGGTAACGTAGACGTAGCTGGAATAACACAACGTTAAACGTAACGCAAGTTAGCGCAAGGCACGTTTATGTTCATATCGTTCGTGTTGGACAATGCTGCGATTATTTCTCACTGGGTAGCAGACTGGTTACACGTTTGAAAAGAGACGAGAAAGAAAAACTAGAGACGTGCGACTACTGCTCGTGTGTTTTCTTCTCAAGTCTCAAATCTCGCTATTAAGAAAATATGTATCATTTGTCAATTTTAGATATAGTAATCAATGAAATGTATTTACAAACGAAAAATTAATAGTATATTAAAGAATTATTGTCATAATGTAATCTCTTAATAACAGTCCTTATGAAGAGTGTTCTTGATACAATTTTTTTATTGAGGTAATTATATAATTCTATTAGATTTTTATAAAATGCGGTCTAATATTTTTATACGTAGATAAATACTAAAAAAAAAAGAAAATAATAATAATACATCATGGAAGTCTTTATTCTACTTTTTATCAGGGTGGATAAAAATCGTGATTTAAAAAAAAATCAAAAAATCGATTTTTTTTTTATTTAAATCACATTTTTTTGATTTAAATTAGATTTTTTAAATTATTTTTTTAAAAACGGATATTTTGAATTAAATTTTGAAATATTATGAATTGTGTAATGTATTCAAAAGAAATTCTGAACAACGTTTCAAGTGTTGAATGGTGGATGTCCCAAAAAGATGAATTAGGACCAAATAAAGATATAATATTGAAAATTATAAAATCACTTTTATGCGCTACTTCGTCTACAGCTTGTGTTGAACGAGTTTTTTCATCATTTGGACTTGTACATTCAAAATTGAGAAACCGACTAGGAACTGAAAGGGCTAGAAAACTGGTGTTTTTATTTTACCATTTTAATAATAATGTACCACTAAATGAATAAACGTTTCTACTTAATTTTTTTTTTTGTTATTTGAATTGTTATATTTTCATATTCAAATGTTTTTATTTCTTTACTGTGTTTTTTTTTGTATTTTTAATTTAATAAATACATATATACAATAATAAAAATTATTCATTTATGTTTAAATTATTCAATTTAATTTATCTTGATTTAAATCAATGATTTTTTTTTAAATCACTTGATTTAAATCATGATTTAAATCAATTTGATTTAAATCTCTTAACCCTGCTTTTCTTTCATGGATTTTTAATTAAAAACCTATAACTTGAGATTTTGACACGATTCCAGATCGGTATCTCATGATGTTTTCCTATCTTAGACAACAGAGTCCTAAAAAAGAATCCTGGGCCGAATCAACACTCATGCACATGTATAAGTGGGTCAATAATGTGCACGACGAAACTGACGCTCAAAAAAATATAAAAATTGAATAAAATAAGTGTGTTATACCTGTTATGATTTGAATATCACGAATTGTTAACAGGTTGTTGGTCTAGTGAATTTTCAAATACCATACCATTGTGTGGTGTTGCCATTATAAATTGGGATTCTTAACTTTTCGTTAAAAACAAGGCTTTGCATGACTATATATCCATTACTAAATGATAAAAAAATTTCTCCTTCTGATACAATATACATGGATAGTTCTAGAACATCATACTAGTTTTTCAAATGAAACTGCAAATTTTTAGAGGTACACAAACCAAATATGTGCGATTCTGAATGATGATCGCCATAAGCCCCGTGTATAAGAACTCAACTTTACAAGCGAATATATTTGTTCACAGACGATGAATGTGTTTCATATTTTAGTAGGATGCGTATGACTATCCAATGTTTACGTGCGCCAAATTTCATTCAAATCTGCAAAAAAAAATTCACGCTAAAACTACCTTAATTCATTTCTCTAATTTGTGTCATTAAAGTAAGATACTTTGCTTTAAATAAATTGTGTGCGTAGATCTAGTGTTATCATGTGCAATATTGTTTGGCAGACATTTTAAATTTGCAAAATCTATATTTATTTAGAACATAAGATATATCTGTTAATTGATTTTCAAATTAACTACTTTGCTATACAAACAATAAATAAATCGTTTCACGGGAATATAAATAAAGGAAAATATGGTGAAATATAAGAACACAAACATAAAAAAAAACATGTGAGTTCATTCAAACTGTACGGTGATGTGAAACAGTGAAACATCCTTTTCGTCGTTTCGTGAAAATAGGGAATGCGCTTACTGTTGCGTTAGTACTTTGAAACAATATGATATTGTGCATATGTATTTATTACACAGTTTATTTAATATCCATGCCAATAAAAGTAATTTATGTATTTTGCTACTTCGTCTGTTAGTAAATAGAGCTCTTTTATGCGATGAAAGTGTTGTAAATACATATGATTTATGTTAATGTATGAACACAAACGATACAACTACTAATGAATAATCAGATGTTAATTATTCTTATTTATAAACATCTAAACAATTACATATTTTATGTACTTCCGTTTTTGTTTACTATTTATAGGTAATTAATATTTTATGACTTTAATCTGTTACAATGATGAAACAAATAAAATTTATATATATTTTCTATAAATATTTTAATCAGGTTGTAGCTGTCGTTAATATTGAAAATAAACTTGGAACATATTTATAATAAATAATAAGTATAACAATTATTTAACTCAGGAATATATAACTTAGTTTCTAGTTAATAGTGCTTTAGTACCATATCAAATATTTTTAACACAATCCAGAAACATCTAAATCAGCAAGTTTGCCAAATTCCTCATTAATATCTGTTTCATCTACAAGAAGACCTTCACTAATTTATATTTAATTTTTTTATGACACTTCATCTAAATTGAAAACAATTTGTAATTTTAGAAAGTTTTTAATTGTTATTCATTAAGTTATTACGACTTTTTTTAAATTTTGACATTATTAAAAAAAAATTATGGTCAATTGCACCGATAAAAATTAAAATTTTAAACTGTTTATAAAGAAAGCCAATCGATTGTTTGACTTCGTTTCACATTGATTTATTTAAACCACGATAAAATTTAATTTTTGGCGGACTGGTCATTAGAAAAATATACATATAAATGCAGTTTAAATAACTTTCGTGGTAAATAATATGAAAAGTAGAAAGAATTTAGAATTAATATATAAATAAAAGTATATAACTTTTATTTTATTTTATTTATGCCACTCTGGATTGATACAGAGCAACGAACAAGTATTGCAATAGTAGGAGGAAACAGAAGAAATTTGGAAAAGAAAGACTGTGATTGGGCCATGCATTGAGAAGGGATAGTCTAATGAAGAACGTTATACAAGGTAAGAAGAGGAGGAAGATGGTAGACGACTTGAAAGAAGGAAGAAGTTATGTAGTAATGAAGAGGTTAGCTATAAGTAGAATGCGTCAAGCAGGTAACTACGAGGTGTGACTATTAAATAACGAGACTGACGATGCTACAGGCGAAGTACGCTAAACACCAGCGACCATTAGCTTTTTAGCGTGAACCTTTCCCTTTCGAATGCAGCATCTCTCGCTTCTGTAAACAAATCCGTATAGCCATAGCATTCGTTCTAATTAGAGTTGTTTTTTTTGTTGCGCCGAAAAAATGTTAAGTGCAATATTAGAGCAACGAATTGTTGTGAAATTTCACATGAAACTTGGCAAAACTGCTACTAAAACTTATAATTTATTGAAAAAAGTACCCGAATTGTGGAAGGACTAGTCATGATTTCTCCATCAAAACAATGCGCTGGCTCATTCCGCAATGTCTGCCAAGAGACTTCTAGCCAAATACAGCCACTCAGTGTTGGACCATCCGCCTTATTCGCCAGATCTTGCATCGTGCGACTTTTATCTGTTTCCTAAGGTGAAATTTGCCTTAATAGCAACAAGATTTGAGCTTTTGAAAGAGAAATCGGCACGCGTTCTGAAGGAGCTGACAGAAGAAGACTTCCAGCACTGTTTCGAACAATGGAAGATTCGCATGGAGCATTGTAGGGATAAAGGTGGGGTGTATATTGAAAGTGATAGTAAGTAAATAGGTATGGAATCAAAATAAAATATTAAAAAAGCATCAGTCTCGTTATTTAATAGCCACACCTCGTATATCTGTACAATAAGAAATTATAGTACGAGGTCCGGACTCATCAAACCGCAGTGAAATAGTTCATATATTTTTAGCTTGACTGGGATCGAACACGGAAACTTCGGATTCGAATGCCGTAACGCTAACCATACCACCGTACTGTCGTACTTATATGTCATATATGGAATAAGTGCATGTACGTTAATGTCAATTAAAGGCACATTTTAATTTATGTTTCGTTGAAGGAACTGATCATAAAATAGTTTATATTTTTAGTAATATTAAGTTAGCATTATTGTTTATTAATATTTTTACAATGTCTTGCACCGTCAACATTTGCCTTATTTCACCTTATCTTTCATATCCTCGCTAGGCAAGAATGCAGGAATGCGTACAACATTCACAACGCAAACCGATAACATAACATCGAACTCAACATTACAACTACATTCTACTCAAACTAAACTCATCGCATCGCTACAAAAACACAATACTTCTTGGTGCGTACAGAACATACTTCGTTCGTACCCCGCCGTGTCCCGTACCCTGGTACAGCGGTACTATACCTGCTGTCACGTGATTCGAGGACAGGATCACTGTCGGACACTGACAGGACAATTCGATGCTTGACTGATGGCCCGAGCTCTGTTGCTCTGATCTCAGAATGAAGAAAGTTGCTTGGGATTGTGATTGTGTTCGTAATGACAATTTGAAATATTGGTATGGAATTATTTCTCATGTCTGCTTTCAAAGACATTCATTATTATGTAACCTTCAATTATAGACGTTATTTTGAATGGAAATTAATAGCTAATCTTATTAATAATTTGTCCTATTCTTAAAACCATGCGAATTGTTCCGCATAAGAAATATTTCGCATGTTAAGTTACGTAAGCGAACATTCAAATATTAAAAAATGATATTCTAGACGACCTTTCGAATTTGTTCATCACAATTCGTAAAATAAATAAATAAAATAAATATATCATCACGCCTTCTACCCATTATTGGATGTGGCACTCTGCCGAAGCAGATCTCGGTAAGTCATATATTATTGCGCGGGAAGTGCGGTTACCAGCCGTGAAATCACGGCCCTAAAAGATGTTAGTAGAGAGGGAGCCACAGGAGTAGTATTAATGTGGTGTAAATGTTTGTCGGCAGTGGGAATCGAACCAAGGTTCTTAGGATCTACAGGCCGACACGATACCAACGTGCCACCTACTCCATTCGTATGCGAGTATGTATAGTTAAAATGAAATTTCACATGCGAAATTATTTTCCGTATGACTCAGACTCGCTCGAATTATTTCGCACGGTCAAATTCGCATGTGAATTGATTTTGGAGTGTCAAGAGTAACAGAAACTGTTTCGTTTGCGTAACATGGCAATTTCCGCATACGAATCAATTTGTATGGTTTCTAGAGTAGCATCCCTGAAAAATACGAATTATGAGTGAAATCGTAGCAACAATACAAAATTCTAATAAATATTCAACAAATGACCAAATGTATTAATAAAAATAAATATTTTTTTTACGACCACGAATGGTCAATTGTACCGCCAAAAGTTAAATTTTAAATAAAAAATAAATAAATATATCATCACGCCTTGTACCCATTACTGGGTGTGGCACTCTGCCGAAGCAGATCTCGGTAAGTGATATATTTTGCGCGTGAAGTGCGATTACCAGTCGTCAAATCACGGCTCCCAAAGATGTTAGTGGGGGAGGAGCCACAGGGGTAGCTTCTGAAATTATGAAAATTGTTTAAATTTTAAACTTGGTTTAAATAAGTAAAAGGTAAAAGCAAATCGATTGTTTGACAACAATGTTATTTATTGCATTTGACAAGTAATTTTACTTCGTTTTTATTTATCTAAACCAAGTTTCACTTTCGGCGACTCATCATTAATAACACATTCATTATATATTCATTTCTTGATAGATAATATAGTTCATTACTCACGAACATTGCTATGACAACAGAGCCGTGATTAATAATGTATTATTCACAATACAACGCAACTAAAGTTTGACATTCATATCATATAAACCTCTAATAATTATTAAAAGTCAAACATATTTAGACCTAAAGGTATAATTTCTAGTTGAGTATACGTAGAAAAAGTTTAGTATTAAACTTGCTTGTAATGGCTATTACTCATTCGGATAAATTCGTCAGTCGCTTACGGCTCGTGTAGAAAATTGTATTTCCATGAGTAATAGCTGTCATTACACACTCGTTGAATAATATACTAATATTGCCTACAGTAAAACAAAGAAGAATTTCACCCAGCCACAACATGAACAACTAACATGACATTTCTTGTAAAATTTGTCTTCTAGCGTTTATTTCATATAAGTTTGTATTGAATTAATTGAATATAAGTATCGAATTTGTTTATATTTTTAACTAACTACAGTCCGATAATTTAAAAGAGCGGTTTTCATCTTTTCTAACCTTGTAGATTCTTTGTTAGTTTCGTTATTAGACTCGTTGTTAGGAGTAAACGTGAGTAATTTGAGATGTTTTATGCATATGTTATGCCTATGGTACACTGGTCGAGGAGCATCAATGAGCGTCGAGGAGCTCATCGATGAAACAACAGAACGCATCCTGACTGATAAAATAAACAAACATGAAAGATTAGCACAAAGCAAAACCAAAATGACAGCCCACGCTAACATGAAATGAGACACAATAATACGTGTGAAATGAGACAATCGTTTCATAGAGGAACTCCTCGATGGAAATAGAGGAGCATCTATTTTTCATTGATGACGGATGCGTTCTGTTGTTTCATCGATGAGCTCCTCGACGCTCATTGATGCTCCTCGACCAGTGTGCCATTGGCATTATGTACGTTGAAGAAAGAAAAAGAATGATAAGTGAATAGGAATGATGTGATTGAAGGTTTATTGTGTGATAATTATTTCGAGTGTAATAAATGAATGAGTTTATATGGAGTGATCTATGAATGTGGTTGAAGTGAGGGTGGTTTGTTTGGATGAAAATGTTTGAGGAGGGCTGATTATTTGATGAGTGTGATGAGTGAATGTTTTATGACTGATTTTAGGGTTCGTGCTACCCCATTTTAAAAAAGAAATTGTCAGCTTTATTTTGCTATTTTTTTTATTTATTTATTTATTTATTTATGCTACTGTGTACAACAGGAGCTACAAGCTACCAAGCTACAGTGTGGTAGCTAATATATTTTTAGCTTGAGATGGAATTCGAACTAGAGATCTTGGGATTGAACTTATGACTTCAGATACTTTAATGTATTCGGTAATTCACTCCACGTCATAAAAATAGATACAATAGTTTGACTATTTAGCTTGTAAGTAATTATGTTTCTGTCACTTTTCGATTTCTTTGTTTCGTGTTTCTTATGTCTTATTTCGTGATTAGAAATAAAAATATCAAACCTTCGATGTTTAATTTTTTATGTAAAGTAAGTAGTATATTTTTAGCAGTAACTGTACATTTGCAACGAGCCGAATGGCAAATCAGTGGTTAGTGACATAGCACTGTTGGTGGATGAGTGATGATGACATAGGCACGACATAGTTGGCTATGCGCTATGGCCACATACGAACAGTTGAACGCACGTGTGAGTTGGGTATTTTTGGCGCGAACAGTGGCGCCTCGTCTACTCTAACGGTACATTAGCGAATTCAATAAATAAAGACATTATAGGAGATAAATATCTACATTCTCAGAAATGTAAATGACTACATCTATATGTGAATTTTATATTAAATATTATGGTAATTAAACTCATGTTTTATATTCAAATTTAAAATATTTCTAATATTTTAACCAAATATTTTTACAAAATATTTTAGTAAATTATAGCTTGTAAAAATTAAATCAAATAAACAAAATAAAATTTGCATTTGTCGATTTGACGGATATGAAATAATAAACGAATAGATTAAAACACTAACAGCCAGATTGTCAAAAAAGTTTTAGCTAATCTTGAATTTTAAATAAATATAAATAAATCGATATTGTAAATGTAAAGCACATTAAATTTGCGATTATTATATGGGCGGAGGTAGCATTTTGACAGCAAAACATGGCGATCTATTGGTAATTTGAGTTATTTTAAACGATTCACTTTTCATTACTAACTAATATTTTTAATATAATCTACAACAATATCAATAAAAATGAATTTACCGTACAATGTACAACAATTCACGATTAACTAGCGAGTCGGACCTTTGATTTTTTTTATCATTGATTTGCCACAAGACACAGTGGAGACATCTACAGGAACATAACAGCCTCTGATTGTGTTTTTACAAATTGAACAGACTCCTGTAGTGAACCGTTTACAATTTAACAGCAAAAAGATACCAATATTTAGTACAGAATGTTATCATCAGACTGCATATTGCAATGTATCAAACGAGATTATTTGTTAGTGCATAATATTATAAGTTCTGTCAAAATTTGACAGTTAAATACTTTGTTCTCGTAATTTACTCGTACATTATAATATTTCTCAACAATAAATGAACTCATTTTAATTTAATTGTTTTTTTAAGTAAATAATTAACAGTAGGGACTCCAATTCAAATTCAAATTTTAGGGTTGCCATCTAGTGAGTAAAATAGAATTTAATAATTTGTTATGTAGTAAACATGGTATAGCTTTACAGTTTGACGTTTATCACATGATCCAAACATTATACGTCGAACTAATTTGGAGATCTGCGGCGAGTAGTGCTGAAAGGAGAAAGCAGTTGATCGACTCGGCATAGTATCTACAAATTTGTTGTTTCACACAAAATTGTGTGGAGGGGAGATCTGTTTCGGGTATGCTGCATGTAACGTCAAAATTATAAGTACCCATTGATTAAATTGAATTATAAAGAGAAAAATAGGGATACCGCCAGAATTTGAACCTGTTATTTACGAACTCCAGTCATATGCTTTAAAACAACTAAGTTACGGTCGCTCTTGATTCAAATCTGTTTTTATTCCAATTTTCTCTTAATTTTGATATAAGTCATAGACAGTCTCGATCAAATAACTCTTTCATAGGAGAATATTTGAAATTTAATTAATATTGAAGATTTATAATTCGAGTTTATTTCAATCTATTTTATTTATTGTTGCCTTGTCATAATTTCAAAAAGAGATGTATTATGAAACCATCCCTTTGTAATAACAAAATAAAATAATTAATGGACTAATAATTTCTTGTCCATATTTTATTTTCCGCTAATGTATATATAATTTATCTGTTTTCCTCGGGTATACCCAACATCTTACGACATTTCAGTGCGATATCTCGCAGTCAGTGATCAATAGCTTTGCACGCACCCAACACCCAAATCACCCACTGGCACCACAACTACAGGTCCGAGGTCCGAACTCCGATGCTAACATCAATATCCTGCGGATTTCAGCAAACTCATGACCGGCCCATTGTGAACAGAATTCTTTTTTACAGACACTGTGCTGGACACAAAGCGGTCCTTTCGACCGTGTTTGCTGACCGTTGAGGCCTTTGTAAGAAGACGAGGCCCTTTTCGAAATGCCCAATCATGTATATCCGTTCTTCCACGAAAAAACCTAAACAGTTTCTATTCTCTGACGGGCGGCAACAATAGATCACGTAAAATTGTAGCAGTTTTGGTGGATTTACGGGACCTGTTATTTATTTAAATGGGTTTTTACACGAAGATTAATGTTGGTAAGTATAGATACAGAACAGGTGATTTTAAATTGCATCAAATCGAAATCAAGTACCGCGTAAGTTAGTAAAAGTAAGCAATCTGAGTAGTATATTAAAGAACAAGTTTTATAAGACACTAGCTATTACCCGCGACTTCGTTCGCGTGGTCTACAATTTAATGCGAGTACCCGGCATGCGTTGCATTGCAACTCAAAGAAAGTGTTTGTGTACAGCTGTCCATGTGAGAAGCATGGATTTTCCAAATTTAGCGAATGTCCCTGTGCTTTGTTGATGGTCATTGCAAATGCGAGTCGTACCTGAAACTGCAAACGTCTGAATTCAAATGGCATAGGACTGAAGCTTTATTATACCTATATGTTAAGATTGGTTCTCGTCTGTACCTATACCAAATTTGAATCGAATCAGTGCAGTACTTTTCAGGATAGCTAGCGGCCATTTTGTTTTAAGATGGCGGACTGTAGCTTTATTATACATATATATTAAGATTGGTTCTAGTCTGTACCTATACCAAATTTGAATCGAATCAGTGTAGTATTTATCAGGATAGCTAGCGGCCATTTTGTTTCAAAACGACAAACTGAAGCTTTATTATACCTATATGTTAAGATTAGTTCCCGTCTATGATAATACCAAATTTGAATAGAATCAGTGCAGTACTTTTCAAGATAGCTAGCGACCATTTTGTTTTAAGATGACGGACTGAAGCTTTATTATACCTATATATTAAGATTGGTTCTCGTCTATACCTATACCAAATTTTAATAGAATCAGTGCAGTACTTTTTAAGATAACTAGCGGCCATTTTGTTTCAAGATGGCGGATTGGACTTTTGTTAAGTCAGAAACCGTCGCGGGCGTGCGCACAACAACTTAGCAAAGTTTCATCGCAATCTGATGAATGGTATAAGAACGCATAAGGGACAAACAAACAAACAAACAAACAAACAAACATTAATTTTTATATATATAGAATAGATGTTTCTTTCGCACGCGTCCAAGTTTAGAGAACGAGCCGCAGGTGTGGTTTCTAAAGGACAAGTGTGATAATAGTTATTTACGACATAAGTGGATAAGAGCATCATTAAGATACGCGTGCGAAATTTGCACAACAAGGCATCAACACAAAATACTCCGTGGTGCCGATTAATACCAACGTAGGAAATTAAAATCCCTATGACATTGATTGCACCGTGACGTCATTGACTTAGCGACTGAATCTAGTCGCCAAGCAGTCGCTAAGAATTAGAAAAGGTCTAATTTTATCGCGAAACAAATTAAAATTAAAACAAAAATAATGTTGGATTCAGTTCTCATAATTATTTGACATTTCCAAAATTTCAGTGACACCATAGTAACTATCATTTTGAGTGCGATAACTACTGTATTAAAACACTAGTGCGTTAATATTTAAAAAAAACGCACTAGTGAATTAATAAAGTATATATCTCATTCCAAATGAATGCGATAAGTGTCACGGTCTTAGTTAAAAAGTGTTATTATATGGGGTAATGGTTTAGTGATATCAAGTCGGCCTGCGGATCTTAAGAATCCTGATTCGATCCCCATAGCCGACAAAACATTTTCATCAATTTAAAATTACCCCTGTGGCTTCCCCGCCACTAACATCTTTGGAAACCGTGATTTGACGGCTGGTAACCGCACTTCACGCGCATAAATATATCACTTATCAAGATCCGCATCGGCAGAGTCCCTCACCCAGTAATGGGTAAAAGGCGTGACGATATATTTATTTATACCTATTTTTTTTTTAATATTTAAATGAGTTAAATTTTTTCTATTTTGCGTTTTTTATAAATGATTTTTTTTTAAATCTGCATTATTTTAAACCGAGTGAATTTAGGGAAATTTGTAAATGAAATGTTGTGGTTGGTAACTATTTTGACATTTATGTAATTGTTCAAAAGTTCGCAATCATTTTCGAACTTTGAAACTATTTCCATTATTATTGTTAGATTTTGTGTATATATTGCACATAAACGCACGATTAAAAAACTACTTCCAAAGGATTTTCTCAGCTTGACAGTTACATTATATTATTAGGTACTACCAACAGTCTAAAACAAAATGTTGCCTATAGTAATAAATGCTCTTTCGATTCGCAACTGGGTTTCATATTGATTTCTTTATGAACGTAAAATAGAAAAAGTAAATTTTGTTCACCTTAATTTTTGTTACGTTTAATGTATCTATAACTGATTTATTTGCAATTTTATTTTTACTCGCGAACAATTGCGACCAATTTGAATATATGCAAAACATAATTTGTGGGCCCCACCTCAAAATATGTGCTCACATATCAGTAGAATAACCATACAAAGATTCATTGTTATTTCTATAAATAATATTTATTGAACTTTGTATAAAAATAAAATATATCATCACGCCTTTTACTCATTACTGGGTGCAGCACTCTGCTGAAACAGATCTAGGTAAGTGATATATTTATGAGCGTGAAGTGCGGTTATCAGCCGTCAAATCACGGCCCCCAAAGATGTTAGTGGTGGAGGCACCACAGGGATAATTTTAAATTGATGAAAATGAACTTTGTAAAATAAAATAAATAAATATATCATCACGCCTTCTACCCATTACTGGGTGTGGCACTCTTCCGAAACAAATCTCGGTAAGTGATTTATTTTGCGCGTGAAGTGCGGTTGCCAGTCGTCAAATCACGGCCCCCAAACATGTAAGTGGTGGAGGAGCCACAGGGGTAGTTTTTGAAATTATGAAAATTGTTTGTCACCCGTGGGAATCGAACCAGGGTTCTCAGGATCCACAAGCCGACTTCATACCACTGAGCTAGCCACCCCATTAAAAAATGAACTTTGTACTAACACCAAATAGGTAAATGAGTGAAAAATTGTTCAATTAGGACAGATTTCAGGTTTTGTCAACTTTTTTGTAAAAGAATGTGCTTTTTTGATTAACTAATAGGTGATCTTCCTACTAGTAGTATAATAATTTATTTTTCATGCATATTTATGTTTATACTTAAAAGACAAGTACATTTAATCTAACTTGAAATGAGTTATTATTGATAATAAACTTGAAATCGCAATAAAATGTAAGTTAGACAAGAAACCAAACGTAAATTTGTCGAGCCAATAACTACTACAACACTATAAATTATATTTCCAAATGTAATAATAGATTATGCGCATATTTTACAAGTAAAACAAAACCCTCTGCAAAATTCCAGTTAACATTGTAGACAACAAAAACATCAAGTATTTAAGACACAGTAAAATTATTTTAGTTCTGATTTTCCCAAAACTAATTCTCTCCGTGTTCGTTGAACTTTTGGCTTGGAGCACAGCTCAGACACTTTCAGTTTCGCGGCATGTTTGTATTTACGAGCGTTGTAAGTGAACCATAAACATGATTCATTTGCGTAGCCGACATGTGTGGAAATCGTAAATATTTTGGGAAGAGTGCCCGCTGTTTCGGTGCTCATATAACTTCATGTCTTTGTATCGTTATGGCCGTGAAAAATATTTATCTACTCGCTGCTTCTAATGTATTCATTGGGAAATATATGAGATTTTAAATCGTCTTTTCAATTTATTTAGAAAACTATTTATTACAGGCTGACTTTCGGTATTATTAATATATTCATATTAAATCTTTTAAGTAATAAAGAACACACGTAATTTGTTTCTAAAAATTTAGATAATTTATAATACAATAAATTAATAACTCACTGGTAAATGCAGATAAAAAGTTTTTTATTAGTTATATACAAGGTGTTAGGTGAAAAACTTTGAAGATATGTAAAATTTTCAAAATTCAGGGTGGTTTACCTTAAGTAGACATTTTAAGTAGCACTGATTTAATAGTTATTTCTAGGGTTGTTGATATTTCGAATATTCGAGACTTCGATTGTTCGGATTTATTGAATCTTCGAATTTAGATTCGAACTTTCGAATTTTTTAATATTCCGAATTTTTTAATATTCCGAATTTTCGAATATTCCGAATTTACGAAATATTCTAAATGTGAATCTGGATCCTAACGTACATATGATATGAATTATTTTCAGAATAAACTCATTTTCAGAGTTTTGTATTAATTCTTAAGTAATTATTATTATTTGCCAAAGTAATTCAATTTAGACTTAAATTTTCGCTACACTGTCAAAAACGTTATGATTAATACGTTTTTTTATCCTTTTTATTGTCATTTTAAAACGTTTTACTTAAAGTGGGCGGTAAGAAAATAGATGTCTTAATTAAGACGCCTAAACTTGCAGAGTTTTTGCAGGATACTTCGCCGAGTTTATTATTTAATTCGTGGCCGACTTTTCGCGAATTATGCGTGAGCGTGTTTGGAGAAGACAGATGGCGTTAATTCAGTGACAAAAAAATCGAGAATTCGAAATTTCGAAAAATTCGTAAATTCGAAGCTTCAAAAAGTTCGAAAATTCGAAGCTTCGAGTTTTTCTGACGAAGTTCTAAATATTCGAATGTTCGAACGTTCAGAAATTCAAACTTCGGTGGAAATCAACAACGACCCTAGTTCGAGTCGGCATGTGAATTTGAGAACCCAGGTTTGATTCCCACAGCCGACAAACAATTTTCACAATTTTCACTCTTGTGGTTTTCCCATCACTAACATCTTTAAGGGTCATGATTTGACGACTGGTAACTGCCCTTCAGGTACATAAATATATAACTTACTTAAATTTTCAAGTCATTAATTAATTCAATAATGAAGTACTAAACAAATTCAAAAGATGATAATAGTATATTAAAGTTTTATAACACATGTTTTTATTAGAAAACTCGCCTGCGGCTCGTTCTCTAAACGTGGACGCGTGAGATAAATTATCTTATAACATGAGTTATATATACTATTTTATTCTATTTTGCGTTTTTTATAAAGTTAAAATTTTAAAAAAATCTGCGATATTTTAAACTCAATTTAGGAAAATTTGTACGTGGAATGCTGTGGTTGGTAACTGTTTTTGACATTTATGCAATTGTTCAAAAGTTCGCTATCATTTTCGTACTTTGAAATTATTTTTATTATTATTCTTAGATTTTTTGTAAATATCATGGAAGATCAAATCAACTGCACTCCGACTGAACTACGTAAAGTAGTTGAAAGCACGATAAATAATCTAGTTCCAAAGAAATTTTTAGGGTATATTAAAATTTTTATGTTCTCATCTTGATAGTTACAGCATGTCATCAGGTACTACCAACCGTCTAAAGAAAAATTTCGCTTATCGTAAAAAAGCGGTCTTTCTGGATTTCATAATAACTGTCTTATGGGGTAATGGCTCAGTGGTATCAAGTCGGCCTTTGGATCCTAAGAACCCTGGTTCGATCAAAACATTTTCACCAATTAAAAAAAAAACCCTGTGGCTTCCCCACCACTAACATCTTTCGGGGCCGTAATTTGACGGCTGGTAACCGCATATCACTTACCGAGATCTGCTTCGGCAGTGTGCCACACCCAGTAATGGGTAGAAGGCGTGATGATCTTTATTTATTTATTTATTTTTCCTTATGAACATAAAATAGAAATAATTCCTTTAAATTGATTTGAATGTCTGGTATTGTAAGAAAAAACAAAAAAAAGTATAATAAAAATGTTTTCAAAATTTGTAAATATTATATCAGAAGGCACGATGATACAACTACAATTAAGACAGTATAAGTATTTATGATAACAATAATTAATGTTATTAGCAAATGTAGTAATTACATAGTCGAGTAAGCTTTGAGACTTGAGGCACGGGCCTAGTGTGATTCTCATTTGTTCGCGTGAGTTTCATTCATCAAATCCGCGCTCAGGATTAATCCATTACGTCAACTGGCTCCCTTCTTTGTTTATTTTTCTTCTTATATATGATGTTATCTTACTTAATACTTATATAAACTTCTGTCCTAATGTATAACTACTTTGCCGCTGGAAAAATAATCTACTTTGTACATACAATGTTTTGTGTTGTTTATCTTTACAATGTTTCATCAAAGATAATAAAATTGTGTAAAATAATGAAAAAGTTAATTGTAAAATTAAATTTATGAATTCCTAACATTAAATTGTTTTTCTGTAAATTTAATAACACGTAACGTCGTAAATGTGAAAAGAAAATATTATTATTAACCTAGCTTATTCAATTATTTTCTCACCTGTTTTATCGATACAGATTTCTTAATCTTTCGTTATACTTTTACTTTTTTCACAGTAAAATTATGTAAAATCAAATTTATAATTTTATGTATGAAGTACGAAAGAAGAATGAATGTAATCTTTATTGTTTTATTTCATTATTATAAATATTTTATGCTTTACTTTATGATGCAATAATATTTTATAATTTAAAAAGTTTTAATATTATTATACTTTCACTGCAAATTTTAATAAACAGCTTTACGAGCTATTATTTGCTTAAATTAAGTTCTGATAACTAAACTAAATTCAGGATCCATTTTCAATCATCTACATTCTACATTGTTTCTTTGTTTCTATAATAACGGTTCAATCATTTTTTTAATAAAATATTCAATTTAAATGTACTCAATAATTTTGAAAACATTTTCGATTACTATTTGCTTAAATGAATGTTTTCAAAATTATTACAATATTTAACTTTTTATTTCATGGGGTGGCTAGCTCAGTGGTATGAAGTCGGCCTGTGGATCCTGAGAACCCTGGTTCGATTCCCACAGGCGACAAACAATTTTCATAATTTCAAAAAAAAACTACCCCTGTGGCTCCTCCACCACTAACATCTTTGGGGGTCGTGATTTGACGACTAGTAACCGCACTTCACGCGCAAAAATATATCACTTACCGAGATCTGTTTCAGCAGAGTGCCACACTCAGTAATGGGTAGAAGGCGTGATGATATATTTTTATTTCAAAAATATATACAATAAGTCTGTAATATTAAATTATAATATAATTATTACTGGATAAGATAGCTCAATGGTATCGAGTCGACCTGAGGATTTGAGAACCCGGGTTTTATTCCCACAGCCGACAAACAATTTTCACCACATTAAAACAACACCTGTGGCTTCCCCTTTACTTAAGGGCTGTGAGGTTACAACTGGTAACTGCACTTTACACGCAAAATGTATCACTTATCGAAAAGGCATGATGATATATTTATTTATTTTATTTATAAAGAAAAACATTGGGATACCGCCAAATTTGAACCTGAAACTCTATGAATTCCAGTCATATGCTCTAACCATTTACGCCAAGGTCGTCCTGGGTTCAAATCTTGTTTTATTCCAATGTTTCTTTCTATTTTGTTTATCTATAATACGTAGTCTCGAATAATTTGATTTAAATCCAAGGCGATCATGGCTTAAATGGTTTGAGCATATGACCGGAGTTCATAGGATCCCAGGTTCAAATCCTGGCGGTATACCAATTTAGTCTTTATAATTTTATTTAATTAATAACTAAGTATTTACTCAGAAAACTATAACTAGAGGTAACTAATATATTTTTTGTACTCGCTGCATTCAAAATAATGTTTACATAATCTTGAAAACCGATGGAAAGTTTGATTAAAAAACACCCATTTTATATGACTCTAAATTTTGACTATTAAAACACTATTTGTACTTATTTATATACACACCTTTAAAGGAATTTATAAAAGCAGTAGAGACATTAGCTTATAACGCCATCAAACACACATATTTTAACAAACTTTACGAGAAAAAATAGACAATTTGTTTTCAAATAACAAATGTCAATTCATGGCATACTTAACTGTCAATATAAATTCACGCTTCAAATTTAATAAATTTCCTCATTATCCATCATATAATTTTTGCTCGTTACAAAAAGCATTGTACAAAATTCGAGCGCGGGGACGCCATTTGCACCATTCGCGCACTAGTTATGTAAATAGCTATTTTCACAACTTTTTTCTCGCGAAATAATGAGGAAAATTATTTTTCGCTCCTAGAGAGGGTAAAAATAAAATATTACTTTTATTGTACCTACTTGTTTTTTCCCTGAAAGTTCGAATAAATATTTTTTGAAGTCGTGAAAAATCATTGTTTCTACTCAATGACGTATAATACTAGACGAATTATGCCGTATTCAAGTCAATGCAGTGTTGTGAAGCAGAAAGGGATGGAATAACTTGTTGGTGAGGCGGGTGCGCGGTTTGGTGCGAGTACACTTTGATGTTATGTAAGTTGCAAACATTTGTGTAGTTATTTTTATATTCAATTAATTACTTTTCATACATCAAAGTGAAGGTTAGTTTTTGACATATTAAGTGTTTTGTGTACGTACTTATGTATTTAAATAAATAAAATGCTCGCACCTGATAACTGTCATCAACATAAATACAACCTGCATAACATCAACTTGTACTCGCTCCTTGCCGCGCATCCGCCTCACCATTCAGTTATTCTATCCCTTCTGCTTCACAACAAACGCCGTTGTTCTCCGTCTAGTTATGTTTTGTCTGAGTTTCTACTCTCGATCTACGAACTTCGAATGAAAAAAAATCACTTTCCTCTCTAGTTTGACAAATGATTTAAAAATAACCCTAAAATCTTGTTTCAAAAAGATTCATGTTTAGGTGACCATGGTGTTTACCAGTTTCAAAATATAAAATTTCAAGGGATTTAAGAATTTCAAGATATATATTAAAATTTGTTTCGTAAAAATGCTTCAAATACTTACAAAAATAACACTAAAATTATTTATTTATTAATTTGGAACTAAATTCCAATTGCAGTCCAGGGGGAGGGGGGGGGGGGACAGCTTATAATGGAAGCCTAACTAGTTAAACACAATCATATTTTTTATGTCAGTGAGATTTGAACGCATGACCTCTTGCTTGTTAATTAATAAACGAAGTTTTAGGATTGAAATTAAAGGACTTAGGCTTAAGTTGTAGTCAATTTCAATCCTACATTACCTTGGCTTATTAAAACACACTATCAAACGAAGTTTTACATCGATTTTCTAATTACAATGCGTTCTCATTGTTTATTCCTAAATAAACTAGTACACAACTGCGCATCGCATTCAAGCAAGCTTCCAAGCATAGTTCAAGAAATTATAAGATTGAAGAAACTTCAGCAACGAAGAGATTCCATTACTTGAAGTTATTTTGAAGCAACAAGTACCCATTTCTCTTCCTGGAGACCTCATAACTCAAACGAAAGAATAATCAACGTTTTCTTGATAAAAAATTACCTCCGCGCGTTTTTGACAAATGCTTAGTGGAGCGAGATGAGATAAATGTTAATAATCCGCCCAGGCTGGAACACAATAGCGCGCAGTGTCCGAATGATAAGCTTCAACAGCGAGCGCATTGTTCGTTCTCTTGGTCTCAACTCTGTGGAATGCTCGCAAAGACGCCGAACATCGCCTTAATTAATATTTATGATTTATTATAATTACGCGTAATTAGTTGCATCGCGTTTTATGAAATTACAGACGCCTGATTTTATATTGTTCCAATTAATTTCAATGTTTTGGCCATCCTTGCGAGCAGTTATAATTACACTTGATTATTCAATTCTGGGTAAATTGTAAATATAGGACAACTGTAATTTACTGTAATAATGACTTAATACTTCAGGTTATTGCTTTTTTGATTGAATGTTCTGCTGTAAACAAGTGATTTAGTTGTTCAAGAACATATTGTTGTATAACAGCGTACTTTGATCACGGTATTTCATGATGGCATATTAAATTAATCTTATTAATTAACTTATTTTATGTTGGGCTCTGATACCCGTAATAAGGAAGCAATTATTTCTGATAACAAAATTAGCTGTACTGTACTGTTACTGGTAAACCGAGGTAACCATGATTAATTATCGGAAACAAAGACAAATAAAAATTTAATATTTCTGTAACGACTATTCGATACACAGTCTAAAGCTCTAAAGCGATGATTGTTAAACAAGTATATACAGGTGTTCCAAGTTTAGGAATCCAAATTTAAACCATGAATTAAACACCTAAAAATACGAGAAAAAGTTCATTTATGCAAATATTGGTAAGTGCTTTATTTCAGAGATATTTCTATTTTAATAAATGCGACAGTGCAACATTAAAATATTTTTTGTACTCGCCGCATTCAAAATAATGTTTACATTACCTTGGAAACCAATGGAAAGTTTGATTGTGTGCACTAGTGCGCAAAGAATTGAAAAAAACACCCATTTTTTATTATTCTAAATTTTGACTATTAAAACGCTAATTGTATTTACGTAAGTATATACATATACATACATTTTAAGGAATTTATAAAAGAAATAGAGACGTTAGCATAACGCTATCAAACAGACATATTTTAACAAGCTTTACGAGAAAAATAAGCAATTTGTTTTCAAATAACAAATGTCAATTCATGGCATACTTAACTGTTAAATTTAATAATTTTTCTCATTGTCGGTTATATAATTTTTGCTTGTTACAAAAAGCATTGTACAAAACTCGTGCACGAAGACGTCATTTGGACCATTTACGCACTTGTTATGTAAATAGCTATAGGTACAAAAATGAAATACCAAATATTAGCCGTAGACATACATACAATTAGGGTTTTAGATTTTACGAAGATTCGAGACTTTGATTATTCGGATTTATTGAACCTTCGAATTTAGATTTGCACTCTCGAATTTTTTAATATTCCGAATTTTTCGAATATTGAATCCGGATCCTAACGTGGACACGGCATGTTGGTATTAATTATTTTCAGAATAAACTCATGTTTTATATTAATTCGTAAGTAATTATTATTAATTATTATTATTTGCCAAATTAAATCAATTTAGACTTAAAATTTCGCTACACTGTCAAAAACGTTTTAATTAAGACGTTTTTGTATCCTTTTTATTGTCGTTTTACTAAAAGTCTATACCATTTTGATGGACGGTAAGAGAATAGATGGCTTAATTAAGACGCCTAACCTTGCAGAGTTTTTGCAGGATACTTCGCCGAGTTTATTATTTAATTCGTGGCCGAATTTTCGCGAATTATGTGTGAGCGTGTTTGGAGGTGACAGATGGAGTTAATTCAGTTGCAAAAAATTGTAGAATTGGAAGCAGGCACCGGAAAGTTCTATAGGTAACCATGGGACTGCGTTTATAGTTAGACTTCCACCTAAGGAATGGCGCTAATAGTCTTTATGTGAAGACATCCATCTTAGATAACTACAATATCGGCAATCATTGGTTACTAGATTCTCCCGTAGTTGTCATTTGTATATGTTTCAAATTTTTTTATCTGTCAAATATCCAATTAATTTTTATTTGTGAAATAATTTCATATAAATAATGTCATCAACTAATGTCAATTATTGTATAAAAAACTGCAATGCTACTGGTAAATAAGTGATCATATAATAAATAATATTTAGATGAGGAAGTCATAATATATTTTCAAGTTCACAAGAGTTAGATAAAACTGCGATTGATACAGTTCAAATTATAAATAAATTGTATACAGGAGAATATTTTAATAAATATTTATATTGTAATAATGAGTTTTTATTTTATGTAGTTTAAATAAATATAAAATAATAATAAAAATTACAAGCTACCTAAATAAGCATATCGGGTTGCCTATATACACGACTTTAGTTAGACTTCCACTACTCAGATGGCACAAAATACAGTCCCAGTGCGTAACATGGCAGTTTCTTATCTATAGTAGTATATTATGATCTGTGATTGGAAGCTTCGAAAAATTCGAAAATTCGTAAATTCGAAGCTTCAAAAAATTCGAATGTTCGAACGTTTAGAATTTCAAACTTCGATGGAAATCAACGATCCTACATACAATGTCTGTATATTTAATGTTTATGTATAAACAAAGCATTTCACAAAAATATTAGAAACAAATTCAAGTTATTTATCCAATTTCCAAAAATCCGGTGAAATGCTCTGTAATTCAAAGTATGATATCTACTAAATCTAATCACCAAAAGAATTTGTTGTCAATTTCTATTTAAATGCAGGATCAAATTTTATTTTTATGATTAACCAAGCATAATTTTATATTCCTTCGTCATAAACCACTTTATTATAATTTCAAATTACTATAATTCGAATTGTAATTTCAAATAGACGAACAGGAAACTAATTGTCGGCACTCAATATTTACTGGCAATATTTAATTAACATGTCAGACAATTTTCTCTAAATACAGTTATTTTACATGAAATGTAAATTTTATTTGTCAATCATAGTAAAGTTAAAGATTTATTACTAATACATCATAATAATACTGTGAATACTTATGTCAAATACAAATTTCTCAGTTTTAAAACATTGGTTTGTACATCTGTAATAATTTGCATAGTTTATACAAATTTAAATAAATATATCATCACGCCGTCTACCCATTACTAGGTGTGGCACTCTGCCGAAGCAGATCTCGGTAAGTGATATATTTTGCGCGGTTACCAGTCGTCAAATCACGGCCCCCAAAGATGTTAGTGGTGGAGGAGCCACAGGGGTAGTTTTTTTTTTAATTATGAAAATAGTATGTCCCCTGTGGGAATCGACCCAGGGTTCTCAGGATCCACAGGCCGACTTCATACCACTGAGCTAGCCACCCCACGCTATCTAAAAGTTTATAATGTTTAAAATACTGATTTTTAGGAATTTTTTTGCATAATTATTGAAAAACATTTTAGACGTTATGTTTCATATTTACAGAATTACGAGTAAAACAAAAAATTGTTTTAATTACTAAGCAATAATATTTTTATGAACTAGTTTTCACCTTTTATCTGATAATTAAATAAATGAAAAATATTGCGTGAATAAATGCCAGTTAATATACTTTTCGGGTGCAATTTTATTATTTCAAAGTGTGAGTTTTCCGTGACTTAATCCTTAGCATTGATAATTTGGTCCATATTGTATTAATGTTTACGTTAAATTTTTCAACTCTACTTTTCAATTGTTTCAGTTTCTATACATTGTTTTAATTTTTTTGTAATTGAAGGTAAACCGATAAGCACAGGCTTTGTTTTTATTTATAAACTGTGTGGTAAAGGTTATAAAAGAAAATCAGCAGTGTGCAGATTTGTTGTTTCATTTAATGCTAATCGAACGATATAAGTATGAATTTAAATAAAATATAAATATATCATCACGCCTTCTACCCATTACTGGGTGTGGCACTCTGCCGAAGCAGAACTCGGTAAGTGATATATTTTGCACGTGAAGTGCGGTTACCAGTCGTCAAATCACAAGTATGAATTTAGAATATATTATTAGCATGTTGAATATTAAATGGATTACAGGCTTAACGTGGTTAATAAAATTGCAAAAATTTAAACAATTTTTAGTTTAATTTTATTAGAACAGCGACGTATCGGCGTAAAATTTTGGCCATTATCAAGCAATTTTTATAAATTATTAAAAAATCGTTACATTTTAAAAATTCAGTAACAATAGTAAATATAAATTATAAAACCATGCTTCAATAGAACCATTTAGTACAATATATTTTTTTTAAATTGAAGTGTACAATTCAACATTCCACAAGATACTGTTGTTTGTTTCAATTTTTGCAATTTTATTAACCACGTTAATCCATTTAATATTCAACATTTAAAATATTATTCCAATCGGCTTATTTTTAAAAAATCAAGAATATTCTGAAGTCGGCCTGTGGATCCTGAGAACCCTGGTCCGATTCCCACAGGCAACAAACAATTTTCATAATTTCAAAAGCTACCCCTGTGGCTCCTCCATCACTAACATCTTTGGAGGCCGTGATTTGACGACTGTTAACCGCACTTCACGCGCAAAATATATCACTTACCGAGATCTGCTTCGGCAGAGTGCCACACTCAGTAATGGATAGAAGGCGTGATGATATATTTATTTTATTTTAAGAATATTATTAGCAAGCAATACATATTTTTTTATTATGATATTCAGTAAACTAGCTATCTATGGATTTTCTATCCCCAGATAAAGTTCGCAGTAACTATCAGCAGGATATATAAAAAATATCGCATTGAAATCATAGCAGCGTAGCACAAATGGTATTAATTATACTGAATGTTATTTTCTGATGCGATCATTTTTCTATTATGCCGCATTCACAGCTCGAAATTTGGTGAACTTCGGTGAAATTAGAGTAGAGTTTAACATATAGCTTTGTATGTATCCGTTCACAGCTCTGAAATTTGATGCGCACAAATTTCACTTTCTACAAAAGTTTGCAAACTCCAAACTTTTTACCAAATTTAGAGTCCGTTCTACAAATAAAGTACATCGATGGTACAAATTGAACGAATTCTCTAACACGTGGTCAGTAACAAGCCAATCGGAAAATAGCTGGGAGATGGTACATTGAAAAGATAATAGATGTCGATATTACATAAATTTCGAGTTGTGAACGCACGAAGTAATTTACAGAAATTCGTGTTTACAAATTTCACCAAATTTCGAGATGTGAATGCGGCTTTATTCTGCCGATAGTTATCAAGAACTGTATCCTGAGATGAAAATAACGGCCCTAAAACAGAGTGTGAAATACACCAATATAGAATTTACTAAAAATATTCTGAAATTTGAATCATATTTATTACTTATTCGTAATCAAATGACTTTCTTTCATATTCAACTTTATTCAAAAACCAGATCTATTATTTTATTATTTAAATTTATAATTTGAAGCTTTCGGTTTATCAGAAAATGTTAGTACAATTTGTATGCGACATCAATCTTTTCAACAAATATCTGAACATACTTTCATGTTTACTGACAGAAGAATACTCTGATTGAAAATCAATTATTCTCGATATTATAATGAAGTATTCTCATCATATGGCATATGCCAATTTTATACTAATTCACTTTTTCTTTTTAAAAAAGGAATCAAAAGATCCAGGGTTCTTGGATAAAGGCTTTATGAATTTAGTACAATAAAATAATTATTTATTTCAATTACAAACGACGACGTTTCGAACACTTGTTCGTGTTCATCACAACGACGTGGTTATTAACAATTTAAAATGACAATTTCTTTTTAAATAGCACCTCCGAATCAAAACCGCGCCGTTTTGCAAATTTGCATACTCCTAAAAAATATATATAATTTTTTTATATAAACATGTAACCTATTAAAAAAAAATTTGTCATTTATAATTGTTAATAACCACGTCTTGGTTAAGTTTTTGACCTGAAGATGAACACGAACAAGTGATCGAAACGTCGTCGTTTATAATTGAAATAAATATTTATTTTATTGTACTAAATTCATATAGCCTTTATCCAAGAACTCTGGACCTTCTGATTCCTTTTTTTAAAAAGTCAACTTTTACGGGTTAATAATCAAAACTTTAACAATTCACTTTTTCATTTTGTTAAGAATTTAGTTGGGCTGAATTAGGCACATAATTACGCTATCTAAAAATTTGCCTTTGCTATATGGTTTAAGAAACTTCAGTAAACAAAAATATTTCAGTTACATTGTAAGAAATGATAGTGACTTACCCAGTGGCAGAGACGTGGTGGAATTGATGCGGCTGGAGGGCGGCGGCCGACGGCAGCTGTCCCCACACGTAGCGACCCTCGTGGGTGCGCTGGTCCACGGGTAACGGCGGCGGCGGCGCAGCATGCGGGTGGTGAAAACCCACGTGGAAGGCGGCCGCGGGCGCGAATTGCAGCGGCAGGCCCCCGGCTGCGGACATGATGGCCGCGTGATAGTGCTGCTCGCTCACTGCTTCCTTCTCGGGCATTGCACAACGCACTCACTAGCACGATCACCACCCCAAAACATACCCGCGAAAATCTACCATCAAACTGTTCACCACAACAAGATAATCAACCACGAATAAACGAATGATTGGCTGTAATTGCAGACTGTCCGCTTACGCTTATGATTCTATTGTCTTCTTAAAATCATAATTGAGTTATAATTGAACAAGTTCGTTCACCACTTGCATCTCGAAATAACTCTGGCCACAACGATGTTTTCAACGTTGTTAGCTTGGATGATGATAGTTTAATTTTGTCCGCCGCAGTCAAACAAATTCTACTTTTCTAATTTTTGTTTTTCTGACAGCTAGTCTAATTACTTCATTCTTGGAAGACCACAAAAAGTTCAAATAATCCTAAATATATTGCACGGAAAAAACATGTATATTTTTGTCTATTTAATAAATTAGTACACATTTTAAAACCTTCACATTTTGAAATTATTTATCACCAATGTTTGTCACAAATCTAAACTCATCAGTTTCTTTCACCGTTCAAAGTTTTTCCATTCAACAACTGTCAAATGTTCGATAAACAACCTTAAATCTTCATTTCGTCCAATTAACTCTTCGAAACTAACCAAGGCACAGTCACTATTTATCACCAAATATCACTAACAAATCCTTGTTATGAGCAAGTCTCCAATATCGGCGTATCGTCCATGCGATGCAATGCAGTACGAGGCTTGAACACGTACAACCACAACAGACGGTCTCAACATAACTAACTAGCGAACGCAGTTGACAGGCCGAACTTACAACTCAACTAACAGCTTATGCGGTGCGCGGGAACCGCGGAGCGAGAGGCGAGCGAAGCCCTGCCCAAAGCTCACGACCGAGCAATCCGACGCTCTTGCTGTCTCACTCTCGCGCGTTAGCAGCACAACTAAGATTGACTCAGCGGCGGAGAATACACAGGCTGATATTGGGGCCTTCTATGTTTTTACTCTATTTATTAAAAATAAATAATAATATTTTAATTTATATGGACTTTCAAACGTCTATGAAAAGAATTATATATATACGTAAACGATGCAAATAATATGACAATCATAATAATTATAATTTCAATTACGTTTCTTATAATAATAACCGCAGTTTTTACGCTGCCGTACTGCCGGTTTCCGTAGTCGATGTTACTTTAAGGCATATGTACAAGTGAGTAGCTTACGTGCTCGTATTGCGCCGAGTATGATTAATACAAGTAACTGTATTTTTTATTTAACAACAAATCATACTTTGTCGACAGGCGGATTCGAACTGACGAACCTTGGTTCGGGTGACGTCACAGTATGTTAAGAGATGTGAATTAACACGCTCGGCCACCGCGCCTCTTAATAATAATGTTACTAATCTCATATTTATACAGAATAACTAATAAAAAATTAATCAAAAAATATATCTTGCCTACTTAGAACAACTTAAACTTGAACTTAAAGTTACGGAATAAATGATATGCCAAATAAAAGAAAAATATTGCATTTAAGGTAGTACTGGTGTGACGGTGGCACCATCGATTGTCGAGTGGCGAAACTGACGCTCAAAAAAATATAAAAATTGAATAAAATACGTGATTTATACCTATTATGATTTGAATGTCATGAATTGTTAACAGGTTGTTGGTCTAGTGAATTTTCATATGCCATACTACCGTGTGGTGTTGCCATTATAAATTGGGATTCTTAATTTTTCGTTAAAAACAAGGCTTTGCATGACTATATACCCATTACTAAACGATAAAAACCTTTCTCCTTCTGATACAATATACATGGATAGTTCTAGAACATCATAATAGTTTTTCAAATGAAACTGCAAAATTTTAGAGGTACACAAACCAAATATGTGCGATTCTGACTGATGATCGCCATAAGTCCCGTGTAGAAAAACTCAACTTTAAAAGCGAATATATTTGTTCACATACGATGAATGTGTTTTATATTTTAACAGGATGCGTATGACTATCCAATGTTTACGTGCGCCAAATTTCATTTGGATCTGCAACATTTTTTTTCACGCGAGTACCTACTACCTTAAATAACAGTCCAAATGATAATATGTATTCTATTCTAGCTGTCCTTTTTTTGATAAGTATTTTTTTTTATTTAATCAGCGAATATTATATTAGGTATTCTGCACTTTATCTAAGATTAAAAATATCGGTTCCTAATAATTTAGCGACGTCAACCATGGAGTAAATAGTTCAGTGGAAACCTGAGTTCGATTCCAGCTATCGACAAACTTTACTTCATATAAAATTACTCCTGTGGCTTCTCTTCCACTAACATCTTTGCGGGCCGCACAAATTATATCACTTATCGAGCTATGCTACGACAGAGTGCCATATCCAGGAATGGGTAAAAGTATTATGATGATATATTTATTATTTTAGCAATGCCATAGAAAAATATAATTTTGTAAAATACAAAAGCAGAAGTATAATGCAAATGACAGCAACTCTGAAATTTCAAAGTTAAAAGTAATTACTTAAAATCTGTTTCAGATTGATTTTAAGCTTATTGTTTCATCACAAAAATAAAATATACCATAAAGAACACTAAAACAATAGGCGTTCCAGTAAAATAAACTTCAAATATAATTACAAATTACAGTTTTGTTTACAAATGTAATTAGAAAATCATTTTTATTATTAAAATACAAAGTGATCAAATGGAATTGTTACAGTTGGCAATAAAAAAACTACTTGAAATTGGTATGCCTGATACATCAATTTATTTCCTGTTGTTGATAGTGACATTTGAAAATTTAAATTTAAATTTGAGTACATTTATTATTACATTTATTTCTGGAGTATTTTCTATTACTCAAAAAGTCAAAATCCTATTAGCTGTCAGACATCCGACATAATCTATTTGTATTTATTAGAAATGTCAAATAGTATTTCCGCCTTTACCTGGCGTTGTGCCAACTGTGGAATAAAAAGATCTCTGGAATTGTATTGCCAACTGTAACAATTCCTTTTGATCACTCTGTAGAAAATAATACAGCACATTTTAAATCAGTTTTTATGGCATGGGTAGTGATAATATATCAAAAACTCGAAGATATTTTATATTAAATTGAATTCACAAATTATACTTGACCTGTTGACAGTTTTAAATAATTATTTGACAACTACCTATCATTTGTCACAAACAAAAAAGCATCTATAGAGATTATTCCCGAGAATAATCACAAGAGCTTTATTCTCAGTATAATATTAGGCGTATTCCATTTGCCATTTGGATCAGATCTAACTTACATTTACTGAATCAGATCACTTATTTATTTAGCTGTATTACTTCGCAGACTTTATTTCCAATACAAGAATTATAGATTATAATTTACTTTGAAGTAATTCACCAGAATAAATGCATCAGTTTGCTTAATTCAGTTCATTTAGTCAAGTGTCGAATTTATCTGAACTGATTTAAGCGAACCAAATGGCAAATGGAATACAGCTATTGACTGGATTGGTTAAAACGCAGACACGTGACATACAATAAAGTATTTCATTGGTTTTGAGAAACGTCAAAAATAATCTTTATAATTTAATTTGATTTCATCAATTTGAAGTATTTACCTAAAATACTAATTAAATAATGTTTATTGTTCTGTGGAAATTTGTCGTTTTTAATATTAAGAACAATATGTAAATAAAGTGTTACGATGTATATTTTTTAAAGTAAAATAAACAGTGTAAACAAACAAAATAGAAATTTGTCGCACGTCACTGGTGGCCACATGCCTGTATACAGACTTCATTAAATCGGACCAGAGAAAGACAACACTATATCGTTTTAATTGAGCAACAAACAGTGCCAGACAGAGACAGAACCACACGGCAGCGAAAAAACAATTTTTCAGTTCATACCATGAACGTGTTACCATTACGTTCAAGAGTTTTCATCAAAAGTTTCGAAAATTGGGCGAGAAAACAGTCGAACATCGGTGTGAGTTGTCTCCCGTACATCGCTGGCAACCAGCGGTACTAAACATGTGGCGCGAGAGTTCATTAGCATAGAGATTACCCGATTTGATCCGGTTGGGCTGTTTTGTGGTTGACAACTCATTTAAACACCAGCAAGCATCGGGGCTTTTTCACAGTTGTTTGTGAAATAGATACAATTGAGAAGGTATTCAAATGAAAACCGCAAATAAAGTGTGGTATACAACCTATATATTTACAGTTTAAGTTGATGATAGATATGTATTTAAGGTTAAGAACTGGAAAAACTTCATTGGTTATTATGAAATTATTTATGCTTCCTGTGTGTGTATTCAATATTTTGACTGTTTATAAATTAATTAACGGGATATGCGTGTTAAAATTAAAATTAATTGAATAGGTATTAGTTATTTTATGACAGTGAAGCACGATATGATCTCTCGATTTATTGAAGAATTCATAATTGTTTATTGGAAAATAGGAAAACTGGCATTTAATTTATTTTGTATTTTTAAAATAATAATTAATAAAAATGCTCAGTGTATTTTTATTTTTAGCACTTACTTATAATTAATCAAGTAAGGAAATAAATAAATTAAATATATTATCGCGTCATTTTACCTCGCATTTTATTCATTACTGTATGGGGTGGCTAGCTCAGTGGTATGAAGTCGGCCTGTGGATCCTGAGAACCCTGGTTCGTTTCTCACAGGCGACAAAGAATTTTCATAATTTCAAAAGTTACCCCTGTGACTCCTCCACCACTAACATCTTTGGGGGCCGTGATTTGACGACTGGTAACCGCACTTCACGCGCAAAAATATATCACTTACCGAGATCTGCTTCGGCAGAGTGCCACACCCAGTAATGGATAGAAGGCGTGATGATATATTTATTTATTTTTCTGTATGTTGCATTTTGTCGTTCTGTGATATCAAGCCGGTCTGTGGATTTGAGAACCCGGGTTCAATTCTCACAGCCAACAAACAATTTTCATGACATTAAAATTATTCCAGTAGCTATCTGCTTATTGTATGCTTGTCTATGGAAATCTAGTACATTGTACACACATTTTCATATCTCACGGGTTGTTACGTTGTTGGGATACTAATTTCGGATTATTATATAGGAATAGTTACATCTAGACATTATTAAAATATAAATTAATATGCTTGCAATATCGTGGTCGTAGAGAAATCTTATTGTACAATATGCATGATATGTCCATTTCTCACTTGTATATGAATTTGAACAGTATATATATATATATATATATATATATATATATATATATATATATATACACAAGTCCAATCCGCCATCTTGAAACAAAATGGCCGCTAGCTATCTTGAAAAGTTCTGCACTGATTCGATTCAAATTTGGTATAGGCATAGACGAGAACCAATTTTAACATATAGGTATAATAAAGCTTCAGCCCGCCATCTTGAAACAAAATGGCCGCTAGCTATCTTGAAAAGTACTCCACTGATTCGATTCAAATTTGGTATAGACGTAGACGGGAACCATTCTTAACAAATAGGTATAATAAAGCTTCAGTCCTGTGCCATTCGAAATGAAATGTTTGCAGTTTCCGGTATGACTCGCATTTGCAATGACCATCAACAAAGCACAGGGACAATCGCTACAAGTGTGTGGACTAAATTTCGAAAATCCATGTTTCTCACATGGACAGCTGTACACAAACACGCATGTCGTGTTATATATATATATATATATATATATATATATATATATATATATATATATATATATATATATATATATAATTGAAACATTTTGAATTATTTATGATTAAATATTGATTAAATTAAACGGTTTCAGAAAAAATAATATACATAACACGTCAGGAAAGCATTTTTACTTGACTCAGCGGATTAAAATACTCGGCCTGCGGCCTCGTACTTCAAACAACCATTTCGTCAAGTAAAATATCACTTTCCAGGCTTATAATGTAATATACTATTATTCAATGAATGCTGTTCATTAAATTGAATTAGATTTTTTTTTAATTTGTTCATTTACTGCCAAATTACAGATCATATATATATATATATATATATATATATATATATATATATATATATATATATATATATATATTTATTATAATATAGTAGAAATATAAAGAAACATATTGTTGAAAAAATAATATGGACAAGTGCAATTTAAATTCTTCTTTGTTTCAACAACAAATTGTATTCAATTAAAATAATTCAAAATTTATTAGTCAGGCAAGTGCATCCGAGTTCAACATCCATTGAAATATCGCAGTTTAATAGTTTTGTTTATTCATCCATGTTTCCTGTTTAGAACTAGGTTAAAAAAATTATTTCATTAATATTATCTAACTTCATTCAATCTACATTCAAGCATATCAAAACAATAATTATTGTGCCACTTCAAAATAACAATTTTACGACAGATAAAAATATTGTAAAACAATAAGTAATAAAATAGTGTAACAGAATAAATTCAATAACAATTATAATATGCATCGAAAATTTCCGGTAGAAAGAAACAAATGATTCTCTGTCTTTCTTTTCTTTCAAGTTCAGTGCGTTTCAATTATCACTAAATGTCGAAGAGAATAGAGAGAGAAAGAAGCAAGTTAGGTGATAATTTTGTCTACGATTCGTTGCGCCCATCTGGATGCCTAATCATTCTTCCTGCTCATCATCTTCAATTTTTTATTTAGTTTAATCTAAAATTGAATTATCTATAGTACCCCTCAATGAAGAATTAATTTAATATTTAATCAATTTCTTTCTTTAATTTTACCTCTAAGTTTTTTAACTTTCAACCCTTTTTTGCCAAGTTTAAATTTATGTAAAATATATAATTAATTTTCTTTTAGAATTAAAATATATTTATCTTCTGATAATTTCTCATTTACCAGTATTTATTAGTAAAGACCATAAATCTGATGTATGAATGTGAATGATTCTAGGGTTCGTGACACCTCATTTGATGGAATATAGCAGAATGTTATGTATGTATGGAAGTATGTATAAATGTAAACAACCACTCATATTTTATAAATGAAATCTCAACCATCTAGACATAACTACATTTGCTGAGGATAGCAAATGAAATAATTAAAACATTTTTTTTTTTAATTTGAAAATAAAGGAGAATTATTTTGAAATAAATTTAAATTAAAAATGCGTATCTACTAGCTAGCGAAACATCAAATATTATTTTTCGTATTACAGGTTTTTATTGTTGAATAGAGGCAACGATATATTAATAATAAGAAAAGTTATATAGGTACAAATAAATAATTATAAAAAATTATTAAATTAAACAAATATATCGTCACGACTTTTACGTATTACTGAGTGTGGTACTCTGTCGTAGCAGATTACAGTAAGTGATATAATTATGTGCGGTTACCAGTCGTCAAATCACGGTCCCTAAAGATGTGTAATGGAGGGAGAGCCACATAGGGAATTTGAATTAGGGAAAATTGTTGGTGAATGATTAATACTTTAAAACAAATGAATTTGTAATAATTTCGTAAAATATTTTAAGTTGAATTTACGAGTATTTTTACCAAAATTGGTTTCTTTTTTGTAATTACAGATGTTGTGATAAATCCCACTGTTTACAAAATAAATATACAAATAAAAAAGGCCATCAAAAAGTTATGTTACCACTGATTTAATATGACTCATTAACGAACTAAATCACAGTTTTTCATTGCAAAATTCCAACACATATTTGAGTTTTGCTATATCGTGCAACAAAATTTGGATATCCTGAGTTCGAATCAAGCTAAAATATATATGGGACAATTCGCGTCAACCGGATCAGAGCTACGACCAAAATTAGAAGCAACCAAAAAAATCGACCAAGTGCTCATTTTAAAGCTGAGAGCGTGTACTTTCAAATGCCGAGTGCGCCTTTAAAAAATCCAATATAGCGGTTCCAATATGGCGGCCGGAAGCCAGTGAAAAATCGAGTGTCCAGAAAGAAAAGCTTGTAAAAATTCGCAACCGATCGGGTCGTTTTTTGGCTCAAATTGTAGCTGATGGATGCCCCTAAAAACCAGGTGTGGTAGGTCGATAAAATTCAACATGGCGGATAAAAAATTCAATATGGTGGCCAAATTTTTGAAAATCAACCAATTTGCTCCAAATTTGGTATACGGGGGTTTTTGGGGTCGCTAATCACAAATCCGAGGTCATATTTGCCAAATTTTAGATGGAGAATCTAAGATAGGCGTACGAAATTTTCGAAAATCGCCGATTGACACCAAATTTTATGTAAGGATGTTTTTGCAGTCGCTATATTGAATCCGCCATCTTGAATTTGGCAAATGTGACCTCGGATTCGTGATCAGTGACCCCCAAAATCCCCGTATATCAAATTTGGCGCAAATTGGTAGATTTTTTAAAATTCGGGCCCCATATTGAATATTTGACCGCCGTGTTGGATTTTGTCAACCTACCACATCAGCTTTTCAGGGGCGTCTATCAGCTACAATTTGAGCCAAAAAACGACTTAATCGGCTGCGAATTTTTATTTTTACAAGCTTTTCTTTCTGGACACTCGATTTTTCACCGACTTCCGGCCGCTATATTGGAGCCGCCATATTGGATTTTTTAAAGGCGCACTCGGCATTTGAAAGTAGACGCTCTAAGGTTTAAAATGAGCCCTTGTTCGATTTTTTTGATTGCTTCTAATTTTTGTAGTAGCTCTGATCCGGTTGACGCGGATTGTCCCATATATGAACTAACAAAATGCGGCTCGATGAGTCTGGATTCTGTACTATAGTTAAATTCCTGTTGTGCAGAGCAGCATAAATAAATATAAACCGACAGAGAGAATAACGTTTTTAAAAGCATGTTTTTTAGATAGCATCTGAAGGTAAAGATTCATAAAAATTTCAAGCTCTATGTAAAAATCATCATCAATATGATTTATACCTGCCTAATTTATAAAGATTTTTAAAAAATGTTTAATAAAGTATACTGTCGTTTTTTGTTTATGAATAAATAATTTATGATGAAAGGTAAGATTACATACTCCCGTTTTCTCAGTCTCATATCTATAGGGGTAATAATTACATTCGCAGTAGTCGGTGCCTATAACTGTGTGTTTCTTCTGTTTCTTGTTTTCCTTTATTTTATTATTTTCTTATACCTTTTCTGAGCTATATTATCTTAAAATGAGAAGTACAGAAATGATGTTCAAGCTTTAATGTCTAAATTAATGTCTAATTGATATAAATCATTGAACTTTATGAGCAAAAATTAATATTTAACTACAACTTAATTGCATTTATAAAGTTATTTTTGTCCTGGTCGTAAATTTTCCTTATTATTTTCTTTAGTTTATTGTCCACATTTCATCATTTCTAAATTATTTTGTTGGTCATAAACTGCATAAAATAAGCTTGCGGACACCTTTAAAAATAAAGCAAATCCAAAACATTTCTTGCAAATGAACACACTTAACAACCGAATGTTTAAGAAAATCACGTTCGGGGTATTTCTACATGGTCGTGCTCAATTAAAAAGAAAATAAAACTTAAAAGAAAAAACATATTGTTTCATTACCAATAAACAAAATAGAAATATTCGTTAGTTGTTGAACGCGAGTCCACAGCCAAAACATCTCGCGTCTGCTGCGAGAAAGAGACAGCGTTATGGGGTTTGTGGTGAGAGCAATGGAGAAGGCATGCCCAGCAGGCTCCAGAGTGAAAGAACTTGCATCCAAATTCCATAGGACCTACTACATTCTACATTTCTTGATCTGGGAAACGTAATATTGGAGTTATGTTTTTTATATGTAGAAATTAAGTCATTTATTTTGTGCTTTTATTTTGGGATCTATTATACAGGATGGTGAACGCAACTCTCGAACATCACAATTTTGTAATTTCCTACTTCCCTAATTATTTTAAACAAAAAAGCTTCGAATAAAAGTTTTAGGGCATAAAATTCTGCATCTAAGCCAATAAACAAAATTAACTTTGCATGCTTCGAAACGACACAAATTAGATTTGAAAATGACAAAAATAGCCTCAACTATCGATAGCCATGGAATTGAAACAAAATGAAACAAATGTTTGACGTATAATCTGTCAAAATAATTTCTTTATTTATTATGTCATTTATTTTGACATATAAAACGACAAACATTTGTTTAATTTTGTTTTAGTTCCATGGCTATCAATAGTTTTCAGGCTATTTTTGTTATTTTCAGATGAAATTTGTGCCGTTGCGAAGCATGCAAAATTAATTTTGTTTATTGTATTAGCTGCAGAATTTTATTCCCTAAAATTTTTATTTGAAGCTTTTTTGCTTAGAATAATTAGGGAAGCAGGAAATTACAAAATTATGATTTTACATGTTAAATCCCTATGTTCGAGAGTTGCGTTCACCATCCTGTATATCATGAGTAAATTATAGAATAGAGGTGGCTTTATTTAAGATGACAACCCTATTATTAAGTTTTTATAAAATGTATCCATTCTAATATGAAAGTTACAGTTATTAACAAATTTAATTTATTTCTAGAATTGTTTTATCATATCGCTAGTTGCAATAAATCATGTATGTATTATTTTCGCAATCATACAATTTATTATGTTTTCTATAACAACACTCAGAGCTGGGCAAGCTACTTAAAAAACGTAGCTAAGCTACAGCTAGAGCTATTCTTTAAAAAAGTAGCTAAGCTACAGCTATAAGCTATATTTTTTAAAATATAGCTAAGCTACAGTTAAAAGCTTTCGTTAAAGTAGCTGTTCAATTTTAAAGCTACTTTTTTAAATTATTGTGAAATAATTAAATTTGCCATTGTCATATTATCTTTTGTTATAATGACTGTTAATTTACTATTATGTACACAAATATCAAAAATAGCAAATACCATCTGGCACCTACTGTGTATTTTTGCGTATTAGAGTCAGTTAGAACCGGCAACAAATAATTATTTTGTGTGGGTTTAGCTTGTACGCATGCGTACTTTGTTGACCTTCTGCTTAAAAAGTAGCTTTAAAAGTAGCTTCAGTTGTTATTTTTAAGCTAATAGAAAAAAAAGTAGCTAGCTACAAGCTACAGCTATATTTTTTCACAGTTAGCTAAGCTACAGCTACAGCTAAGGTAAATGTAGCTAAGCTAGTAGCTGAATTCGGACAGGTAATCTTGAATCACATGGATACCGAATGTGACGTAATAGTTTTCATACAGTAATGAAGTATACCAATATATGTATCGTAATTATTCGTAACGTTCATATAACTGATTCGGTAAAAGAAGGAAATAGGAAAAAGTTTTAATATGAATTTTACATGATAAACTTTTTAGAGAGAAGTCAAAAAATTTTCTTGAAAATCTAACAGCTACTCTTTGATATGAAATTAGTGAACTACTGTGCCATAAGAATGAAGTTAGTTGTTTTCCACAAAATCTTTCTCGTGATAGAGGCGCCACGAAATTTCAAGAAACTTTCTTGACTTCTTCTTTCTAAAAAGTTTCTCAAAAAACTTACCTCGAGTGCACGAGGAATAAGATATAGTTTAGCAGATTTTATTCTAAATAGATGTAAACATAAATTTTTGAATTTTGATGTTAGCCTCCTTTTTCAAGAGATAAGAAAACTTGGACATATTATAAAAAAAAATAATTATGCAGCCATCGTAGTACATTTCTGACCATAAATTTAAATAAATGCAGTGTAATGTGTATTACTTTTGAAAAAAAATAGTTGACGATCTGTTTTATATTTATATTTATATTAAAATTTTGTGCCCGAGAACTTTATTTTGATACTGAATACAAATTTTAGAAAAACAATTGACAATTGCTTGAATGTCATTTTTGATTATTTTACTAGAATTTTCTGCCTGAGAGTTTTAATTTGATATCAAACTCGACATATTTTGCATAACTTGGGATAAAACAATGGACGAACGCTTAAATGTCATTTCTGACAGTCAGTTATGAATCATAAGGATTCTAGTTTTATATTAGGATTCTAATCATTATTGTTCTTCACGTGTTTTACAACCGCAACGATTTTCAAAATTATCAAGATAATAATTTTGAAAAATATTTCAATCGAAAGTTGTTTCAAATCAAATTAAGATCCATTTTAGTTATTACGTATTTTGTAGTAAACACTACCTGAAATAAACACCCATCCATAAAGTTGTGGTACCACTGGTTGTAAATAGCCCATTAACGAACTTTCAACTCAAATGCTTAATAAAGTTTCAATCCAAAATTTCATCGCGGTTTTAAGTTATCGTGCGTCCAAATTGACCAACTTTTTAGGATTATATTTTTTGGTTCAAAATAAATAAATAAAATAAATACATCATCACGCCTTTTACCCATTGCTGGGTGTGGCACTCTGCCGAAGCAGATCTCGGTAAGTGATATACTTATGCGCGTGAAGTCCGGTTACCAGCAGTCAAATCACGGCCCCCAAAGTTGTTAGTGCTTGGGGAGCCACGGGGGTAATTTTAAATTGGTGAAAATGTTTTGTCGGCTGTGGGGATCGAACCAGGGTTCTTAGGATCCACAGGCCGACTTGATACCATTGGGTTTAGTAGGGTCAAAAAGATGAAGATTCATCAAAATCTCGACGTTCAGAAAAATCACCATCCCAATATTTTCCGTATTAAAAATAAAATCAAAAAGCGTTATCAATTTTTGTCTGTTCAAACTTTTTGCTAAATATGAGTTCTATAAGATTACAAACTTCTGATTTCTGTCAAAACAATATTATATATTTGTGATTCATCAATTTATTGTTGCATTCACATGCAATTAGTGCTAATATATATTTTGTTTGCATTACAATAAATCCAAATCAATTAGAATTATTTTGTAACAAAATGACTTTGCTAACAGTTTATTTACGTGGAATTTTCAGTTGTAATATAAGCATTAAATTGGATTTAATTGAAATTAACTGCAATGTGACTAAAACTTTATATTCAACATATTGTATGCACTATTTAACAAAAAAAAATATTCCAAAACATAATAATAGTGTAAGTACACAATTTTTCTCTGTTGTGCCAACGACCATGATATTGGAAAATAATCATGAACATCGTTAGATTTTTTTCAAAGTAGGCTCGTGCAACTTATATTATTGTATAGATGAGACACTCTAACGTAGCAGATCTCGATCAGTAATATATTTTGAGTGAAAAGTGCGATTACCAGCGCTTTAAATTATGGCCCAAAAATGTTAGTGAAGGGGGGGCCATAGAGGTAATTTTAATATGGTGTAAAATTTGTCGGCTATGGGAATCAAACATAGGTTCTCAATATCCCATTATAATTTCAGCATCTCGTAACCTTATGTGTATAATTTATAATATTTTTGCTAGCTCAGTGGTATGAAGTCGGCCTGTGGATCCTGAGAACCCTGGTTCGATTCCCACAGGCGACAAACAATTTTCAAAATTTCAAAAACTACCCCTGTGGCTCCTCCACCACTAACATCTTTGGGGGCCGTGATTTGACGGCTGGTAACCGCACTTCATGCGCAAAATATATCACTTACCGAGATCTGCTTCGGCAGAGAGCCACGCCCAGTAATGGTTTTATAATAGTAGTTTCAAATGAAAATAATATATTGAAAAACAAGTGTTACAATGACCATGGGCGTCCACAGATATTTTTCCAGGGGGGGCGAGTCGCAAAAAACTCTCAGATAGATATACAAAAATTTATAAAATATTTTTTTTTACATAACATAAATACAAATACACATAACAAATGGATAAAAAAAATATTTAAATTTGTGAAATACATTACTAGTCTTTGTCGTCTGGGTTTGAATTGAAGAGGAAAGACAATTTTCGAATAACTCTTCCTTAAATTGACACCATTTCTTCAATAAATTCCGATTTAGCAGTTTTAGATAGGGAACATGTCGCTAGCTGGCCATAAGAATACTGCTGGAAATTCAGTTTCAGCTTGAATTTATTATCTTCAAACTTATAATTTAATTTTTATTTTATTTATATATACATACACAGTGTGGTGGCCACGACTCTCGAACACAGGACTTTAACATGTAAAATCATATTGTTTTAAATTTCCTGCTTCCTAATTATTTAAAAGAAAAAGCTTCAAATAAAAGTATAAGGGCATAAAATACGAAATTAATTTTGCATGCTTTGTATCGGCACAAATTAGATCTAAAAATGACTGAAATTGTCTCAAAACTATCGATAGCTATGAAATTGAAACAAAATTAAACAAATGTTTGACGTTCAATCTGACAAAACTGTCAGAATAAATTCTTTATATTTTCATTTATTTTGACAAATAAAACGTTAAACATTTGTTTAATTTAGTTTCAATTTCATGCCTATCGATAGTTTTGAGGCAATTTTCCTCATTTTCAAATCTAATTTGTGTCGTTGCAAAGTATGCAAAATTAATTTAGTTTATTGGTTCAGATGCTGAATTTTATGCACTAAAACTTTTAAATTATAGTTTTATATGTTAAAGTCCTATGTTCGAGAGTCGTAGTCATCAACCTAGTTAAAATCCAGGGGGGGGGGGACGCGCACCCTTTCTTGCCCCCCCCCCTGCGGACGCCCATGAAATGACCCCTATTGTAATATGAGTACAGTTTGTGTAACGATTCGCAGGCGATTTATGCAAAATAAGAATATAACAATTGGTCGTTGTAACATGTGTTTTTAATACTATTTTTCCTATATTGTTTACTTTTATTAAAACATAATAATAAAATTTAAAGGTGGTAATACTAAAAATTCAATAAACATTTGAAATTTAATTTATGTTGACAGTTATTAGTTAGGTTAGAATTCAAATTCATAATTATTTAGATTATGTTAAAAAATAAAATGCTTTTAATTTTTAATAAAGTAGTGTCTTGCAGGTTAATGTAATAATTTTATTATACACAAAAAATTAATGTAATAATTTAAATGAGCTGAGAAATGATAGTTCAAGTGAAAGATCTATGTTTGACATTTTTACAACTAGACAACTCAATAATTTAAAAAAATATCCCTAAAAAAAATTGAATTTCGTAATACTGTTTTTGACAAAAACAGTTGCACAAAATTAATTTTGTAAACGCGTATAGGAATAGTATATTAAAATACAAGTTACAGAAGACAAACTATTCTAGCATGAGTTTGTAACAAATCATGGTGGTCAAAAATGAGAATTTATCTTGACCACTGATTGTCGACGTGCTGAAGTTGAATAATAAGTAATGAAACGCTGCATGTGCGAGTGGTAAATATTTTATTAAAACAACATAATAAAAACTAACATAAAATAAAAACAATAAATTAATTAAACAACAAATAACAAATTAATAACATCATATTCTCGGGATAGACACCCTCGAATATTCTTCTACTCACGAATCATAACTACTATCTACGTACTAACATCTACTACTTTCGAACTGTCTGCTACATTGTTCTACATTGTATACTATCATCTACTATCATCTACGAACTATCTTAAACTACGGCATTTATACTAAATAAATGCTAGATCGCAATAATTTCGCTGAATGTGGCAAATACCTCAGACGATCGCGCGTGTTCCAAAAGGTGAATAACATGACATGTGTCTTAAAGATGCAATCTAATCAACAATTTTGCAAACGATTATTTCTTGTACATCCTGTCTGTTACAAGTTCGAAATTCGGACAGTCGATTGCCTTCTGTAACGAGTGTTTTATACTATTTTCTCTGTTTCGGCTTTCTGTTATACAATTTCTTTATAAAAATATGTAACAAAACGGATAATTCAGAATTTGGTTTTGTTTATAAGTTATGGTATTTCACTATCAACTCAGCTTCGAGAGATACAGACTAATTAAGCGTTATCTTAAGTATCTTTCTAAAGTTGACTTGACAGAGTTTATTTTGTTTATCAGATTTATTAGTGCATATGTTATAATAATTTCAGTATTCCGTAGATCATTATCAAGTTTATAGTTTTTCTGAATTGTCGCGTCTGGTTATACGGGATGTGATGACATATCTGGGTAAATTATAGCTAAGCGTCTGGTCGGATAGAGTTAACCTTTGTAACTCACCCCGTCTAGGTATTTTGATGTAAACTCATGCGTGGAAACTGCTATCTCGACCAACGGAACAATACCACCCCCTTACTCTCTGTCAGAACATCCCATGGAAACAACAATAATTAGTGAGTGGTAGATTGGCTTTCGTCGAGACAAGTTTGGCTCTCGTCGTCTGTGCAAAGTGTAGGTCTTGCCATGTAATTAAGTACTTAGTTACTTAAATAATAGTTTATTCATACGTTGTTGTTGTTTCCATTGTCGGATAATTTGATTAATTTCAATATTAATTATAACTTTTGTATTTTTATAATTTATACTTTCTTTTATGTATGGGATGGCTAGCTCAGTGGTATGAAGTCGGCCTGTGGATCCTGAGGTCCCTGGTTCGATTCCCACAGGCGACAAATTTTCATAATTTGAAAAAGCTATCCCTGTGGCTCCTCTACCACTAACATGTTTGGAGGCCGTGATTTGACGACTGGTAACCGCACTTCACGCGCAAAATATATCACTTACCGAGATCTGCTTCAGCAGAGTGCCACACCCAGTAATGGGTAGAAGGCGTGATGATATATTTATATTTATTTATATTTACTTTCTTTTATGTTTTAAATATATATTTTTACAAGAAGTTCGTCTTATTTCGTTTTATTTAATCGTGTATTAAATCACGTTATATTTCGTTTTGATTTTAATTTAGTTCGTCTCATTAACAATTGTTTCAAACGCGTCACATCGGCTGTTCTCTTGCGCGTTACAAATAGTTGTCATTTACCATTAAGGAAAATTTTTGGTAGAGTAGTTAAGTTGGTGACAATGATTTACAGTTGATTTTGTCCATTACCTAGATATTTGTATAAATTGTGTTTTTTATTTTGTCAGTTGCCTAGATATTTTGTATATTTAGGGCCAGTTTTTCAATCATCGGTTTACTGTCGATTAGTGTTAATCATGATTAAATAATAATTGAAACTATGGTTTCCATTATAATTTAATCATGATTAATATTAATCCGTGATTGAAAAACTGGCCCTTAATGTAGTTTATACCAATCTACGATAAAATATGTCACCAAAAATCGTTTACGAATGAAGCTCATTCTAGCATCAATATGCGTACGAGAATATGTTCTTCTAATTGCGAAACAGGGAAAATAATATTTAGAGGAAAATGTTCGCATGAAGAAATAAACACAAATAAATAAAAATATAAATATACCTTGAGAAAAGGATTATAAAGACCTGAAAAGTGTGCCGCTAGTATCGCGTGTACAACCTAGTGCACCTTACTGGCGCCTATGAAAACAATAGTTTATTATCAGAGCTCATAAAGTTGTATTCTTATCATATACTTACATTTTCTGCTTTATTTATAGCATTTTAGAGCATATTTGATTTTATTGTATTTAACTAACTTACAGTTGAATTCCGTACACGAACAACTAGAAAACACACTTATATTTTTTGTAACAATTTGATGTCAGCGTTGTTTAAACCCACGAACTCTCATTTCCGCTTTTAAACTAAAGCCCCATTCACAACACGAAATTAGTGGTTAGTGTTAGTAGTTATGGTTAGCGTTAGAAGTTTGACATATGTATTCCTCTAGTAGCGGTCACAACAACGAACTTAGCTCAGCGCAGGTCTACGCTAATCGTGGTTAGCGTAGAAGTTTGTAAACTTCAAACTTTTAGTTAGTGGTTAACGGCACAGCCAATCAAAAACGAGGAGTAAAGTGACAGTTGGTTTTCTCAGTTTGAATTTTATGTAACGAAAATGAATCGAAGCTAAAAAAAAAAGTTGTTACTTGCAACTTTATTTTGCAAATGAAAAGAAATAAAAAAACAAATAGAAGATGGTGGGTTCGCCCAATCAACCAAAACCGAACAAATCAGGGAGACTGGGATAATTTGATCCAAGAAATGAGGTCATTTGATGAAGACATGTTCTTTAATTACACCAAAATGACCATAGCTCAATTTGATTTGTTGTTAGCACTTGTAGGACTAATTTTAAAGAAAAATAGAAGAAAACCAGTTCTACCAAATCAGAACTACAGACAAAATACCAGAACTCTAACAAACAAAACTATAACTATTTGTCAAAATTTTAAGTTGACAACTGTGACATCTATTATAATTTCTTGTAATATCTATAATTTTCAAAAATGTGCACTACATTACCGGCAGAAACATAAATTCGAAATCATTAATTTGGGACATTGTGAACGATGTATTTTAATCTGTAACTACTAACTATAACCACTAACCATAACCACTACACTAACTAGTAATTGCGTGTTGTGAATGAGGCGTAAGAATTCAACCATAAAGCTATAACCACAGACGAATCTATAACATTTAGTTTGTCTATGAAACAATTGCCCGTATGATATCAGATCTAAGCGGATATAGGTGTCAAAAAATATTTAAATATTTAAATGTTGCTGTGTTGCAATTAGTATCTCGTTTGTTCTAAACTGGAGTAGTCCATTAGAATATCCGGATGGAACATCATAAGATACGTAATGCGTAACAGGATACACATTTACATTTTTCCTTGGTACGCGCGGATGTTTAGGAAGTTTTACTGTTTTCATGCTGTACTGCAGCAGAATTCTATAAAGGAACAAAATAAAGAATACATTATAATGTAAATAAATATATCATTACGCGTTTTACCCTGTAGGTTGTGGTACTCTGATGTAGCAGATCTCGGTAAGTGATATATTTATGCGCGTGCAGTGCGGTTACCAATAGTCAATTCACGGTCCTCAAAGATGGCACTAGATGGGAAGCCGCAGAGGTAATTTTCAATGTGGTGAAAATTGCTTGTTGGATGTGGGAATCGAACCTGAGTTCTTAAATCCACAGTCCATTGAGCCACTCATATTATCTGATATTTAATTTTCAAATTTCTAGAGTATTAAGAACTATATAGTTAAATTTGTAATTATTTTCTGAATTTACTTATTAATTGTGGTTAAAGTAAAGAATACTGATGCCCGTATTCATAAAACTATTAACAAATCGTTTAGATCTTAAGATAATGATAGGTTAAATATGTAATTGTACAGATTGATATGTAATATGTAATTGTTTAATTCTGTAATGGAGCGAATTCCATAGTGAATTCGGACAGGTAATCAGACCGACTCATGATGAATGATGAATGTAAGTTAATATATTTTTCATGAAATGTAAACGATTTTAATTTTTTTACTCATTTTTGCGCACGTAAACATTGGGTAGTCATACGTATCCTGTTAAAATATGAAACACACTCATCGTTTGTGAACAAATATATTCGCTTGTAAAGTTGAGTTCTTATACACGGGGCTTATGGCGATCATCACTCAGAATCGCACATATTTGGTGTGTGTACCTCTAAAATTTTGCAATTTCATTTGAAAAACTAGTATGATGTTCTAGAACTATCCATGTATATTGTCAGAAGGAGAAAGTTTTTTATCGTTTAGTAATGGATATATAGCCATAAGCCTTGTTTTTAACGAAAAATTAAGAATCCCAATTTATAATGGCACGGTGGTATTGATTTTGAAAATTCACTAGACCAACAACCTGTTAACAATTCACAGTATTCAAATCAAAATAGGTATAAAACACTTATTTTATTCAATTTTTATATTTTTTTGAGCGTCAGTTTCGCCACTCGACAACCGGTTGCGCCACCGTCACACTAGTACTACCTTAATCAGTTACTCGATCAATCGCTATTTTATCTCTCAAACTTTTTTCCGGATTTCAATCGATTTTAAACAATTTTTTCACAGGTCGAATCCGACTTGTACTGTCACCGAGACATGTATTTTTTAAAAATATTTAAACAATATCGTTTCCGTAATACCCAAATTTATATACTACTCAGATAATCGACAAGTTTAAGGTTTGGATATTTCTATAGTTTTTTTAAATTTATTATTATTGACTAATATAAACACTGTACAATCGAAATTTATTTTTGGACCGTACAGCTTATAATGAAATCAAAATCAGTTGCACATGGTTGTATTTTTGGTTAAGTTTTAAGTTTATGAGGTTCAAATCTGTAAACTCCTGTTTAGAAAGCAAAAGCGTAATCATAGAGGTTACGAAGCCAGTATACTTCAATCATTCTACGAAAAGTCTAAAATTCGAAGATTAATTTAGAATACTATTGTTTATTTCTCTATACAAACATTTCTTTGACTTTTTAAATTTTATGAATTTTCTGAAAAGCAGCATGATGTCAAAGTGAAACCAGTGATAACTTGGTGAAAAAATTAATCATAGAAAATATAATAATTTTAATTTAATTGAAGAAAATTTCTGTTGAGTACCTGTCCAGTAAAATGAGCAAGTTATTAAAGTAAGAAAGGTAAATTTCTTTGTTACTTTCACAGGAAAGAAAAAGAAAGTACGAACGAAGTATTAGACGACTGGGAAGGAAAAAAGACGATCAAGAGTCGAGTGCATGCTGCATCACTCTCTGGCTCATTGATTCCCTTGTGCGTTCATCTTTGCCGCCGTGGCCGTGTCCAGCTCCAGCTCTGCCCGAGAGCTGCACAAGATTGGGCCTGGCCTTGAACATATAAATGAAGTTATTAAGACATTAGACTGGCAGTCGCCGCCGCCGCTGACGATGGGCGCGCCGCTATTGCCATCTGACGTAGTGTATGCGAACTAAACCAGTATCTGCAACCGAAATCACGGTAGCCGACTCTAATTTACTTGGACTGCGACGTATTAATTATGAGTAGGTGAAGAACTAACAGTTCCAGAAACGAAGGTGATTAACTTGTTTGTGCTATTCGATATCATTCTACATCTACTGTATTTTCAAATGAAATAAGTTGCTACAACTGTTGTACATGAATTTATCCCTAATAATTTTACAGAAACTGGAATACAAAGTATATTATATTCATTTTATACAATGTAGTTTATAGTTCTAGTTTATGTTAACAAAATATTGAAGCTAAAATTATTGATGTTATGGAAAATAAATTTCACAGATTAATTTTAGAAACCTTACATATAAATTGACATTTTGATGTTTCTGTTAACTATAAAACTGATGCCTATAATAATTTAAAATATGCTCAAAATTTTTTAGGGATTTTGTTTATTTTTTATTTTCTAGTTTTTATTTTAGTTTTTTCAGATTTTTATATTTTTGTTATTCATATGTATTTTGGGAGTTTGTCATATATTTTATTATATTTTACTTATGTTACGTTTATTGAGGGATGTTTGACATTTTGTATTATTTAAAATAAATATATCATCACGCCTTCTACCCATTACTGGGTGTGGCACTCTGCCGAAGCGGATCTCGGTAAGTGATATATTTTGCGCGTAAAGTGCGGTTACCAGTCGTAAAATCACGGCCCCCAAAGATGTTAGTGGCGGGGGAGCCACTGGGGTAGTTTTTGAAATTATGAAAATTGTTTGTCGCCTGTGGCAATCGAACCAGGGTTCTCAGGATCCACAGGCCGACTTCATACCACTGAGCAGCCACTCTATTTATTATTATTTAATAGTTTTATATTATTATTATTGTATTGTATTTTAGATTTGCTGATGATGAGCTAATTTTTTAGTTCGAAGCGTTCAAAATAAATATTTAAAAAAATCAATATTGGATTCCTTAAGCCTTCCATTTATTTTATTTTAACAAAATATTGAAGTTATTTAAACAAATAAACCAGAACTATATATCAAAACTTTATTTTTCTAATAGCTATGGTTATGTGAGATTTAACACATTATTAAAAAGCCAGTGATTAATATTGTAGAAAGAACTTTTTTTTTTGCCAAAGAAAAAAAACATCAATTGTATAATGAAAATAATAAAGTATACATACCTCTTATTTTATACTGTGTCCTATTTCTATGTTTACAGTAATGATTTGAGTCCGGAAAGTGATATTTTACAGTACTAGATAGCGAGACCAAGATTTAGATGGGAGGATAATATTAATACTGATCTTCGGAAGGCGGAAATTGAAAATTGGAAGGAAAAGAACATGGACAGAGACGAATGGAGGAGAAAACTTGAGGAGGCAAAAACTCATCTAGGGTTATAATGCCGGCTATATAGATAGCGTAATAAACATTACGGTACTGTTGTCGTAAGATTGCTAGATAAGAAAAGGTTTTGATATTTAAATATAATTATTCATTAATAATTTTTCTCCTGAAACCAGCAAGAAAGTGCCTGCTTTCTTGATTCATTTTAGAATAGGAAGTAGGTCATTACCAAACCAATAAAGAAAATAACTTCAAAATTGATTTTTTTCGGTAATATATTCTCTACTGGACGAGTACATAAAAACTCCTCCTCACTCTCATTTTCTTCGTTTTTCGCAACATTTCTGCAAGTTTGCATATTAAACAGAATTTACTTTTGATATGAAAATTTTTTTCTCGTTAGACGTTCTTTTCAACAGCTTTTGATGATACCTAGGGTTTGATTTAAATATTTTGAATTATTAATTATTAATTATTGATTAAATTTAAACGGTTTCAGAAAAAATAGTTTACACAATACGCCAAAAAAGTGTCATTACTGGACTAAGCGGATTTAAATACTCAGCTTCGTATTTCAAACAGCCGTTTCGTCAAGTAAAACATCATTTTCCTGACTTATCATGTAATATATAATTACGGTACTCATTTTGAAACTCCAGACTCGGATCCTTCTTCACCTCATCCAGAAACATCTTATTCGTACCGTAAAAACTTATTTACTGATTTATAATATAAATAACAATGATGTTGATTCTCATTCAAAAATAACTTTTTCAAATTTCACAAAATTAAGGACATGGTTCTTGAAGTGTATTTTCAATGCCACTGTCCGGCACAAAATTTATAATAATTAATTATTTAAAAAGTGGATCAAATTTGTGACGAACTAATAAGAGGGAAAAGAAGAAAGAACAAACCTCGACACCGAATGGGTACAAGAGGACCCCGATTATATATATAATTATTTAATCATGCAATTGATGTTGAATAATTCACTATTATTTTTATTAAAATGTATCGGCCAACTGCACTAAAAATATACTCTTCAAGAATTTTAATTTTGCGAACTTTGAAAAAAATATTTTTGACACATCAGATCAAAATGTAGTCGTGTACAGAGCTGGGCAAGCTACCTACTTAAAAAAAGTAGCTAAGCTACAAGTACAGCTATTCTTTAAAAAAGTAGCTGAGCTACAGCTATAAGCTACATTTTGTAAAATATAGCTAAGCTACAGCTAAAAGCTTTCGTTAAAGTAGCTGTTAAATTTTAAAGCTACTTTTTCCAATGATTGTGAATTAATTAAATTTGCCATTGTCATATGATCAGTTGATCAGTCTTTGGTTATAATGACTGTTAATTTACTATTATATACATAAATGTAAAAAATCGCAAATGGACAAATGTACTGTTAATTTTTAATGCTATAATTTTTATTTATATCGAAATAAATTAACAGTCACATTAACAGAAGACTCCTAAACAGGCAATGTTTAGTTCATCTAATATTTAATACAAAAGTAGGATAGGTTAAGAACAAGTGAAAAATTAAATATGATTTTAAACTATATAATAACTTGTTATCCAACAGTTATAAAAAACAATAAAGAAGGTACAATTCAAGTACAAAACAAAAATTAATAGATATTTCTTAATGAACAGTGGTAGCTTTAAGCTACAATAAGTAGCTTTAAGCTACAATAAGTAGCTTTAAGCTACAAAAAGTAGCTTTAAAAGTAGCTTCAGTTGTTATAACAATATTTTTAAGCTAATAGAAAAAAACATAGTTCGCTACAAGCTACAGCTTTATTTTTTCACATTTAGCTAAGCTATAGCTACAGCTAAGGTAAACGTAGCTAAGCTAGTAGCTAAGCTACAAAAGTAGCTAGCTACTGCCCAGCTCTGCTCGTATATAGCATCAAAGTATTTTTTACTTCTGTTTTTAACACCCTGTATACTCGTATTCTAAACCGAAATCATTCAGACAGAAGTAATATTTAAAAAAATTTAAATTGAAGTCAACGAGATTTATATTTTTGACAAGGAAGATGTGTCCACTGGGATTAAGATTGCCTTAATAAGAATTCCAAAGAAATAATATTTAAAGAATAGGATTTCACAGGTTTCGAAAGTTTGAAAACCACTGAATGAGAGTTGCATTTTATACGAATACTAAGAACTCAACTATCAAAACAACTCCTATATAAAACGAATCTATAGATTAGGTACCAATGCAAAACAAAACGCGTAACTTGTTACTCTTATTACATCACAATCGCAGAATCATTTCTCTTACATCTGTGTTGTCATTGCGCTATTGTTTACGAACACGGCTACCCGCGATCTCGCATCAAGAGCAAATACTTGGGATGCCGCACTTCGTCCGCGTCTCTTTGATGTTTGATCCGCGGCGGCTGTGGCTGCATACGTGTTTCCGTGACACCTACATACACACATACACACATGCGGACGTCGTATCTGGGTACTTGATATGGTTTACGTGCTGGTGCGTGACTTTTTGTGTTCCAGATCTTTAGATCTTGGAAACTTGGTTTTGAGTTTTTTGTTCAGCATTGTTTACGTAGCAGAGTAAAGTGGAATGTTTTTTTTAGTTTTGACGTTTATTAAAGTTTACTGTAAGTTTTTGATTACTTTTGTGACATCAGTGGGTAGACATAAGTATTTATTTACATTTTGTATAATCATATTCAATTTCTAAAATAAAAATGATTTTAACTTTAAATATAGAATATCTCAAGAAAGTTAGGCATGAATAGTAATCTAGAGAACCATAAGAGATAGGATATCGGTTAAAAAAAACACAGTTTATTTCTAATAATTACCAACAGACAATTGTGTCAATAAACAAATTCTTATAATAATTTCACCCAGGGAATATCAGCCATTTTCATACTAGATTGTTGACTTCTAACGAATTGACGCAACCCATGTCACTTTACATTTCTTCAACTAAAAATTGCACGAAAAAACATGAGTATTCGCCGAGTGTTTGTATCTCAATTGGTTAGAGCTGTCACCATGCGAGTGAAAGGTTTTGGGTTCAAATCCCGGCGAACGCTCATTGCTTTTTCAAAAATTATTTCTAATAATTACCAACAGACAATTGTGTCAATAAACAAATTCTTATGACGATGTTTACATCATTACTGATTTTCGTACGATACAAATGAAATGTAATATGTAGAAGTGGAGCAAGTACGTTATTTATTTATTTTGATACTCTGTATAACAGGAAGTAAATCCCAATTACAGTACTGGAGGTCTACAGCTTATAGTGGAATCCGAACCACTACGACACAATAGTGTTTGTTTTTTTTATATAAGTAGAAGTCAGTGAAATTTGAACGCACGACCTGTTGTTTGCTAATAAAGAAACGCAAGTTTTACCTCGCTTTTGATCCACAGAGCTACGATTGCCTGTATGTTAAGTTTATGTATCTGACAAAGAAGGAGATATATTTATTTGTTATTTCTTGATTAAAAATAAACAATACGTCGTTAGATGTAGACAAATATGTAAATTATGTGATTTTAATTTTTGCTAATAATTGTTTATTATGGTTTGACACAGAAAGTAAACATGTAACTACTATGGAAAGTTGAACATAGCATACACTGATATGTTAGCATAACGTACACTTGTAACATATCAGGTGAAGTTCCACTGATTGACAACAGATGGCGTTACGATGAAAGAAAATAATAAAATAAATGAAAAGAATTTGTAATATTGTTTGGATTGAAGTTTCGGCAGATTTTTCAACACATTTGCACAGATAAATCTTACTTTTTAAAATTAATAATTACTTATTTACTAATATTTTAGCATTATTTAATATTTTGACATTATGGTTAGTACAGTTGCACAATACCTAACCTCAAACGTCAAACGTCAACGCTCATCTACAAAAACGCATCAGCTGTCAAAATGTAACAACATTGCTCTTGTAAACTTTTTTTAGAAAAAAATTGTCAAAAATGATTTTAAATTCTTTCTCAAGGTTTTCGAAATAGTCGTAGAGATACTTAAAAATGTTGTATCTCTTATGAATATTAATAAAATTAATAAGAGTAGGTAGCTCAGTGATTTTGAGTTGGACTGTGGATTTGAGAACTCGAGTTCGATTTCCAAAGCCGGCAAACAATTTTCACTACATTAAAATTACCACCTCCACTACCGTCATTAGTGGCCGTGTTTAGACGGCTGGTAACCGCACTTGACGCGCATAAATATATTACTTCCCGCGATCTGCTACGGCAGAGGGCCGCACCCAGTAATGGTTAAAAGATATGATAATTTTATTAATGTATAAAATTAATATTTGAACGAAAAATTTCGAGTGAAAGGAATAAACAATGTGAATGTGGAAGAAGCAAAAGTAACGTGTGGTGTGTCAAGATAGGAATGTTTGGTGAAATGCAGAAATAATATTTCCAACCCTGTTACAAGCGACATAACCTTCTTTCAAGGTGTCAAGCTTGTTCTCTACGTAGAAAAATTTTCGTGAAAAGAAACGTCCTGTGATGTCAAATATGACGGTAAAATATATTTGAAATGCGAATAATTATTATTTGATATATTAAACATATTGAAAAAGAGCTTCTTTAGTGTCTCTTAACAAATAAGGCCTAAAATGATGTAACTAATCCCGTGACAAAACAAACGAACGCCACTGTATTTAGCCACGGCAACACAGCCCGAGGACTGACCGCAGTATATGACCTCGGCTTACCCATCAAACGCCCTCTAATAACCGTATCCCTGCTCTGGGCAAATAGTCGGTTAGTTATGAGAAGTGTTCCACATCTTCCTCATCCCCAACCCGACGTCTTAATTCCGTCGGATGTGACAAAAAAACATCGGCACAGCCGCCTTGGACCGCCGCCTCTGCATCACACGAACCCAACGATTTTCTTGTTTTTTGCTTTGTATCTACCTTCCCTTCCTAACGATGTTTGGTGTTGTTAGGTGTAATTATCTTTGCTGCTTGTTTGCTGGACTATCGTCTTGACTGATGGTCCGTGGATCTGATTTGCTTTTTGGGTTGGAGAATAGATTCGATTCGTCACAGGCTTCCACTTGCGTTTGTGGAGTATAATTGGTCTGGTTATCAAATTGTAATTTAGTTGTATGACTGATGCATTCGGATTTCTGCATGGGATTCAAATTGTAACTTGTAAATGGCGTTTATTATTACTTTAGATATACTGTTAATTGTTGTATTATTATCTCCGTTCGTAGTGCAAATTTTAAACTGTTTGATGGACTGTAGTAATACGCATGTCCGGTTAACAGCAGGTTAAAAACAAATAAAAATTGTCTGAACGGGAAGATCACGATCACGATTTTAATTCGAAAAAATTATCAATAATTTGTTTGTTACATAAAATACCTCTGGTAAGAGGCCCACCAGTAGTTAAAATAGATAAAAGTTGCCGCTTTGGTAGATCAGTTTGAAAATAGCCGAGTGACAAAACAAGTCAATAAGTAATTAAGTAACAAGTATATAAACCTCGATATAAACAATTATAATATCTTGATCAACGGTAGCAAGGTTTTATTTAATTCTTGTTCTTGTAAATTTCAGTAAGTGATCAATCGACCGTTCATATACATATTTCGGCTTTGCAACGATTTTTGTATTTTCAAATTTAATCTTATCTAGAGATTTTTGTATCTTCAATTTCCACAGAAAATTAAATTTGCAGATACAAGAATTGTTACTAGGCCTAAATATATGAATAATCGATTGATAAGACAAGCTACTGAAATTTACAAGAATAATAACAACATGACCAACTATGACGGCAGTGAATTGAATCAAACTTGGCTACCATTGATCAAGAAATTATAATTTCTCGGTTACTCGTTCCTTGTTACTTGTTTTGTCACTAATGGTGGAATTCAATGATAAATCTATAAGTTTATAGATTCGTAAATCTGTAAAGAATGAACAAAAACGCATCAATATTTGTTGCTAATTAGAAAATATTTCATAAAGACATAAGTTTAGTTGCGATTTTGTTCATCATTCATAGATTTATAGATCTATAAAACTTATAGATTCATACAGAATTCCACCATAAATTACCTGTTTTAGTTACATGTTGTTCATTTATTATTTTGTTTTCCTGACGAAGGTACACGTCTAGTGTACCGAAACGTCGAATTTTAAATAAATATACAGAATTTAGACCAAAAGTTGTTTTAATTATTTTTTCAATGAGTTCTGAAAGCTTTTTCCATAAGTATAGCTAGTTATATGTTATATGTATTAAAAAAAAGTTGATTTAAGTTCTGTAATATATTTATTTAATTCTATGTTTCGATACATTAAACACCTATCTTTGGTAGGAAAATAGGAAATATTAAATAAAGAAAATGTAACTATAAGTAACTATGTAATAAACAGGTAATTAAGTATTAAAAAATGATGGCCGGTAGACAAGTTTTATTCAATTCACAGCTTTCACAATAATTTTACATGTACTTATTCTTATAAATTTCAGTAGCTTCCCTAATCAATCGATCATTCATATATTTAGGCTTGGCAACGAATTGTTGTGTCTTCAAATTTTATTGTATCGCGTGCTGAAGAATCGAAGATTTATCTATCTTATTGAAATTATTCTTCTCATTTTCTTCTTTTTTTTCCTTTTCGAATTTATTATATTTGCTGTGCAACAGATGTACTTCTAGTAATATATCTATTCCATTATTATTTACAACTCATTATTAGCTATTATCCTTTCGCCGTTTAGACCAACAAAACGAAAACAATTTCTTCTGCAATCTGTACAAATTCACAAACAAGTCTGCTCGCCATATGTCGTTCAAACTGTCACAATTAGAACCACATTATAGAGCTCTAATAGAAAAGCAAACAACAACCCGACAAGCTGATACCGACCACAACGCACACGGCACTCTGGATTGGTAACTAGTTTTTAATGATGGGGTTGCACGGACATAAGACAGAAGACAGTCGGACAGATAGAACCGACGTTATGACGTGAACAATTATGTGATGTGTGTTGTGTTGATTGCTGACTGTGCAGGCACGTGCTTTCTTAAAGAAATAAGAAATGCGTGGGTGTGAGAATGAGTAAGGAGTACTGGATGTGAGTTGTAAGGTGATGTGTTGATGTTGACTTCCGGCATGATTAGAACGATGTTAGTGAATTGTGATATTCTTAAGATATAAATAGGATGCGAGATATAGTTACTACTTAGTTTATTGTTTAAAAGTTTTTACGAACAGCTGTAATGTTTTTGCTTCATAAGACGTATTCCATTTGTCATTTGGATCAGATCTAACTTACATTTACTGAACCCGATCACTTATTTATTTCGCAGGATTACTTCGCTGACATTATTTTCAGTACTATAATTACTGATTCTAATTTACTTTAAAGTAATTCATTCCAATAAGTGCATCAGTTTGCTTAATACAGTTTATTTAGTCATGTTGTCTAATTTATCTGAACTAATTTAAGTGAACCAAGTGGCAAATGAAATGCAGCTATAAATGAAAATTTACGGCTTCAAACAAAAAAAATAATTCTGAACTTCATTTTTGTTGATAAGATTAAATTAATAATATTGCCAAGTCTACAGAATTCAGAATCATTTTATGTAACGCGTCGAAGTATATAAATAATTAAAAAACGGAAACAAGTCAAGAAATATGTTCAAGAAAAAAAAAATTAAAACAATAAAGCTGGAAATTTATTAGAATTATTGTGCAGTATTTTCGGTTGTTTTAAGTTACTAAAAGAAAAAAATGGCGCGTTGGAAAGACGGGCTCACACTAATATTAAATGTTAATGACTCATTGAGTCGGTTTCTATGATAATAATTGCAAGGATAATTGTTGTTGTAACTAAAGTTGTATTCCATTTGCCATTTAGTTCACTTTAATCAGTTCAGATAGATTTAGACAAGATGACTAAATGAACTGAATTCCGCAAACTGATGCACTTATTGGGATGAATTACTTCAAAGTAAATTAGAAACAGGAATTCTAATATGGGGTAATGGGCTGAGTGGTATCGAGTTGGCCTGTGGATCCTAAGAACCTTGGTTCGATCGCCAGAGCCGACAAACATTTTCACCAATTTGAAATTGCCCCTGCGGCTCCCCCACCACTAACATCTTTGGGGAGCGTGACTTAGCGGCTGGTAACCGCACTTCACGCGTATAAATATATCACTTGCTGAGATCTGCTTCGGCAGAATGCCACATCCAGTAATGAGTAAAAAGGCATGATGATATAATTATTTATTTTAATTTTAATTCTAGTACTTGAAACAAAGTCAGTGATATGAATAAGTGATTTGATTCAGTAAATGTAAGTTAGATTTAATCCAAATGACAAATGAAATACAGCTAATAATAGTTAAGGAACTAGTAATAGTTGCTATGGTAATGGTTGTTATAGAAATGATTGCTATGGAAATGGTTGCTAATAAAAGTTGTATTTCATTTGTCACTTGGTTCACTTAAATCAGTTCAGACTAAATGTACTGAATTAAGCAAACAGATACACTTATGAGGGGTGCATTACTTCAAAGTAAATTAGAATTAATAATTCTAGTACTGGAAATAAAGTCAGCGTTAATCCAGCGATATTAATAAATGATTTGGTTCAATAAATGTAAGTTAGATCTGATCCAAATGGTAAGTGGAATACGCCTAATGATTGCTATTGAAACGGTTGATGCAGTAATGGTTGTTATAATTATTGCCAGTGCAATGATTGCTGTAGCAATTGTTGCTATAAATAGTTATTATGGAAATGGTTGCTATGGAAATAATTGCTATGAGTACTATTACTAAACTCCATTCCCTGTATGAAAACGATGACGTCATATGTGGACGAGGTTATTATAGATACGATAAAATATAGCTATCTTCTTTTAATAACATTATTCATACCTATGTGAAATCATTAACGTATGTCTTAATAAGTTAAGACACACGTTTCATGTTTTTTCACATTCTATACCATTAATTATTTTAATGAAAACGTATGACAGTTCTTACTAATACGAAAATTTATATTTACTTTGTTCACATTTGTTTATAAAATAAAAATAGAGACCTACGGTCATGATTTTGTTGTTTTCTCACCTGTCATTTCTAAGTTTGTGACATTTTTGATACATAAATAAAGACTGAGAAATAAGAAATGGCTTATAAAATGTTGGGTAATCAAATGCAGAAATGCGTTTGTCATCTTCATGATTATTTTGTGCTGGAGTTAGATAACCGAGGATCTTTAATTAATTTAACTGTAGTACAAGAGGCAATGTGCACTGTACATTTTCATATATTATTTATTTATATATAATAAATAATACATATAAAATGTATATTTCTTTAAGTTTTATTTTACATATTTCAATAAGGTAGGTAATATATTTCGTGGGATAAGATAAATTTATATTTGGTTATTACTTAATATATGCAGTATTTATAAACTAATTCAATTTTATACAGTAATAAATATTTTAATCTGACATTTAAATTTTAGGTTATGTTTTAAAAATGTCAATCCAATACCAATGTAAACGTTTTAAGTACAAAATCTTGAATCACATGGATACCGAATGTGACGTAATCGTTTTCATACAGGGAATGGAGTTTATAACAGTAGCTGTTATAGCAATTTTTGCCATGGTTTAATTATACTCGTACGGTTATTATGGAAAATAAATGCAATAATGCCAGATCACATATAGATTAATCCTACATTTTCAGGTATTAAATTAACTCTAAAATACGTGTATATTCTGGGGACTCCGCTTCTATTTTATTTATGACACCTCTTTCTTACCTTGCTTCGAAAATATTTACTACCATGCTAAATACAGATTTGGTAAAATTCCATTAATTTGGAATAACATTGTTATGAATGGTTTATTTATAATTATGTTAAGGAGTAGATTATAAACCCTAAAATTATGCTTTAATTGTATATTCACATAAATAAAGAAATTTTGGGGTAGATGGCTCAGTAGTATCGTATCGGCCTGTGGATTTGAGAACCCGAGTTCAGTTTGCGCAACCGATAAACTTATCACCACATTAAAATTACTCCTTCACTAACACCTTTGAAGGCCTTGATATAATGATTGTTAACTGTCTTCCACCTGCATAAATATATCCCTTACCGAGATCTGGTGCGGCAGAGAGTCACATTCAGTAATGAGTTAAAGGCATGATGATATATTTATTTATTGTATTTTATAAAGAAATTAATATTTCACTATAGTTAAACATTTAATGTAAAATGTTATATTGCCGATTTTTGCCAAGACACACCTGTCCATACGTGATACGTGTAATAAGACCGTAAGAAAAACTTAACCAAGAATCAATAAAATAATCTTATTGGTTACAGTACTAGAATCATTTAAAAAATCTAAGGATGTAATTATGATAAATGTGTAGAGAACAGAGGCAAGTAGTGTTACAATGCGGGTATGAACGGGTAATGTGGTGTGAGTGAAGACCAGCTTGAGCTTGGCCCGGGTTTCGATGGCACGGCGACAACCGAACAACCAGTTCACTTCCCTACTAATTGCCACATGTCAGATGGGTATCTGTGAACAGGACTGTCCCACGGACCGTGGACAGGACAGCCAGTGATAACACAGCTCAGCACCCTGCACCAAGACTGAGACTGAGGACAGATCCGGCTTTGAAAATTCTATTGGAAAATATATATGTTCTTATTTTCAAACGAAAAACGTAGTAAGCCATTTTATCATTTAGAAAAATATATAAATGATGTTTAAGTAACAAACAATTTTTACCACATTTAAATTATCTCCGTGACTTCCACTCCACTTTGGGAGCAGTGATTTGACGGCTGGGAACCGCAACTCACGCGCATAAATAGATCTGCTACGGCAGAGCAATATTCACCAACATCCGTATTATAAAGCAATATCGTTTTGATTTGTTACTCACCGCGAAATATAGATAGTGAATACGATATTTAATGTTTTCTCTATTTGGAAGCATTCAAAGAAATCTGCTATTCATCAGTCACTTCATTGAATGTTAATTAACAACCAAGTATTAAAATAACCAACAACAATATTTAAATCAAGACTTGAATTTAATATTTTAATAAATTTAAATCTGAATATATATATACAAGTATCTCTGTAGATACATATTTTTATTTAAAAATTAAAATAATTGAATAAATAAATCATCGGGCCTTTTACCCATTACTGGGTATACATAAATAAAAAATTTCCTACCTTCACTGGTATTTCATGTAAAATTTTCAACGCTTTGAAAATTTGTTTGCCAAGCAGCAACGGAATTAAACTTTTACTAATAAATTCTAATTTCGTAAACAAATATATTATGCACTCCCTATATAAATACATGTTCTAAAGCAATATTTTTCCCTATTACGATGTTGATGGTACTGCCATCTATTGGTTGTGAATTTTCCGAATAGATAATTCATAGATAAAATATATATGCTCCATGTCAACTGGCATGGTAATTACGCTATTTTAAAATCATGAGAACGTAACAAAAAATTAAATACGTTGTAATTTTCTTGGCAAAAATATATCAGAACCAAGTGGCATGTCCCTTCGAGAGCTCCTGTCACTATTTTGTCATATTTTTACTGCAAAATTATTAGAACCCAATTAGACTTTAAGAAGGCAACAATATGAAGAAATACAATATATTCAATCAATTCAGTATTAACTAACTTGTTTTTCAACAAAATAAATAAGATAAGTCAAGTCGCAAGTCAGTTCAGTCTTTGGCCTCTTGCTGACATTGTACTGAAAAGTAAAATAGGAAGATGGCCACATGATTTGTATCATAAACAAATTCAATGAAAATTGTCAAAATAATTTGACATAGCATATAATAATTCTTTGGATCGTGCATTTGTGCTTTCGGCGATATCTTTGGTCCTTCCTAAAAGCTCTGCATAAAATAGCAGCTTCTTACAATATCCAAATTAAATATTTAATTTATCAACAATGAAAAATTCTTTTATAGTTTGTTTCGGATCAACAATCCTTCCATTTATAGCTGCCGACTAGGCTAGTAATCGCACTTTACGATACAAGATATGTCATCACATACTGAAATATTTATTTGTGTCCTTTTAGAGCTCTCGATTGAGAAAAAGAGATTTTTGAAAAAACTAAACCTTAATAACAACCTTGCAGAGTAAATTTGCTTGAATCCGAGCCTGCTTCATCACAAGTCAAAGACAACAGGAAGTGTCTGGGTGCGGGTTTGGGCCGGGTACTACAACGTTTAGCAATTAGCAGCAAAGCAAGAGTAGGCGACGGTGAACCAGCAGCACTCAGTTGGGTGGCAGCAAGTGAAATGTTCCGGCATCACTCAGAGTCAACGCAAAAGCATCCGCGCGAGCGTCAATTCATCAACTTGTCGATATATGAGACAATGACAAGTACGAAGTGTCACCGACGCCGAATGCTGGACCCTGTGCCAGGAAATCGGTATTGGTGGTGGTAGTCGTCTGTCTATTGAATAAGAAAGAAAGAGAAAGCCTGAGAAACTACATGATACTTCTTTTCATCTTGGCACCGTTCGGCTTCAAACCATTTAAAGAGCTCTTTGTAAAAGTTTGCTCAATTTGGTTAGGACAATGGCTTAGTGGTATCAAGTCGGCCTATGAACCCAAAGAACCCTGGTTCGATCACCACAGCCGATAAACATTTACACCAATTTAAAATTATCCCTGTGGCTCCCCCACCAATAACATCTTTGAGGGCTGTGATTTGACGGCTGGTAACCGCACTTCACGCGCATAAATATATCACTTACCGAGATCTACTTCGGCAGAGTGCCACACCCTGTAATGGGTATAAGGCGTGATGATATATTTATTTATTTTTTATAATTTCGCATGGTACTTGGAAAATTATCTGTTTATAAGCAGTATAAATTTCTACTTAAAAGAGAATTAATTGTATACTGATTATTGAACAAATTAAGGAAGTACTAGTGTGACGGTGGCGCCATCGGTTGTCGAGTGACGAAACTGACGCTCAAAAAAATATAAAAATTGAATAAAATAAGTGTTTTATACCTATTATGATTTGAATATCATGAATTGTTAACAGGTTGTTGGTCTAGTGAATTTTCAAATACCGTACCACCGTGTGGTGTTGCCATTATAAATTGGGATTCTTAATTTTTCGTTAAAAACAAGGCATTGCATGGCTATATATCCATTACTAAACGATAAAAATCTTTCTCCTTCTGAGACAATATACATGGATAGTTCTAGAACATCATACTAGTTTTTCAAATGAAACTGCAAAATTTTAGAGGTATACAAACCAAATATGTGCGATTTTGAGTGACGATCACCATAAGCCTCGTATATAAGAACTCAACTTTACAAGCGAATATATTTGTTCACAGACGATGAATGTGTTTCATATTTTAACAGGATGCGTATGACTATCCAATGTTTACGTGCGCCAAATTTCATTCCGATCTGCAAACATATTTTTCACGCTAGTACTACCTTAAATATTTACTTTATATTGTAAAAAAATATAAATGCGAGGGCGTATTTTTATGTTATCTACCTAGCCAAGAAAAAAAAATATGTATCATTTACAAATAGGTACTTTTGTATTAAGTGCATGAAATTTTTTTTTTGCGCATGAAAATATCACTTTTAGATCAGACCGTTAGATCGTGACAAAAAAGTCATTCAAATGCACCAAAAAACACGAATTTCGTCTACGAAATACAAATAACAGTTTTTCTACAACGGTCAAAATAGAATATTTAATACAATAATTATTGATTTATTTAAGAACATTGTAGGAAAAAATTCAAAAATATTATGAAATTGATGTGTTTAAGGGAACGTGAAAATGTGTAATAAATAAATTTAAAAAGTGTTAATGATTATGGATTTTGACATACTAATAAAAAAAATAATAATAATTTTCTTCGCATGTAAAAAAATAATTACTTTTTCAAATATGAAATTTCGCGTATCCATACCGATATAAAACCGTCATTTTTATTAACAGTTATGCCATCTTTTTTCTAATTATCCTATACCGTTAGAAAAATATTCCTTGGCCAACTCTGCAAAAATTATTTAACAGCTTCTTTGAGTGCTTCATCAGAAGCAAATTGTTTTTTCCTAAGATATTTTTTTAAACTTTTTATACAAAAGAAGTCTGTTGGCGCAAAATCGGGGATATAATATTAACAGTCATTGATTAGTAGCTGAAATTCATTTGTTTTATGAACCCGAGATTAATTGTGACTCATTATATCAACGAATGAACCTTTACAAATCTTTATAAATTGCACAAATTAAATATAACTTCGCACATGTATTTCATAATGTCACAACTATTTTATAATAATTTGTTTGACAACATTGCTTTTTTGTTTCATGGTTAGGTAGAAAACATAATAATACGCCGTCACATATCACGTCTTTTATCCATTACTGGGTGTGACACTTTGTCGTAGCAGATATCGGTAGGTGACATATTTAGCGCGTGAAGTGCGGTTACTAACTTTCAAATTACGGCCCCCAAGGGTGGTAGGGGAGCCAAAGGGGTAATTTTAATGTGATGTAAAGTTTGTCAACTGTGAGAATTGAACTCGTGTTCTTAAATCTCACAGATCAACATACCACTGAGCTATCTACATTTTAGCTGATAACTATTAATTCTTAGCATTACGATAAATTCTTGTTTTATAAAACATGATTTTTTTAAGATTACTTCTAGAAATTCTTGAGAAATAGTAAAAAAAAAACGATGGAATATAAATACTTATGTGGAATTGCAAGAGAATGTACAAAATGTATTTTGCCTTGAGGGATGAAAGCTGTTCGCCCTTTCAAATTGAATAAATTCTTCTTTTGATTGAAATTAAGACATATCGTATTTTTTCATAACAAGATAACCTTAATCTTCCCGAATTAAGAAAGAGAGGAGAATTATCCTTTATAAAAATTCCAATTTTCTCATAAATCAATATAATAAAGATTAATTTATTGTTTATAGTTTTCTTAAATAAAACTTCAGAAATAATTGTACGTTGATAAAAATAACAACAAATAACTACGTGCATTTATGACTGAATGGATATTAGACTTGCATCATAAACCAACCAGAAAATTAATTTTTCGCTAATTCCAACTATAATAAACAAAAAATACAATTATGAACAATAATTCACTGTTATTACTCGTTCATACTGTAGATTACGCACACATACACATACGCAAGTGGCGAAGTAAATAAATATGTAAACAAAGTAATGGAACTGAATTAAAATAATAGTGTATTGTAGAGGTCAGCATACTTGAAAATTTTGATATCCGATCCGATCCGATCCGACTTGATTCAAGATCCGATCCGATCCGACTCTATCCGAGATCCGATCCGATCCGAAATCCGATCCGAGATCCGATCCGAAATCCGATCCGAAGATCCGATCCGAGATCCGATCCGAGATCCGATCCGAAATCCGATCCGAGATCCGATCCGAGATCCGATCCGAGATCCGATCCGAAATCCGATCCGAGATCCGATCCGAAATCCAATCCGAAATCCGATCCGAGATCCGATCCGAAATCCAATCCGAAATCCGATCCGAAGATCCGATCCGAAATCCGATCAGTACAGTTTTTCCTATTTATATTAAACCAATTTTAACGTTGCATATTCGAAAGAAAAATAACAGTTATAGATGAAATTTAATAAACAATTTTGTTATAAACAACTAAAGAGACATATTTTGTTGTAACGTTATTTAATCATTTTTATCACAGAACATAAATGCTTATAAATATAATGTAGCGTTATATTTCTTTAGAGAGGAATTGGAATTTATGTTTTTACTAAGAGTGGACACCTAAATGTTATGTATGTAAATTTCGGATCGGATGTTTTATCCTACTTTCGGATCGGATCTTTTATCCTACTTTCGGATCGGATCTTTTATCCGACTTTCGGATCGGATCTTTTATCCGACTTTCCGATCCGATCCGAATCCGATCCGAGAGAACTCCGATCCGATCCGATCCGAATCCGATTTCTAGTGTATTGTGCAACTAGTAGGAAAAGTATTATATTTCCTAATGATGGTGGCAACTGTGAAATGAAAATTAACCGAGTCAAGAAACCACAGAAATATGGGAAGTTCAATTTCCTACGTGTTACACATATTATTTTTTACATACATACAGAGGTAACATCACTCTATATCCCATCAAATGAGGTAGCATGAAATCCTGACACATTCACAGAAGATCCACTCATTAGATTTATCAAAGAATCAGTATTCGTCAAACATTTTCATTCCAATATACCATTCTCGCTTCAACCATATTCACATTCACTCCATGTATGCTCATTTATTCCTCACAGTCGAAATCTTTCAACACGGAATAAACCTACAAACGCATCCATCCATTCGCTCTTATAAACTTGTTTCATTAATCTTTTATTAGACGTAATCCACATGCTCAAATCATTTCTACTCACTTATGCCCATTTTTTTAACAAGCAATCTAATAAGAAAAGAAAGAAAGGGAGTGTCAGTTTGCGCTTGTTTTTAAAGTAAATTCCATACAATTGCAGTTAGACAGTTTATAGTAAGAGCTGAAAACTAATCAAAAAGATAAAAAAGGAAGGTAGTGTCCTTCTGCGAATGTTTTTGAAAGTGAATTCCACGCAGTTAGACTCTATTGTAAGAACAAAAAACGAATCAGAAAGTTAAGAAAGGAATGGAATATCGCCCTGTGCTTATTTTTTCTCCAATCTGACGACTGGAGAAAAAAATATATATCATCACGCCTTCTACCCATTACTGGGTACTGGGCACTCTGCTGTAACAGATCTCGGTAAGTGATATATTTTGAGAGTGAAGTGCGGTTACCAGCCGTCAAATCGCAGCCCCCAAGAATGTTAGTGGAGGGGAGCCTCAGGGGTAGTTTTATTGTGGTGAAAATTGTTTGTCGGATGTGGGAATCGAACCCGAGTTCTCGAATCCACAGGCCGATTCGATACCTCCAAGCCACCTACCTCCAATCTAATGGGGGATTCAAGTTGTAGAGCTTCTTAATATATATTTATTAAAATAAATTCATGACCGTACATCATATTTAATACAATATAAAATCATACCATAAATGATATCTTTATTGCTGAAATATGAAAGTTAAAATTGAATAATTTAAAACGTTCGCACTGCCATATTGCAATGACGTAGTTGCATTAAGCCAATCACAGAGCTTTGTCTGAAACGTTTGTCGGTGCTCAAGAAGACGAAGAAGAAATAAGCATTTAGCATTCTACGATTCTACCAATGACGTATAATACTAGACGAATTATGCCGTATTCAAGTCAATGCAATGTTGGAATGGAATAACTTGAGGGTCCGCCGGATGCGCGGCAAGAAGCGAGTACACTTTGATGTTATGCAAGTTGCTCCTTGCCGCGCACCTGCCTCACCAACCAGTTATTCTATCCCTTTCTGACTCACAACAAACGCCGATGTTATCCGTCTAGTTATGTTTTGTCTGAGGATTCTACTGACAACGACAAGTTACGTGTTATTTATCTCTGTCTTATCTGTCTCTCTTTAAGCTAAGATGCAACTACGTCATATTCATTTCTTTCGAAAGTTTAAATATTTTTATCATGCTTAATACAAGTTTTTTTAAAAAATAAAAAATTTGGGTATAATTATTTTACTACGTAGATTAATATATAAAAAATTCAAAAAAGTCTTGAAAGGCCCATTATATAAAATAGCTAGTTATGTAACAAGTACATAATGTCGGACTTTATTAGACGAGACGCAGTTTATGGGCGAGTGAGGCTGATAAGGCGAATTCCATAAAGTTTGATTATTTACGAGTTGAATTATCAGCTTCGAGAATCGAACTCAGGTTCGCATTTCCACAATCCGATGAATTATAAAATAAAATAAATAAATATATCATCACACCTTCTACCCATTACTGGGTGTGGCACAAACCTTTCACCGACTAAATGCTTGAAATAAATTTGCAAAACGATTTTATAAAATAATGTTTATTTCTTATGATATTAGACCGTTTTTTACTTTTCTTTCAGAATCATGTCAAAACTTATTTTTGCGTTTAGAGCGCCATCTATTCCGAATTGGAAAAAAGTTTCAGATAAAATTAACTTATTTTTTTTCGCAGAATACGAATCTGTAATAAAAAATGGGGGTTCCCATTTAAGGTTTCAACGTTGCCCCCCGTCCCACCCCCTAGGGGTGGGGGTCGGAGTTTGTGTTTGGTGTGCTTAGATAGGTTTTTGCAAAATATGAAACACGTGTTTTTTGGTTTCTTGATTCGATGTGTTTTTCTCGAGATATTTCACCGTCCCGGAACTTTTTTAACACGCTGTATATTTAGCTTGAATGGGATTCGAACTCGGTATCTCCGGATCAAAATATAAATATATCATAATATAAAAATAAATATAAATAAATATATCATCACGCCTTCTACCCATTACTGGATGTGGCACTCTGCCGAAGCAGAGCTCGGTAAATGATATATTTTTCGCGTGAAGTGCGGTTACCAGTCGTCAAATCACGGCCCCCAAATATGTTAGTGGTGGAAGAGCCACAGGGGTAGCTTTTGAAATTATGAAAATGGTTTGTCGCCTGTGGGAATCGAACCAGGAGACCTATTATAATTCTTGGCGACTGCTTGGCGACTAGTTTCTGTCGCTAAGTCAATGACTTCACGGTGCAGTCAATATCATAGGGATTTTAATTTCTTACGTTGGTATTAATCGGAACCACGGAGTATTTTGTGTTGGTACTTATAATTTGTGACAGCCGCCAGATATTTGTTTTTCTTTGTTAAACTCAAATATTTGTATGTTATTGTTTAAACTTGACATATCACAAATTGACGGAATTTTTAATAATTTTCAAGCAACTAATCAACCGAAAAATGCTAAGCGACTGACGCCATGACACTTCGCAACAGCCTTGTACTTGTCGCCTGCATACGCGACTCTAGCTGTATTCCATTTGCCATTTGGATCAGTTTGCTTAATTCAGTTCATTCAGTAATTTCTCGAATTTATCTGAACTGATTTAAATGAACCAAGTGGCAAATGGAATACAGCTTCTGTAAGCGACCAGTCGCCAATAATGACGTCAGGACTGTACTTTTTCACTATACCAACAGATGGCGCCAGAATCAAATTCGCCAAACATGACGTCAAACAGTCGCTAAATCCAGTCGCCAACGAATTAGAATAGGTCTCCTGGGTTCTCAGGATCTACAGGCCGACTTCATACCACTGAGTTAGCCACCCCATGAATTATCACAGAACTAATTAGTTAAATTGAGTAGATAAATTAAATATTCTGTACGATACTTTAACAAAGCGAAAGTTTGAAAGAGATAAATAATTCTTGATCTAATTATACAGTGACATAAAATATGTAATGAAGTGTGGAGCATGACGAATATTAAGATGAACATCTCTGAAGATAAATTGTAGTCTACTTCAGAATCGAGCTGATTCATTTTATCTAAACTAGGGTAGAAAATCTAAAGTACACCTGCCCCATTAGAGCATCACGGAGCACACCTTTATAACTCCGAGTCCACATCTCAGGCCATTCATTCTTGTTCACCTTAATAATCCAAGAAAACTTCTGACTTCGAATATCTTCCTCTCAACAAGAGATATCTCTGCACCACAATTCACATTCAATCGAAATCACTTCCTTCATATTGTGGTAAACTTAATGCGTATACCACATCTAAAAACAGTGACGAACCAAGTTGAGAAAATAAACACAATGCTGAGGATTAGAGAAATCTTCTCGTGATACGGCATACGGGGTGGGTAATAAATATATCACGGCGTAACAATAGGCATGGAATTCTTTTGCGGGGCTTGTCCGTCGCTGAAAGGGACCACAATGACGGGAACTTGCCCGAGGGGTGGGCATTCTTGTGTAGGGCCGTGTCAATGGATTACATACTAATTCGTTGGGTTTACACCCCTGTACGTTCGTTTTATTTCAACAAGGGCTGTGATTATCACCGTATCAAATTGATTTTATACGTGTGAGTTCCATATTTGTATACATTAGTTTGATTTAAGTTGTAAAACATGTGGAGACTAAGTATGACCGATTAACATGAGTAGGTAGGTACGTTAATAAAATTGAAATTTATGGTATTTTGAAAAAATAAAATAACTGTATCATCACGCTATTTTTCCCATTTCTGAGTGTGTGGCAAGTACTATAGTTATTTTGACTTATTATGGGATGGCTAGCACAGTGGTATGAAGTCGGCCTGTGGATCCTGAGGTCCCTGGTTCGATTCCCACAGGCGACAAATTTTCATAATTTGAAAAAGCTATCCCTGTGGCTCCTCCACCATTAACATGTGATTTGCCGACTGGTAACCGCACTTCACGCGCAAAATATATCACTTACCGAGATCTGCTTTAGCAGAGTGCCACACCCAGTAATGAGTAGAAGGCGTGATGATATATTTATTTATTTATTTAAGTATATTTCCCATCCGTCATATTATCTCCCCAAAAGATTATGTTAGAAATTATATTTATGGAGTAGTGGCTCAATGGTATCGAGTCGGTCTGTGGATCCTGAGAACCCCGGTACGATTCCCAGAAACGACAAACAATTTTCACCAAATTAAAAAAAAATTACCCCCACCACTAACATCTTTGGAGGCTGTGATTTGACGGCTGGTAATCACACTTCACGCGCATAAATATATCACTTACCGAGATCTGCTTCGGCAGAGTGCCACACCCAGTAATGGGTAAAAGGCGGGATGATATATTTATATTTTATATTTTCAAAGTCCGATATGTATCTGCCAAGTATTCCGATTTTGACAAATTTTGTTTTTGTTTAATAATATATGAAAGTTTATGAATGTCTTAATAAGTAAATAATTGTTGCTGAACAAAAATTTGCAGTTCAAAAGTATTATTTAATTTTGGGTGTAGCATCTGCTTGTTATGTTGTTGTGTTAGATATTATCAGTTCTCAAATTACAGAAACCATTATAACAGAAAATTATGGTTATAATACCTGCCAAATTTTATTACATCGTCAAATGCTCAAAAAAGGAAATTATAAACATTACTTGCCTGTGTTTATTGTATTAAACGTGAACCATAAAAGTGCGTAAGATTATAAAGTCATTATTTTAAGAAACTGGAACAAAACATCAAAGAAAAAAGTCTAATTATATCCTGCGACCCATGACAATTCACAACTACAAAGACTGTTCACAAAAGTATCTTTCCGCTATCAAAAGCCCAAAAAACAGCTCAATAAAAACAACAAAGCCATCAAGTTTTAGAAATGTCATCCGTTCCGAAGACCAGTCACCAAGCGAGTAGTTAATCTCTGCATCTTCACATAACCTCAACATTCTAACGAAGCACGCGCCCAGCGCGCCCTGTAACAATGTAACAGCTTTACATGGTGTAATTACAAGGCAAGGAGACACGTGAGAGGCTTGTAATGTTCGTAGACGTTCACAACATCTACATAAACAAATTCATAAGTCAGAGTTGCCGTAGCGCGGTCGTTCGGCGCATGTAATGGCTGCCAAGTTGCGCGTGCGTGCCAGATAGTGAGGTTATGTATGTGGTACCTATGCGGAGTTGCTTGTAATCAGCGCAAGCGAACGAACGAGAAAACGCAGCTCTAGGGTAGAGCATGGGTATGGGATTATCGTGATGATGTTCTTTGTAGAATGTACGGAGGTTCTTTACTGTTGGTTGGTTTGTTGTTCCATGGGAAATGTAATGTAAGAGTTTTGGACGGTGGTGACGAGATAGAAAATTAATTGGGGATCAGTTGACACCGGCAAGATGTTTTGTCTTGTAAGGATAAAATTACAAGTTCAATTTCAAAATTCAAACACTTTTAATTGTTATCACAACGATATGTATCACATTTCATTATCACATATAATAAGCTTGTTTTATCGTTCGTTTTCTTTAACGTGGAACATAGGATTTGCAATTTTCATAGCACTAAATGACAGAAATGTAAAAGAGAGTTCCATTTAAAATAGAACATAGGCTGTTATTATCAAGTAAATTTACCTTATTAGTACTTTTTAATAACCTAAATAATAAATAATCGATTATCTGACAAAGTGGCAATTATAGCTGTATACCACTTAAATCAATTCAGATAAATTCGACACATGACTAAAAGAACCGAATTAAGTAAATTTATGCACTTATTGTGGTGAATTACTTTAAAGTAAATTAGAATATATTATTCTAGTACTGGAAATAAAGTCTGCGAAGTAATCCAGCGATATAAATAAGTGATCTGGTTCAGTAAATGTAAGTTAGATCTGATTTAAATAAATAAAATAAATGGGCGTAGCACTCTGCCGGAGCAGATCTCGGTAAGTTATATATTTATGCGCGTGAAGTGCGGTTACCAGCCGTGAAATCACGGCCCCCAAATATGTTAGTGGAGGGGGAGCCACAGAAGTAATTTTAATGTGGTGAAAATTGTTTGTCGGCAGTAACAAAATACGGACCACTTTTTATAAGTAGTTATAAATGGACCACTTTTCACTAAAATGGTATATTAAAACGGTCTCTAAATTGCAAAAAAAAAAATATACTGTTCACGTCATTCACGTGGTAATGGCACAGTGGTATCAAGTCGGCCTGTGGATCCAAAGAACCCTGGTTCGATCCCCACAGCCGACAAAATATTTTCACCAATTTAAAATTACCCATGTGGCTTCCCCACCACTAACATCTTTGACGGCTCGTAACTGCACTTCTCGCGGATAAATATATCACTTACCGAGATCTGCTTCGGCAGAGTGCCACACCCAATAATGGGTAAAAGGCGTGATGATAAATTTATTTATTTATTTTACGTCATTCACGAAAAGTGTTTGACGTATTCAGAATGTCGTCTGCTTCGGCTATCAACTCAGCCGACAAGTTCATTCTTCGATACGCTAAATATTCATTTCACGGCATATTATACAAATAACAGTGAATATTACTGTTTATTTAATACATTAATTTATTTTCTCCACACCTTCCTCCATTCCATTAAGCACTATAAACTTTCATTAAATAATACCAAGATATAAAAACAAAATTCAAGCCCTCAAATCATCCGTGTTTGTTTATTTACACTCGCATGAGATGATCTCGCACTTCTCACCGCTTATGACAATATTTACACAGGTTCCATTCTCACCTGGTGTCAGCTTGAGCCTCAGCTTTAGCTGGAGAATCACCTCCAACCTCCGCACCGTGCCGAGCAATAAGAACATCAAACACAACCACGTTCGTTCGTTCGTTCGTTCGTTGTAGTCGGTGCAGACCGGTCGCACTTGTTTATTTTCAAAACAGTTGCTTTCCACCTAGTTACGCTTGGGGAAACACTTGCGCGATGTTGGTATTGGTGCACGGTCCACCACCGGAGTTCTAGATCATGTAATGTTGATGCTGAGTCAATATTGTTTTTGGAAAGAAATTGTTACGGAAATATTGGAATGATTTATGTTTGAAGATCTGTTAGGTTTGGAACTGTATTAATGAATGATACCTATGTATTTTTTAATAGTTTTAGGCTCCTAGGATACCTATCAGAGCTGGGTAGTAGCTAGCTACTTTTGTAGCTTAGCTACTAGCTTAGCTACGTTTACCTTAGCTGTAGCTGTAGCTTAGCTAAATGTGAAAAAATATAGCTGTAGCTTGTAGCGAACTATGTTTTTCAATTAGCTTAAAAATATTGTTATAACAACTGAAGCTACTTTTAAAACTACTTTTTGTAGCTTAAAGCTACCACTGTTCATTAAGAAATACCTATTAATTTTTGTTTTGTATTTGAATTGTACCTTCTTTGTTGTTTTCTATAACTGTAGGATAACAAGTTATTATATAGTTTATTATATTTTTCAATTGTTCTTAACCTATCCTACTTTTGTATTAAATATTAGATGAACTAAACATTGACTGTTTAGGAGTATAAAAATTATAGCATAAAAAATTAACAGTACATTTGTCCATTTGCGATTTTTGGTATTTATGTACATAATAGTAAATTAACAGTCATTATAACAAAAGACTGATCAACTGATGACAATGGCAAATTTAAGTAATTCACAATAATTGAAAAAAGTAGTTTTAAAATTTAACAGCTACTTTAACGAAAGCTTTTAGCTGTAGCTTAGCTATATTTTACAAAATGTAGTTTATAGCTGTAGCTTAGCTACTTTTTTAAAGAATAGCTGTAGCTGTAGCTTAGCTACTTTTTTTAAGTAGCTTGCCCAGCTCTGATACCTATGTAATACTTTATTTATATCACAGAGTAAATAAATATACAGAGCGAATGTAAGCATGTTTGATGGGTGAGGGACGCGTTGCCATGAAGCGGAAGGGGTATCCACGAGAAAACGCGGGAGCACCATCTTGGTTTGCGCCACATTATCTAATATCTAATAGAAAATCACTGTATTTGTTTAACAGTATGTTACACATAGTATACACATGTACTAAAAACACAAAATGTTAATTAAAAACATAAGTAAACACTGAATATAATCACTTGTTATCACGCATGAAATTTCTGTCTGGCGCAAACCAAGATGGCTACTTCAAAACTAAGTGGCTACAATTGTAAACAACACCCGCCCTCTGTTGTTTTATTTCCTCTGTGATTTATATCCTCTACATATACGTTCGTACATCAGTTGTAACTTTCATATCTGTCTCATGCAGAATATATAATGTTAATGCTGGGTTGCATGAAAGTTTTATCGGTTCATTAGAAACTAACGGTTCAATAAGTTTCAGAAAATCATTATTGAAACTGTTGCTAGATAAACAGTTCTTTAACTAAAGAGCTCTTTACTTTTTTCTTGCAACCCAGGATTAGAGATTTTAAATTTGACTCGTTATACAAGAAATAGATGATAGATCTCAATATGAATTAAAAATGATATACAGAATGTTCAGATTAAACAAATTAAACAGAAATTGGAATACTTGTTAATTTGTTTTGTCTAATTTAACCGAAATTTTAGCTATTATAGTTTTCAAGATCTGAACTCAATTAATAAAAATAGGGAGCATACATTTTACTTTCCAAACATTTGTCCCGATCTGATGTAGTTTTTAGTAGATTAAATTATAATCTTAGAAGCCGAATGAGATTCTGCAACACAACAACAGATTTGTTATATTTTAAAATTTTATTTTAAATGTCATAATTTATTAATATAAAAGAATAATAATAGAATAATTTTATTATGACAGCAAAATTAGTATTTTTACCCATTTTTAATATTCTATATTATAGTAAAGATAAAATAAATATAAATAAATAAATATATCATCACGCCTTTTACCCATTATTGGGTCTGGCACTCTGCCGAAGCAGATCTCGGTAAGTGATATATTTATGCGCGTGAAGTGCGGTTACCAGCCGTCAAATCACGGCCCCCAAAGATGTTAATGGTGGGGAAGCCACAGGGGTAATTTTAAATTGGTGAAAATTTTTTGTCGGCTGTGGGGATCGAACCAGGGTTCCTAGGATGCACAGGCCGACTTGATACCACTGAGCCATTACCTCATATAGTAAAGATAATCTCAATATATGACATATTTTTACACCCTAAGCATAGTTACCAATTATAATATTGTAGCCCTACTTAAGGTCAAATTCATAGTCGTGACTCATCCTCACCTCATCCTCACCTCACACTCAATGTCGAAGTAACTAAGGCAACTAACTCAAACCTTTAATGGGCCTTTCAAGACATTTTTGAATTTTTTATATATTAATCTACGTAATAAAATAATTATACCCAAATTTTTTATTTTTTTTTAAACTTGTATTAAGCATGATAAAAATATTTAAACTTTCGAAACAAACGAATATGACGTAGTTGCATCTTAGCTTAAAGAGAGACAGATAAGACAGAGATAAATAACACGTAACTTGTCGTTGTCAGTAGAATCCTCAGACAAAACATAACTAGACGGATAACATCGGCGTTTGTTGTGAAGCAGAAAGGGATAGAATAACTGGTTGGTGAGGCGGGTGCGCGGCAAGGAGCAACTTGCATAACATCAAAGTGTACTCGCTCCTTGCCGCGCATCCGGCGGACCCTCAAGTTATTCCATTCCTCTCTGCTTCAAAACACTGCATTGACTTGAATACGGCATAATTCGTCTAGTATTATACGTCATTGGTAGAATCGTAGAATGCTGAATGCTTATTTCTTCTTCGTCTTCTTGAGCACCGACAAACGTTTCAGACAAAGCTCTGTGATTGGCTTAATGCAACTACGTCATTGTAATATAGCAGTGCGAACGTTTTAAATTATTCAACTTTAACTTTCATATTTCAGCAATAAAGATATCATTTATGGTATGATTTTATATTGTAGTAAATATGATGTACGGTCAAGAATTTATTTTAATAAATATATATTAAAAAGCTCTACCACTTGAATCCCCCATTATGTCAAATTCAAATATATAAAATAAAATAGAATTCTAGTTTGATAACCTGTTATTATCAAACTTTATTTCACCTTTATTTATAAAAATGGTTATTTTCAAGAACACCAAATTGGGCAAACTTTAAAATTAATCATGAGATGTCATGTTGATAGTGACGAGGTTTGCCAACTAAACAGGGTAGCCAACTGAATAATTTTTATCAATCATTTATATCGTAGTCACTTGGTATAAATGATTAAGACAACAATATTGATAGGCTTTTCGACTGCCTGCCTAAATTTCTAGGATATCTATCGACTTAATGTAGTCGTCTACCCATCCCACTATCTGATTTTTAATTACATACATTTATAAAATTCTAATTAAATAATTAAAATGAAATAACTTAATCCGTCGATCTTTAATACAACACAAGTTTGAAGACACTCAACTGCAATGAAAGTCTAATCTTAAAAAGAATCAAATCACCACCCACATGCGAGAGAATGTGCTTACCAGCGCCTACTACGTGCTATCTATCGACAACTTGATTCAGTCACTGCCTCCTACTCCTACCTCAGCTACAGAACAGATCCGCATCCGAAGATCCTATCTGCTAACTGGAGAGAAGCGAGGCCTCTAATCAAGATTGCGCGCGTTATACGTACTAGTTTCCTTTACGTCTCATATTGGTTTATTGAGCCTAACTACATGTAATTATCCACAGATAACAACTGAATCAACAACGAAAAATATATAGGTGGTTTATAATTTTATCGGAATTTTCTAAATTTACTGTAGGGGACTTTTTTCTAACATATCGAATTTAAAACTTGAATATCTGGATGACTGAACTTTGCTCGGGAAATAACGGAGATGGTTTTCATAACTTTAATAGCTATTTCCATAACAAGTGCGCGAATGGTACAAATGATGTCTTCGTGCACGAATTTTGTACAATGCATTTTGTAACGAGCAAATATTATATAATCGACATTGAAGAAATTGATTATATTTGAAGCGTGAATTTATATTGACAGTTAAGTATGCCATGAATTGACATTTGTTATTTGAAAACAAATTGTTTATTTTTTCTCGTAAAGTTTGTTAAAATATGTTTGTTTGCTGACGTTATAAACTAACGTTTCTATTTCTTTTATAAACTCCTTAAAATGTGTGTATATAAGTACAATTAGCGTTTTAATAGTAAAACTTTAAAAACTTAAAAAATGAGTGTCTTTTTCAATTGCTTTGGGTACTAAACTCCATTCCCTGTATGAAAACGATCACGTCATATGTGAACGAGGTTATCATAGATACGATGAAATATATCTATCTTTTTTTATTAATATTCGTACGTATGCGAGTGGCATTAACGTATGTCTTAATAAGTGAAGACACACGTTTCATGTTTTTTCATATTCTATCACATTAATTATTTTAATGAAAACGTATGACAGTTCTTACTAATACAAAAATGTATATTTACTTTGTTCACATTTGTTTATAAAATAAAAAAGAGACCTATGGCTATGATTTTGTTAATTTCTCGCCTGTTATTTCTAAGTTCGTGACATTTTTGATACATAAATAAAGACTGAGAAATAAGAAATGGGTTATAAAATTTTGGGTAATCAAATGCAGAAATGCGTTTGTCATCTTAACGATTATTTTGCGCTGGAGTTGGATAATCGAGGATCTTTAACTAATTTAACTGTAGTACAAGAGGTAATGTGCATTATATTTTGTATTTTCATATATTATTTATTTATATATAATAATAATACATATGAAAATGTACATATATTTCTTTGAGTTTTATTTTACAAAATTACATATTTCAATAAGGTAGGTAATACCTATATTTCGTAGGATAAGATAAATTGTTATTTGGTTATTATTTAATATATGCAGTATTTGGTTTCATTTGTAAACTAATTAAATTTTATACAGTAATAAATATTTTAATCTGACATTTAAATTTTAGGTTATGTTTTAAAAATGTCAATCCAATACTAATGTAAACGTTTTAAGTACAAAATCTTGAATCACATGGATACCGAATGTGACGTAATAGTTTTCATACAGGGAATGGAGTTTAGTGCACAAAATTATGCTTTCCATCGGTTTCCAAGGTAATGGAAACCTTATTTTGAATGATGCGAGTACAAAAATGTTTTGCTTTCCAACATCTTGTGCTTGTTGTGACGTAAGATAACCGTACAGTCCTGGGTTTGATTCTACCAGCCGGCAAGTATGTATGTCGTTAAAAATACAGTAATACCTAGCATTTCACATAACTGGAACTAATAAAATAAATATAAAGCTATTCAAAATTAAATGTTAAAATTTACAATTCTCAGAAACAATCATTTGAAATGTATATACTTCTTTCTTCACGTAATGTGTAAAAAAAGCTAATTGAGAAGTCTGTTTAAGTTGTCTAATGATCCTTAATTAATAATATCTGAAAGACCGAGCATCGTTCAGGAAATGACGAGAGATGGGAAGTTTAAAAAGAAAAGTGAAAAACCATGAAATAGATAAAAGAATCAACTTTTCTCCACATTTTCTTTCAAAGTTTCGCTCAAATCTCGAAAACGGTTGGTGATATCGTATTAATTTAGGTCTTAATAAATTTCTAATAACGAATTATATAGCCGTAAAGTACTCAAACGCCTATATTTTGAATAATTAAATTGTCATTAATTTTATTTTCAATTTTCTTTCAAAATGACATACTAAATTCATTTTCTGGAAGATGAGACCTAACTAGATCATTTTCTGATGCAAAAAAAAACACATTAGAATTCTTAATTTCATCAAAATCATTAGAGCTGATTCTGAGATCGTTGACAAATTCAGACAGACAGATAGACAGATAAAATTTTGCTCTAAATACACAAATAACTAATATATAAAAATTAAAGTGTGCACATGGGGTGGCTAGCTCAGTGGTATGAAGTCGGCCTATGGATCCTGAGAACCCTGGTTCGATTCCCACAGGCGACAAACTATTATCATAATTTCAAAAACTACCCCTGTGGCTCACCACTAACATCTTTGGGGGCCGTGATTAGACGACTGGTAACCGCACTTCACGCGCAAAATATATCACTTACCGAGATCTGCTTGGGCAGAGTGCCACACCCAGTAATGGGGAGAAGGCGTGATGATACATTTATATTTACTTTTTTTAAAGTGTGCACCTCGAACAGAAAGCGTCCATTAGACTACTTTCTGCTCTGGGTACACAAAATAACTATTATCATATTTCATAATCGTTAGGAAATAATAGACAATCTGTTGTTATAAAAATAAAATAATATTATTTGCTATTTCTTACTACAGAAGATCTTTGACGACGATTTGTATTCTTCCCTGATCAATAATCATTTCGAGTACATCAGCTGCACATGAATCAGTGGTGAAATCAGTTATTGACATCAGTTGCTGCTGACAACTTATTGAAATGTTGAGTGCAGGCTGACACGTCAAGCGGACAACGAACGTTTAAAAATACAACGCGAGGACGAGAGGCATTTCCTGTCATGGCAGGAGACAAGTGCCCGAGTGCGTACAGATCCGTAACCCGTACTTTTTATTTCAGTTGTGTTATTATTTCTGATTCACTAACCACAAATTCGAATAGCTTATCAAGATGTGATTAATGGAGTATGGTAGTTTTATTTGGTAGATTTTTGCGGTGTGTGATAATTCGTGCAGAACAGAAACTTACCGAATTGGTTGATGGTGTGCAATCCGAAGAAAGAAACAAGAACAATGAATGTTGGTGTTTGCTTACCTGGAACAAAAAAATGTTTGTATTAATTTAGTGTTTTTTTGAAGTATAAAGCCTCATTCACAACACGAAATTAGTAGTTAGTGTTAGTGGTTATAGTTAGTAGTTACAGATTAAAATACATCGTTCACAGTGTCCCAAATTAATGATTTCGAATTTATGTTTCTGCCGGTAATGTAGTGCACATTTTTGAAAATTATAGATATTACAAGAAATTATAATAGATGTCACAGTTGTCAACTTAAAATTTTGACAAATAGTTACAGTTTTGATTGTTTGAGTTTTGATATTTTGTCTGTAGTTCTGATTTGGTAGAACTGGTTTGCTTCTATTTTTCTTTAAAATTGGTCCTACAAGTGCTAACAACAAATCAAATTGAGCTATGGTCATTCTGGTGTAATTAAAGAACATGTCATCATATGACCTCATTTCTTGGATCAAATTATCCCAGTCTCCCTGATTTGTTCGGTTTTGGTTGATTGGGCGAACCCACCATCTTCTATTTGTTTTTTTATTTCTTTTCATTTGCACAATTAAAGTTGCAAGTAACAATTTTTTTTATTGTGCTTCGATTCATTTTCGTTACATAAAATTCAAACTGAGAAAACCAACTGTCACTTTACTCCTCGTTTTTGATTGGCTGTGCCGTTAACCACTAACTAAAAGTTTGAAGTTTACAAACTTCTACGCTAACCACGATTAGCGTAGACCTGCGCTGGGCTAAGTTCGTTGTTGTGACCGCTACTAGAGGAATACATATGTCAAACTTCTAACGTTAACCATAACTACTAACACTAACCACTAATTTCGTGTTGTGAATGGGGCTTTAGACCTTGATATTGTGCAGAGCTGGGCAGTAGCTAGCTACTTTTGTAGCTTAGCTACGTTTACCATAGCTGTAGCTGTAGTTTAGCTAAATGTGAAAAAATATAGCTGTAGCTTGTAGCGAGCTATGTTTTTTTTTCTATCAGCTTAAAAATATTGTTATAACAACTGAAGCTATTTTTAAAGCAACTTTTTGTAGTTTAAAGCTACTTTTTGTAGGCTAAAGCTACTTTTTGTAGCTTAAAGCTACCATTGTTCATTAAGAAATACCTATTAATTTTTGTTTTGTATTTGAATTGAACCTTCTTTATTGTTTTCTATAACTGTAGGATAACAAGTTATTATATAGTTTAAAATCTATTAACATATTTAATTTTTCACTTGTTCTTAACCTATCCTACTTTTGTATTAAATATTAGATGAACTAAACATTGACTGTTTAGGAGTCTTCTGTTAATGTGACTGTTAATTTATCCCGATATAAATAAGAATTATAGCATAACAAATTAACAGTACATTTGGCCATTTGAGATTTTTTATATTTATTAACAGTCATTGTAACAAAAGACTGATCAACTTTAATGAATTCACAATAATTGAAAAAAGTAGCTTTAAAATTTAATAGCTACTTTAATGAAAGCTTTTAGCTATAGCTTAGCTATATTTTACAAAATGTAGCTTATAGCTGTAGATCAGCTACTTTTTTAAAGAATAGCTGTAGATGTAGCTTAGCTACTTTTTATGTAGCTTGCCCAGCTCTGGTATTGTGTTAATAATTTTCTATCAAACAAAGAAAATGATTAGAATTTTATATCTAAAAATTTCAGATAAAATTTGAGTATTGCGAAATGTCGACGCCAAATCTGTAACACAAATAACTAAGAATAGCAATTACTAGGACCCCCGATCAACTAATGAAATTTTTATCAAAAGATCATGTTAGTAATTGCTACCTGTATACTTGGAAATTTTTGTAAAACAATAAACATTGAAGTATGTCTTAAATAAATAGTGATATTGACATTGGAATTAAGTTTTTGCAAATTAAAAAGTGTCTACCTAATATAAATTACTTAATTTTTAATTCCACAAATACAGAAATTATTTAGATTAGTTCAAGGAAATCAATGGGGTAGGAGGCTTAGTGGTTGGCCTATGGGTTCGATTCCCACAGCCGACAAACAATTTTCACGACACTAAAACTACCACTGTGGTTCCCTATCCACTTACATCTTTGGGGCGCGTGATTTAACGGCTGGTAACCGCACTTCACGCGCATAAATATATCACTTACCGAGATCTGCTCCAGCAGAATGCCACACTCAGTAATTGGTAAAAGCAGTGGCGTACCTAGAGGAGGGCGGTCCACACCGGGCGGCACATATTTTGAGGCGGCATTTTCTATATTAAGTTTTAGTTGCAAAAAACTTGTTCACTTCATAAGGTTACTATTCGATTTCTACGAATTATGAATTACTATATAATTTCGAATATTTTTCTTCATCGTCAAGTCAATGTTGGGTTGAAAATATTATCTCGAAAAATTCCTTTATTACTGCCTAATTTAAATATGCCATCCAATGGTAAAAAAGTTCCCCACCTATAGTTTGTCTTAATTACAATTATTTATTTATGTTTATTAATTTAATGGAGCAATGGCTCAGTGGTTTCGAGTTGGCCTGTGGATCCTGAGAATCCTGGTTCGATTTCCACAGCCGACAAACAATTTTCACCAAATTAAAATTACCTCTGTGGCTCCCTTACCACTAATATCTTTGGGGGCCGTGATTTGACGGCTGGTAGCCGCACTTCACGCACATAAATATATCACTTACCGAAATCTGCTTTGGCAGAGTGCCACACCCAGTAATGGGTAAAAATTGTTTTGATATATTTATTTTATATTAATTTTTTTAATTTATAAAAACCACCATTTGATTGTCTTAGAAAGGGCGGCAAATTGGAGACCGCCCTGGGCGGCAAAAGTTCTAGGTACGTCACTGGGTAAAAGGCGTGATAATATATTTATTTATTTTATTTTATGGGGTGGCTAGCTCAGTGGTATGAAGTCGGCCTGCGGTTCCTGAGAACCCTGGTTCGATTCCCACAGGCGACAAACAATTTTCATAATTTCAAAAGCTACCCTTACCATTAACATCTTTGGGGCCGTGATTTGACGACTGGTAACTGCACTTCACGCGCAAAATATATCACTTACCGAGATCTGCTTCGACAGAGTGCCACACCCAGTAATGGGTAGAAGGCGTGATGATATTTTTTTTTATATATATTTTATCACATCACTTGCGGTTATACTTTTCCTAATATAAAATAGAAACATTTTCATTCACATCACTTTGTATAAAGTGAATAGTAATTTCAGATTACTCTGATGTATGTAACTTGTATTTACTAAAGTAGATAAAATATAATTATATGATTTAAACTTCAACATTTATTTAAATACCATATCTAAACGGACATTCAATGCACTCATACCACATTATCTACTATCAAGTATAAAATCATTTTCTATTCCATCCATTATCAATGTGAAAGCGTAAACCTCGGCGTAAACTACAAACAAATAAAAAAATATTCCAAAAAAATCATAATACGCACCATAACTTACACCAACAAACAAAACAACACTTCGAAAACCAGAGCGTTCATTTCCAAGAAGGTAAAACTATCGAGGAAAACGTTCGTCACATCAGGTGTCAAGCTCAGGTCCTCTAACAAAAGTTAAACGCATAATGTATGGTTTTCTAGCTCGTCAGCGGGACATTGGAGATTCGATACGAGCTGGCTACGTTTGTGACAGCTTTACAAGCCGTGTGCCAGATCCTTGGGCCGCCCCGCCCCGCATGTCAACGGGCGGAATGAGGGAAATGACCATCCCTGAACGGTGAGTTTCACGCGCTGTGCGAAGGCTTCACACTTGCCAAACGATCAATGCGACACCTTCTACGCTTCTAATTCTTCATGATTGATACTTTTGTATGAGGGTTTACACAAAAGTGACTTGAATATGTGTCGATTATAGTGGATATTATAATGAGATAAAGAGAAATGGGAAGAAGAGTAAACGAACATCTAGAACTTAAAGTTAAAGAAAAGGGATTTTCAACTAAATCAACAGTCGGGTTTATTATATAAAATTAGTCGTGAGACATCATTTATTTTATCAATTATGTTATGTGATAGGTTGTGACCGGGTCTAAAAAAATGGGAAATCCGGATTCAATATCTACTACGTCATAAACTTTTTACCGTAATAATAATCTCCGTCTGTGACTTTATAACTGAGTATAAAAAACAGGACGTATTTTAAAAAATATGTACCTATTGGGAGTTTTAAAAAAAGTGGCAAAAATTGGAAGTACTACAAAGGTACAGTTTACTACTAACCTAATAACTAATAAACAAATGTATGATAATAGAACTAATATTTACAATAAAGAATATAATAAAACTATAATTAACTAATATTATACTTAGAGAACTAATTTCTATTAAAAGAACCTGTGACCCATATACTTAAATTTGACCTAAAAGTTAAACGATAAACTAATACTAAAACTACAACTATCGACAACACAGAACTATATTTTATATAAATGAATAAAAACTACTAAATATTAGCAAATAAAAAATAAAACAAAAAACAAAAAAATATAGGTGATACGAGTAGCAATGGTAAGCTTATGGAGACCAATTGAAAGTATAACTTTGTTTCAAGTTTGACATATCGTGATCAACGCCATCTCTAAGTAATTGAATATTCTAATAAGCAGGTATATGAAAAATTATAAACGAAATAAGAAAATCTTGTAAAGTTTACTTAATTATCTTTTCCAACAACTGTGCGATTTCTTTGTTATTACGTAACAATTATTGCCTTGGTTACGTATGGAAAGTAGACAAATGCAGACCACGTGCGTTTCTGTAAGCAAAGAAACACTAGTGTCGAAAGTAATTTGTACTTTATACAATTTTCAAAAGAAAATATAAGTAAGAGCGATTTAAATTTCGCACCAGCCACGGAATTTCATATTTTAAGCACATACGCTTGTGGAAGAAGAAGAAATATGCAGTAATATATTTTGACGTTTATAAATATAACCTTAAACTGCAGTATATCTAATCTGTATACATCACATTGAGCAGATCATTATTAAATATGATGATTAATAAAAATAACCGAACAAAGTAAAATATATCGATAAATGGTTTTATTTAAAGAGTAAGTAAAATACATAATATTGATTGTTTGTGTATATTAATAACACGTTGTTATAGTTGCTTATATAGACATAATTTGAAGTGGAAACTGTTATACTATCTAAAGAAACATTGATTTCTTCCGTACCTGTTCATATTATTAACAGTAATATTATTGACAACAATTTCGGAGGTTTTAGAAGTACCAGCAGCTGACATGATAAATACGGTATAGACTTGATTGTATAACAAGAGATAGCATTACCGCAGCTAACTCTCTCTTACAAAACAGCGACGAAAGACTATGTCGAAAGTATGAAGTCTGCAAACTTTCTGTTTATGCGCAGCGACAAAGACAAAGACTAAGACTAAAACAGTAGCTGGAAACGCTCAGCTGTATTCAAATATGACAAACTCTCAAGGTTATGGAGAAAAACTCAAACTAAGACTATGTTAAGACGTGGAAACAAGGCTTTACTCCACGAAGTAAGGTTCAAAGTTCATAATTCACTGTCTTCACCAAAATATCCATTTGTACAATTACAGATCTCAGTTGTTCTGTAAACTGTACCTCCCAACAATACAAATAAATTTCTAACATTAAAGTGAAAGTCCTATTACCAGCAACAACATCATTATCCATTAAATAACTCACTCCAACAGCCCCAATTTCATAAAAATTCGACATTTCCTGTTGAATGCCTCTGCAAAGAACCCCTACCACACTTTCACCCCAGGGATGCAACGCAAACTGCAAACCTGCGAACTACTTTTGTATACATCCCTCTTGTCCACGGGGTGGTTAGAAGATGAGGCAGCGCACAATACAATAGACACACAATAATCACACGTCATGAAAACCGTTCCTGGCGATCCCTGTCCTAGTTGAAAACATAATTACGCGGCGAGGAAGAGAACAGAAAGGCTCGGGACACAATGCATGAATCAGTAGAACTGGTTGGAATTGAGGCAGATAAAATATGTGACTTCTGACTGTGCGGCTATTTCGAGGTTAGGTTTTAGGGTAGAAAAGGGAGCGAACAAGTTGTTTAGGAGCTATTGTGTCAGTCGGAATTTCTCTGTTTGAAATGAAAGCAGATTATTAGAATTATATCTTTATCTTTACGTAGACTAGAAAGACTGGTGAGAATGAACGATTTTGTGTTCTGTACGCCAAATTATATTTCCAAAATTGGTCAAGGTTTAAATTTGATCAGGTATTATTTATCAAGATAGGTTCAGGTTTTCTTTAAAAATATTATTTTTCCTACAACTGTGCGATTTCTTTGTTATTACGTAACTATTATTGTCTTGGTTACGGGTGGAAAGGAGACAAATGCAGACCAAGTGCGTTTCTGTAAGCAAAGAAACACTAGTGCGGAAAATAATTTGTTACGCAACTGTCAAAAGAAAATTGTATTGAGAGCGATTTAAATTTCGCGCTGAGCGCGGAATTCATATTTTGGCTACAAACGCTTGTAGAAGAAGAAGATGCAGTGAGCCAGCGTTAGTAAATATCAGTAGTATATTTTGACGTTTATAAACATAACCTTAAATTGCGGTATATCTAATCTGTACACAATTAATAAAAAGAACCGAACAAAGTAAAATATATCAATAAATGGTTTTATTATAAGAGTAAGTGAAATACATAATATTTATTGTTTGTGTATATTATTAACACAGTTGTTACAGTAGCTTATATTGACATAATGTGAAGTGGAAACTTTTGTACTGTCTAAAGAAACATTGATTTCTTTCGTACCTGTTCATATTATTAATAGTAATATTATTGCATTTTCGGAGGCTTTAGAAGTACCAGCAGCAGGTTGATTGTCATTGTCGAAAATAGGTCCAACATAGCATGATCTGGGGCTTCAATTATCATTGGAGGTGTTTATGATAAAGAAAAATCACTCACTGTAGTATTCCAATCTAGACGATTTTGAAGAAATTGTCTTGAAATTAGTGAAATATTTTTAAATAACGTAGAACAAAGTGCAAGCAATCAACAAATAAACCATAGCAACGCCGTAAAACATCGTTCTCGTGTAATATCATTAAGAATTTATAAATTTTGACAATACTTTAGTGATTTTCTAAATCGTACAGTTGTAGGAAAAATGTTGTTTATAATACGTGTCGAAAAAGGTTACGTTAAATTCTGCATTTGCATGTAACAAGCCTTTTTCGGCACTTGTTATAAAAGTAACTATTACTTACAAAAATTTAATTCAATAAGTATGTAACACCGCGTCCAGGAACGAAATAATTTTTTTGTTTCGTTTCGGTTTAGCGTCAATAAGTAGTATATTACATAACAAGCATCGAAAGTGTAATATAACGTGCGAGTGTACAAATTGAAAAACGAGTAGCGTAGCGCCGAGTGATTTAAGTACACGAGCACAATTATCACACTTTCGAGCGAGTATATGCAGAAAACAGTAAAAATATGCATTTATTTATAAAATAAGTAAAATACACATGAAGGAAAGATCAAGATACCAATATGAAATTTTCATACAATCCTGACTCTACTTTTCACATTTTGAAGTGTAACCTTATTACTTTATGTAATACTATGAAATTAAAATACCTTATTTAGCTACTGGTTTATCGTAAATTCAGTTCAAGTTGTACTAATCCAATAATCCCAAGTACATAAATTTACATTGAAACACAAAATGTCAAGTAAAACAGTCTATATTGTATAAGACACTACAACACTATACTTCACGTCAGATACTGAGATTCTGCCGTTCGCGCAAGTCTGAACATTGTTTGGTAATTAATTTTATGCAAATATATTTAGTAAAAATGTTTGTTGAGTCATTATTGATTCCTTTAATTCTTTTTTTTCTAGAATGGGATTTTGTTCCATAATTGAAATATCAGGAATTAATGATAAAAATATAAAATATATATTGAATGCAAAAAAAAGTAAAAATTATGTTTTACTCCAGAAATATATGATTAAAAATATAGTGACATCACAAATATTAAAAAGTTCTCATTTAGCACTTTTTAATAAGAATTTGATGCTGTGTTCCATGCAAGTTTTATCGATTCATTAGCAACTAACGGTTCAATAAGTTTCAGAAAATCGCTATTGATACTATTGCTACATGAACAATTCTTTAACTAAAGAGCTCTTTGTTTTGAACTGTCAGTGGGTTCTGTCATATTTGTTTACTTTGGTTAGATGTTATTTTTCCGTACCATAAAATAAATAATCACAGTACAATACAAAAAACACTTTCTTTACAGCAAATAAAACCCCAAATATCTAAGATTAGAGAAGAGAAAAATATGAAAAATGAGGTATATATTTGATATGTGTTCTTACTTTCCACATTTTTGTGTAATGTCATCGTTATTTCAAACTGTTTGTCGTATGAATATGTTGTATATTTATTAAAATAATTTCTTTTCCTTTTCTTGGACTTTCAATAAATTTAGATTATTTCTTAAGATTTAAATACAAAATACAAAATTTAAAAAAATCATATCTCTTGTAATATACGAAATTTTAAATCCGTGTTTTCCCTGATCGTTATAGATTATCATGCAGTTTAATAAGATTTCAAAAAAGTGAATCTGGAGCCATTTTTATTTATTTTTGATTAAAAAATCAGCACTATTTAGAATCGAAGGGAAGTGAAAGAATGAGTATAAATTATTGCAAAATTAATCATAAAAACTTGAATTATTCTGTTATTACTCATTATAAGATATTAAAATAATTATGGCAACTTAAAAAATAAAGACATATTTTTAATAACAATTTATTTTTATTAGGTTGTTAGGTACTTTGTATTTTTCATTGATGCGTCACGAGCGTAATATACTATTATCGACGTGAGAGTATGCCAAGCTCAAAAAAATGTGAAATGATTGTAGGATCCGTATAAAGCGGCACTGCGATTAGAAATATTTTACTATTAGTGTTATACGTAATACATGAATTGCTTTGCCGACCAATACTAACTGTAATAGACCAGTGGAATAAATACAATTTCACAGTGACATGATTAAGTGAATTACTCTCCCTTACCTCTTTGGCATTCTCTCTTGTCAACGACAGTATATTGATATGAGGGCCGCTGTTTGATATTTCTGACGTAAATATCTTAGGTCGAAATGTATATAACCAAATATCAATTACTAAATTAGTATTAAACAAAGTCGTCTGCATCTACATAACAATTGTTTTGAATTCTACTCATTATCTCTTTAGATAGAGGATAAACTACAAGAAGTATGAGTACAAAATACTAATTCCCAATATTTACAATAAAAAATAGATTGTAATAAGTTTCCAGTTCTCCGAAAACCTTCTCGCTAAGCAAACAGAATTTAAATTTTGGATTACATTGCCAGGGAGACATAATTTGTGTTTATAAATAGAAATAATTTTCGCTTTTCAAGGAAACAATAGCTGCTTGGTATGTTCATGTTGTTGGTGTCTGGCTGGCTCACGCTGATAGACGTGCTGCAGTAGGTGTTGGAATAGAGACGTCATAAACAGTCTCGACTCTCGACTCTCCTGTCAGCCAATTAGACGCTGCATTTCCTGGAATCCGGAGTATCTGGCAAAGTTACGAGCTTCCTGATGGAGTGTACGATCCTACCTTCAGGTGATAAATATTTGGAAGGAATTTTGAGCATTGTAGAAAATTTTAAACTAAAGGGAGAGTAGATTTTTTGAAATATGATAATTCTATCAATATGTTTTTTTCTCAGAGAGAGATTTTAAAAAGTGATATATCCACTCGTAGATTAAAATAATTCATGTTGACAAAAATGAAATATGACATAATGACAAATGACCAAATGAAATACCTATACAAAATTTAAAATATTTGTGGGTTTCATATACAGGGTACTAAAGAAAAAGGGGTAAAAACTTTGAAGGCATACAGGATGTTCAATTTCGGTGTACCACCATTGCTATCTCAAGTAATATAAGAGCTACAATGTTGGTTAAATTAGCAATAAAATACCATTTTATAAGACTATTACAAAACTATTAACAATTTTTTTTTTCGACCTGTGGTTCACAAAATACTGACTGCAACTTTCTTATTTTAACTGGAAACCTATTTTTTTTTGTTTGCTTATTCGATTCAGTTTTTTTTTTCTGAATTCAATGACTATAAATTTCAATACCCTCACATTATAAATTTTTGACAAAAATGCATATTAAATTGACAATAATGTAATTCAAAACGCATAGGTAATAAACAAATGACTAATAAAATTTATTTATTTATTTATTTCACAAAATAGTTGTTTTGACATATTATAATTAATTAAACGAACGAAAATATTATGATTTGTTCATATGTTCCTGTTATAATATTTTATAGTAATTAAATTAAAATTGCCCCTGCAGCTCTTCCACCACTAACATCTTGGGAGACGTGATTTGACGGCTAGTACCACACTTCACACCCAGTAATGAAATAAAGGCGTGATGATATATTTATTTTATTTATGGGGTAGCTAGCTCAGTGGTATCAAGTCGGCCTGTGGATCCTGAGAACACTGGTTCGATTCCCACAGACGACAAACAATTTTCACCATTTTAAAATTACCCTTGTGGCTCCTCCACAACCAATATCTTTGGGGGCCGTGATTTGACGACTGGTAACCGCACTTCACGCGAAAAATATATCATTTACCGAGCTCTGCTTCGGCAGAGTGCCACGCCCAGTAATGGGTAGAAGGCGTGATGATATATTTATTTATATTTATTTTTATATTATGATATATTTATATTTTGATCCGGAGATACCGAGTTCGAATCCCATTCAAGCTAAATATACAGTGTGTTAAAACAAGAAATAAACATTATTTTATAAAATCGTTTTGCAAATTTATTTCAAGCATTTAGTCGGCGAAAGGCTTGTGGCTACTTGTGATTGATTATGTTGATTTTTTTATTTGATTCAATGTTTATTTCTTGTGATATTAGACCGTTTTTTACTTTTCTTTCAGAATCATGTCAAAACTTATTTTTGCGTTTAGAGCGTCATCTATTCCGAATTGGAAAAAAGTTTCAGATAAAATTAACTTATTTTTTTTCGCAGAATACGAATCTGTAATAAAAAATGGGGGTTCCCATTTAAGGTTTCAACTTTGCCCCCCGCCCCACCCCCTGGGGGTGGAGGTTGGGGTTTGTGTTTGGTGTGGTTAGATAGGTTTTTGCAAAATATGAAACACGTGTTTTTTGGTTTCTTGATTCGATGTGTTTTTCTCGAGATATTTCACCGTCCCGGAACTTTTTTAACACGCTGTATGTACTTGTAAACCAGGCTACGGCTCGATGACTGCGGACCCTGTACAATAATTAGAATTAAGTTTCTTTTGTACAGAGTAAAATACATAAATAAATAAATAAATATTTTTTATTTTGTAGTAACCGACGTTCAGAAATTTAAAAAAGAAATTGCAATAATCATAATAAATTATTATTGAAGTGCTAGTCTTGCTACTACTTGTAAAACCAATAAACAGTTTTACTATTCTATTCAATTTTAATTTTCTACTTCAGACTAACAAACGAATAAGGAAATAAACACGTTTCTCATTGGAGAACATTTGTATCTATCGAGTCGTGGCTAAGTTTACGTTTCCTAGCGTTCCACCGGAGACGAAGACCATTCAGACGACACGCGGTAACATTATTGCCATAAATTATAATTTAAATGGAAATATAAAAATTCCTATGTCGGTTGCGCGCGTCGTAATCTTCTGGTTAGATTTAGGACGTCCTAAACACTGGATTTATATTCTGTTAAAGTGTGGTCGTCTTGTATGTTCGAGGAATCTGAACTTTGGGCTGTATTTTATCTTTGATTAATTGTGTACACCCTGTGCTAGTTTTATTACAAGGTACAATTTAATTATTTCAAATAAAAAATAAGTTAACGACTCGAAAGAAACCTATTGGGACTTCTACGTTCTTAAACAGTTTTGTTTTTAACTAACACTATTTACTAACATATAGATACACTTATATATTATACACATTACAATTTTTAACCCATTTTTCGATGTATTGTCAAATTATTCCAGCGATTAAAATAAAAAAACATATAATGTTATGACCAAATAAATGGGATAGCACGAAAATGTGAAACATTCACTGAATATTTATGCTAGAGGTCGATAAAAATAGCCTATATCCTATATCCGAATCCGATTCGATCGATATATATATATATATATATATATATATATATATATATATATATATATATATATATATATATATCAGAGCTGGGCAGTAGCTAGCTACTAACTTAGCTACATTTACCTTAGCTGTAGCTGTAGCTCGTGGCGAGCTATGTTTTTTTTTCTATTAGTTTAAAAATATTATTATAACAACTGAAGCAACTTTTAAAGCTACTTTTTGTAGCTTAAAGCTACTTTTTGTAGCCCAAAGCTACCAATGTTCATTAAAAAATACCTATTAATTTTTGTTTTGTATTTGAATTGTACCTTCTTTATTGTTTTCTATAACTGTAGGATAACAAGTTATTATATAGTTTAAAATCTATTAACATATTTTATTTTTCACTTGTTCTTAACCTATCCTACTTTTGTATTAAATATTAGATGAACTAAACGTTGACTGTTTAGGAGTCTTCTGTTAATGTGACTGTTAATTTACTCCGATATAAATAAGAATTATAGCATAACAAATTAACAGTACATTTGTCCATTTGTAATTTTTTATATTTATTAACAGTCATTATAACAAAAGACTGATCAACTGATCATATGACAATCTCAAATTTAATAATTCACAATAATTGAAAACAGTAGTTTTAAAATTTAACAGCTTCTTTAATGAAAGCTTTTAGCTGTAGCTTAGCTATATTTTACAAAATGTAGCTTATAGCTTTAGCTCAGCTACTTTTTTTAAGTAGCTTGCCCAGCTCTGATATATATATATATATATATATATATATATATATATATATATATATATATATATATATATATATATATATATATATTTAATACAGATATTTTTAAAATTTGGTTCCATTTAAAAAGTCAAGTGTTATATCTCGAAAATGTACCGCAGAGAATAATATAGAGCTTTTTATGCTGCTATGTACCTATATCTTAAAAGTATGTATCTTTTTCATTTTAAGGATTTTTTTGTATCTCACACTATTTTTGAATTAAAAATATTTAAAGAAAATTGTCGATTTTATGTTTTTCACTTTTATTTTGTAACTTATACATTATTTTAGAAAAACCAATACATCATTAATATCGTTTCATAAAATGGCAGTACTTTCGTAATTTAACTTTTTATATTTTACCGTTCTCGAGATCCCGATATTTGCCAAAAATAATTACGTACGTATGTAGTTTTTATTAATATTATGAAAGATCTAGTTTTTAGGTGTACTAAGAGCGTAGTTTTATATATAAGTTGAAACCAGCCCATAGTACATTCAAAAATTGAGCTAATAGAACCAGGCGATTATGATTTTTTTTAAATTCGACTTTGGCCATGACTCTGAAGTTGGTATATACAGTTATTATTGGCCGAATTTTTCATGGTTGTGTTAAAAATATGATTATAAAATTTAATTTTAAAATAAACTTTTGTTTTAAATTAAAAACTGTATTGTTTCAAAATGTGTAAAAACAAGAAATACAGTATTTTAAAATGAAAATGAATATAGACTTATGTTTATTTCATGCAAATTTAGATAGGTATGTTTTATATTTAAAATTTATTACCTATAGTTTCCGTAGTTCCATAAATAAAACATAAACTAACAATTTTATTATTAGAATGCCAGTAAAACATTTTAGGGCAAATATTATAAACTTTCTACTCTATAAAAGTGAAGAGAAAATGTAGTTCACAAGTAAAAAGATAAAAGACAAATTATGACCAATAAAACAAAGAGGTATCATATTTTGACATCAATATAAAGTTTTTAGCGCCGTTTAAAAATTAAATAAAATTTCCCGTTATGTATCAAATATACCTATAATATAAAATATAATTTACTAGCTACTCAAGTCGTAATTTAAACCAGGATTTCTTAATCGCTGATATTATCGGTTTTATAAATAAAATATTTTAAAATTACTTTCAAAACAAGTTAATAACAAATTTTACGACAAGCGTTATAATGATGCTTGTTTTTGGTTATTAAGAAATTAATTTGTAATGACGATAATTCAAAAAAATTCCAAACAAACCTGTTGAGGACCTCTGCTGGCATCACATTACAGCATAAAACACACTAAACGATTTAATATCTATTTTAACAGAATCAGCCTGAGATTAAAATATTCTCTGAGCGTAAACCATTTTCATTAAAACCGAATAAATAAATAAACCAAATAAATTCATTGAACCTAGAATATGCATGAGAAGGTTTAAACGGTGTATGATTACAATATGAAAGGCATTAGTTAAATTTAAAATACGCATTTACATTTAAATAGATTAAAAATTTTATCGCCGGAGAAAAAAAGAAAAAGAAAAATAAATTAGTGAGAGGGGGTAGGTGGGTACAAGGCGCGTGTTCGGTGCAGGGAGGGATTGAAGGAATTTTAAGCGGGGCTGCTGTTGCTGCCGACGGCAGGGCCGGATAACGAGCCTTTTATGTTTTAATTTGCATCTGAATTAATGGAAATCGAGACACCTGAATACATTAGACGGATTAGTTATAGAAGAACTAAGGAGTTAGGGAGGCATACAGTCTAAAAGTGTGTTATTGTTTCATTCTTTAGATAGGAAAATTGGTTTAGTATCAGCCTGTCTCAATCATAATCTCAGAAATTAATTATGTACAGACAGGCAGCAATTAATGAAAACATTTCGTAACACTTATTAAAACAATTACATATTCAGAATACTGTAATACTACAGATCTCTGTAGATGAAATATTTCGTTTAATCAGAAAATTTAATTATTAGATGTAAACTTTTGTAGCAAAATAATTTGAGTTGAAGAGAACTATTCAATTTAAAAAATCTGGTGTGGGCACCACACGATTTTCGTATACACAGCATATTTAATATTTAGAATATATGATTGTTATATAATATTATTAAACATGTAATTTAGTTTTACAGTAATTCAGCATTTATCTGTTTGAAACATATAAAATATCAAATTTGTCTACGTATAATTTTTTAGTAATATTGACTACTTTATGTCTAACTTTTTCTGATGAGGCATATACAGGATGCCCGTTTTCGAGCCCAACCCTTGGTATCTCAAGAACTGTGAGATACGAAGTCGATTAAATTGAGTCGAAGTTATCAAATTTTAATGATGTATTTGTTTTCCGAAAAAAAGACATAGATAACTAGATAAAGCGAAAATTAAAATTTATGTTTTTTTGTTTCTATTGCTACAATGATTATTGAAATATATTATTAAATATATAAATTAGTTTTTCTCAAAATTAGACGCATATACAGGAAAATAACATTTTATGTTCCAAATATTTTTGCTAACATCTTTTATTTGAAACTTTTTTTCGTAACTGATTCCATTTCTGAAATAAATGGAATTTATTGTTTTGTGTGTCCAGTAAACTTCCTCTTTCGGTTTTTCAATTTCATTAACAAATCTTATCTCGTTCATGAGATATTGCACACTCGGACACACATCCATCCACACACACACACACACACACACAGACATCATTGAGAAAATGATCAAAACGGATTCAGTGAACCTCAAAACGATTTTTTTCACGATTTCAATACTTCCTTATACTGTGTACAAGAAAGTAAAAAGAGAAAAAAGAAGATATTCATAAAAACAACTAGTTAGTGTTATACAGCAATTTAATCAATTTTTATCACATTTAAATTACCCCTGTAGCTTCTCCCTCCCCACTAACATATTTGGGGGTCGTGATTTGGCTCCACGCGCATAAATATATCATGTACCGAAAGCTGCTATGATAGAGTGCCATATTTTATAGAGAAAAAGGTGTGATGATATATTTTTATTTTATTTCATTAGTTATTTATATACTAAGGATTGGAAGTAGTTGTTTGCATATTAGAGGCTAGAGATTGTAACACGAACGTAGCGAATACTGCAACTAATCGAGATACTTTCAACTATAATCATCATAACTTGACCGGTTTACACAATCAATAATTATTATGAAGAAATTTAAAAATCTTTTAAATATAACCACAATCGTAAAATTGAATAAAACCGTAAAAAATTCAAATGAATATCACATGTCAGCCAATCATCGATGAGGAAATATATTCCCTACACTGTGCAACGCTATAAAGTAATGGTAAGACAGAATCTTGAGGTATACACAAAAATTTTTTCTACGATCGAAAATTAAGATTAAGCAATTTTTATTCTAGTTAATAAAATGCAAAAAACTAAATTAAAAAAAATTACACTTGTCTACAAAAAGCTCCGATGCCAATAACAAAAGTCTGCAAAGAGCATCGTTGCCAATAGCAACGGTTTGCAATTCTTCACTTTCTATCCCCAAATGATGTTCAAAAAGCCTACTTGTTTACTGACAGTAGAAAAAAAAATTGTCTTTATTGACAGAAAATTATATTGTATATGTACAAAAATCATGGTATTTTGTTACATGTTTTACCGTCATTTGCAGCTGCAACTAAATTCTTATTGGAAAGATTGAATAAAATATTTCCAAATAAAAAAAGAGAATAAAAGATAACACTTCGATATAAAGAAAGCAAAAAAAAGATCAAAATAAAAGGAAACAACATGTTCTCTACAAAAGATAAATTCTTGTCAGCAATACTTCCTGACTAAGAATTCTCTGTAAAATTGAGAATAACGGTTGGTGTTTGTTGGATGTAGATTAAATAATAAGCTTAGGGTTATAATGTTCACTGTAAGATAAAAAAACCCAAATACACGAAAAATTAATTAAGTGAAAAATCAATTATTTGTAATAAATGCATTTGAATATTTTATATTATTTCAAAAGATCAGGTCCAATATTTTCATTTTTTTCAAAATAGATATTAACTGTATGAAACACAACTTGGTACTCCGATTTTGAATTTTAATTTTCAACAGTTCTTTAATTAATTAACTTAGTCACTTTATGTTGTGACTTTATAATTTTTTTTGTAAGCCTACGATTCATAATCATAATAGCTGAATAAACTTTAAACTATTATTAGTATTTATTATTATCAATAACATACTCGTACGTATAAAATATCCAAAACCTACTGACAGGTCCACCATTTATATATTTCTCGCTATCAAATGTTCCTAAATTATATTAGAGAAAAATGTTTCATTAAACGTGATAAATTAAGTTGTGTGTATTTAATATTTGAAGGATTTCTGAATAAATTAATTTGGAAACATTTGAGAGAAGGAAATATATATGCTAGACCTGTCAGTACATTTAATACAAGTAACATGTTTTGTATTACTATATATAATTCGAAAAATACTTGACATTTTATATAATCGTGTTGACGAGTTACAGACAAAAATATGTTATTAAATGAAATGCCTTATTCCGAATCATACAAAAAGTATTTTCAAGTTGAATATGAAAGGTTAATATTACCATATCAAATTAAAACTAAAAATAAACGATCTAATTAAAGTTTGCATTTGATTACCATGTTCATTTATGATTTCTTATATTAATACCTTCTCTATTTCGCAAATCCATCGTATGTGTATAATTTATCAAGTTTTTTTTGCCGGTATTGATGTCTTTCTTTCGAGATTTCTTTCTAAATGATTTTATATCTTTATTGTTCAAAAACTGTTATCAATTATTGATCTCTATGTTTATTTTGTTTACTTAGTATTTTCGCATTTTTAAAATGATTTGTTTCGTCCTGTTATTGGGCCATCATTTTGTTGGATAAGTGTTTTTAAATAAATAAATTTCACTCATAGCAAGCATGAATGCAGAAGGTATGGATTTGCAGAGGAAGAACGTAAATAATTTTCAAAACAAATGATTAAAAAATGAATACGGTGGGTGCAGTCCTAAAAATGATTATATAATTTCCGATGCAGAAGAAGATTAGGGCTAGGATAAACAACAACATTATATTGTGATATCAGAGAATTTAAAATCTCTGGAAGAAATCACGAATTAGATTACAAAAACGACTTTTTTCATAAATTTTCAATTCTATCTCGAAAACAATTAGTAATATCAAATTGATATTGAATATCTACATTTTCATGTATTTTCTCACTAATTCAAGTGGTAGAGCTTTTTAATATATATTTATTAAAATAAATTCTTGACCGTACATCATATTTAATACAATATAAAATCATACCATAAATTATATCTTTATTGCTGAAATATGAAAGTTAAAGTTGAATAATTCAAATCGCTCATTTGTATTTCGCACTGCCATATTGCAATTACGTAGTTGCATTAAGCCAATCACAGAACTTTGTCTGAAACGTTTGTCGGTGCTCAATTTTACTGAGAGGAAGACGAAGAAGAAATAAGCATTCAGCATTCTACGATTCTACCAATGACGTATAATACTAGACGAATTATGCCGTATACAAGTCAATGCAGTGTTGTGAAGCAGAAAGGGATGGAATAACTTTTGGGTCCGCCGGGTGCGCGACAAGGAGCGAGTACACTTTGATGTTATGCAAATTGCTCCTTACCACGCACCCGCCTCACCCACCAGTTATTCTATAAACAAGAATTGCTCGAATTGGAATATAGGTATAGGATAAACATAGCAGAGAACTAAGTTTTGTTTTTAGAAATTTCATAAACATAATACAAATAACATTTCTTGTAACAATTTGAAATGATAACAAAGTAGTATTTTGCGCAAAATCACTTAATCTGTGCGTCCTACAATAACAATCTGCTGGGCGTAATTTACAACTGCTTGTACTAATAATTTATACCCGATCTAATATCACAACAATAATTTCAAATAAAATCTGTACATCGGTAGTAAAACCCACTGTCTCATATTTAACCCGCTGCCATCGACTTTATTTCCCTGCAGCCGATCACGATGAAACGATTTCTACTTGATATTCCCAAGTTCATAAACCTACTACATGGACAGATGGAGATATTGGACATTTATAGTTTAGCTCTGTCCATCTTTCATGGAAGCGGCTCGAGTGTAAACACACGTGTTTCAATTAAATCATTTGGAGGCTACGCACTAAGTGTATATAGTGCTTTACCATGGTAATTGTGTTGGTTGAATAAGAAGTAGAAATTAATTTGTTTGTCTGAATAGGTTGACTGGTCTTGAAATGATCTTTTTGTAGATGACTGTGAGAAATTAGAATAGATTAGACTGATGAGAGATGCAAGCATGAAATTTAAAAATGGGATTAACTTCACACTAATGTTGAATGTGGATAGGTCAACTACTCGGATATGGTAATTAGACTACTTGTATTAATGTTAAGGAAGAAGTTCACAATGTACCATTATATAAAAGTAGATTCAAATGAAGAAACTCATTTTGTATTTACCACGAAGGTAATTATATTTTTATTTTGATAGTCAAAACTCAGACAATCGTAATTGGTAGTTCAGTGGATAAAATCAAGATAAAACTTGCGTTTGTTTATTAATAAGTAAGACATCATGCTAAAATTAAACAAATGTTTGACGTTTTATCTGTCAAAATAAATGACATAAAAAATAAAGAAATTATTTTGACAGATTAAACGTCAAACATTTGTTTAATTTTGTTTAAATTCCATGGTTATATATATATATATATATATATATATATATATATATATATATATATATATATATATATATATATATATATATATATAAATAAATAAATAAATAAATATATCATCACGCCTTCTACCCATTGCTGGGTGTGGCACTCTGCTAAAGCAGATCTCGGTAAGTGATATATTTTTGCGCGTGAAGTGCGGTTACCAGTCGTCAAATCACGACCCCCAAACATGTTAGTGGTGGAGGAGCCACAGGGATAGCTTTTTCAAATTATAAAAATTTGTCGCCTGTGGGAATCGAACCAGGGACCTCAGGATCCACAGGCCGACTTCATACCACTGTGCTAGCCATCCCATATATATATATATATATATATATATATATATATATATATATATATATATATATATATATATATATATATATATGGGCCATTCTCTGGGAAACGGACATCCCACCTTCTCCAAAATTTGGAGCATCAAAAAAATTTTTGAAGGGCATGAGGATATCGAAAAAAGTATCTAGTTTTCAAATATGAGTGGCGAAATTAATAATTTTTATTATTTTTGGGTGTTTTGCCCATTTTTTTTGGCCAAAGATTTAAGCGAAAAATTTTAAAGTTGAATAAAATGCTTGGGTTTAATTTTTTTCTTATTTTGACGATGGCATCTTGTTTCTTCTTGAAAAATTGAAATATATTATCTCTTGTCAATTTTTCTAAAAGGTTGCCCTTTTTTATTAAAAGTGGGTCAAAAAAATTATTATTATTTGAAATCTATAAATTTTTTACTCAAAAACAAGGCATCCTACAACAAAAATTGTGTAACATAAAATGCTTAGAATTCATTAGAGAATACGAGTGATTTTTGCAGAGACATTTTGAATTTTTTTGTTTTTTTTTTAACTACAGAATTTTGGAGAAATATTAAAATGTTTCAGAAAATTTCTAAAAAAATCACACATATTCTTCTGGAAATTCGAAGCATTTTCTGTTATTAAAATTTTTCTGTAATTGTGATCCTTTTTGAGTAAAAAAAATCATTAAATTTTTATATTCTAATTTTCATACTCTTTGCAATTTAAACTCAATTTTCGCGAAGGAACATTTTTAAAATTTCTTGTTTCTTGGTTTTTCATCTTTCAATATAGCGTTAGCGTTAAGGTGGTACTATCATGGAATTTATCAGAATTTTGAAACATTTAAAAAAAATTCAAAAATTCTCGTCTAAAATGCAAATTAAAAAAGGCTTAAAAAATTCTGAAAAAAATCACACGTATTTTTTGATGAATTCTAAGCATTTTTTGTAACATTTTTTTTTTGTAGGATGCTTTGTTTTTGAGTAAAAAATTGACAGATTTCAAATAATAATATTTATTTTGACCCACGTTTACTAAAAAAGGGTATCATTTTAGAAAAATTGATTAGAGACAAAATATCTCAGTTTTTTAACAAGAAACGAGATGCCGCCGTCAAAATAAGAAAAAAAGCAAACCTAAGCATTTTATTCAACTTTAAAATTTTTTGCTTAAATCTTTGGCCAAAAAAAATGGGCAAAACACCTAAAAATAATAAAAGTTATCAATTTCGCCACTCATATTTGAAAACTAGACACTTTTTTCGATATCGTCATGCCCTTCAAAAAATTTTTTCATGCTCCAAATTTTGGAGAAGGTGGGGTGTCCGTTTCCCAGAGAATAGCCCATATATATATATATATATATATATATGGGATGGCTAGCACAGTGGTATGAAGTCGGCCTGTGTATATATATATATATATATATATATATATATATATATATATATATATATATATATATATATATATGTATATATAAAATACGTTATTGTCTGAGTGAATTGAATTCCACTATAAACTGTATGCTTCCTGTACTGTAATTGACATTGGCGTAATGATATATTAATTTATTTACTTATTAGATAAAGTAGCAAGTAAATTTATTTTCCTACAACTGTGCGATTTCCTTGTTATTATGTAACTATTATTGCCTTGGTTACGGGTGGAAAGGAGACAAATGCAGACCAAGTGCGTTTCTGTAAGCAAAGAAACACTAGTGCGTAAAGTAATTCATTACACAACTGTAAAAAAAGTTGTATTGAGAGCTTTTTAAATTTCCCGCCGAGCGCAGAATTCATATTTTGACCACAGACGCTTATGGAAGAAGAAGATGCAGTGAACCAGCGCTAGTAAATATGCAGTAGCATATTTAGACGTTTATAAACATAACCTTAAATTGCTGTATATCTAATCTGTGCACAATTAATAAAAAGAACCGAACAAAGTAAAATATATCGATAAATGGTTTGATTTAAAGAGTAAGTGAAATACATAATATTTGTTGTTTGTGTGTATTATTAACACAGTTGTTACAGTTGCTTATATTGACATAATTTGAAGTGGAAACTTTTGTACTGTCTAAAGAAACATTGATTTCTTCCGTACCTGTTCATATTATTAACAATAATATTATTGACAACAATTTCGGAGGCTTTAGAAATACCAGCAGCAGGCTGATTGTCATTGTCGAAAATAGATGTAACATAGCATGATCTGGAGCTTCAATTATCTTTGGAGGTGTTTATGATAACGAAAAATCACTCCCTATAGTATTCCAATCTAGATGATTTTAAAGAAATTATCGTGAAGTTAGTGAAGTATTTTTAAATAACGTAGAACAATGTGCAAGCAATCAACAAACAAACCATAACAACGCCGAAAAACATCGTTCTCGTGTAATATCATTAATATTTGATAAATTTTGATAATATTTTAGGAATTTACTAAATCGCACAATTGTAGGTCAAATGTTATTTATAACACATCCCGAAAAAGGTTACGTGCTCGTGCAGATTTCCGCAATCGGTAAGCCTCGTGCGTTAAATTCTGCACTTGCACGTAACAAGCCTTTTTCGGCACTTGTTATAAAAATAGCAATTATCTCTTATTCTGAATATTTTAACTCTGTAAATGCAGATCTCAATAAATAAAGAATTATATCATGAATTGTGATTATTAATTAGCAAATTGTACAAATTCACTCACAAATTTTAGAAATAATTTTAGAGTAAAATATTTGAAATAGAAGTGGTAGAAATTTATTTCTTAGTATTTGAAGTTTTTTTCTCTAAAATAATTTGGAAATGTTTGTTAGTTTATAACACACTTCTTTTGATTTTTTTAGGGGGATTACCTAATTTTCTGCACCCTTGCCTCATACTAGAATTGATTTCTAGAGTAGGTATGCTAATCGTTCAAGTCTATTTAGAATTCTGATTATTTATACGTAGTAGTAGCTACTTTTGAATAAGGATATAAAGATCCCGTAGGTTTATTTATAGCCAGAACATTAGTACAGCATCAACCTCCGTATTACCATACTTACACCGATCATAAATATATAAAATTAAAATGGTGTTCCACATATTATACCGCACTATGAAAACACCGCAACGAACTACATCATTCCCTGCAGCTACCAAACACACAATGTAAGAAGACAGCGTCCAAGAGCAGCCATCGCCTCCTCTGTCAACCGCGATATCAAGTTTAGCACCTACGCGTGCCCCTCCACTGCCCCAACTGCGCCGCCCATGGCCCGCAGGTGACGCGGCGTTTGATGTAATAATTAACATAAAATGAATGTCCACATTCCATCGGGTTTGTTCTTCCCTGTGTTATAACGCGCGAAGCGGAGACTGAATTGGACTGGTTTTTAGAATTGTCCGTTGCTACGGTCCATGGTTTTATGGGTTTTTCGTACAGCACAGGAAATTTATTGGTTGATAAAGTGTGGAAATTATGGTTTTGGTCATCTGAACTTAACGTACAGTTACACAATACTGTACTAAGATAAGAGACATGGAAGAAGCTTTTGGAGGCTAAGAAGAGGCGGCACAATGTTATAAAACTTATTTTAAATGATACAACACGCAGGCTATTCTGCAAAGTGTCAAACTTGTATTAAGGGATTATACTTCCCAAGGACGTTGAAAGGAAGGGATACGGCATTAAAGTCAAGACTGTGAGGCTCGGCAAATTGACAGACAGAAGTATTATTTCCTGTACCGTGCTTAGCCCCTGCTATTGCGCATGTGTCATAAAGAGATTTGAAATTTAAAAAGGACAGAACAGAATCATTCTCCCTAAAAGATTATAAAATTTTACAAGGAAACTGAAATTATCAACGTTTATTATTAGTGTCATCTATCGATTAAAATAAATATTTGTAATTGTAATTGTTGAACAATATTTACTATTTATAATAAATATAAAACCCCTTAATATGAAGAGGAAGTTTGAGAATAAATATCAAATTTATGTTTTTAAACAAATTAAAACTACAATTACTTCAACAAACATAAGTGTACAAATTAAACACTTAGTTACCATCTTATCTACAAAAAAATATGTCCAATTTCACACAGCGCAACGATTGAAACACAAATGAACACCTCGTGATTATATTCACATATAACAACGCTCCCTGACAACGTGTAAACGCCACTTTTCTTACAAAAAATTCAAAATATTTGGAAGAAGAAGAGATTTGGCTAAGCACGGTGTAGAAAAACTATTGTTGTCTCTTTCCCTTGCCCAAGCCTCATTTCAAGCAATGCTACAGTATCGTAATGCCATATTCCCTCCTTTCAACGTCCTTGATACTACTCAGGCGCACTGAAAAGTGAACTTTTTTTGTGAATTTTTTCTCGATTACTAATCAGTGGATTAAAATGAAATTTTGAGACTTTATTACACATGTATTAAGGTATATAAAAATATTTTTTAATTTAAATTTACGATACAAAATGGCGTCCTGGCACTAGGTAACTTGAACAAATGTTTTTATTTAGGAGGAAATCGGCGTGCACTATATCAGTCTCCGTACACCACCTAGAGCAAAAAAATAATTTTTTCCTTAATCTACATTAGTTTTTCTTTAGAAGTACCTAGAATTATAATTTTTTTTTGAAAATTTACAAATTGGCATCCATTTTTTTCTCATTTCATGGCAAAAAAAAAATAAAAAAATAAATAAATAATAAAATAAATTGTTTATTGCAAATGTAATTATTTATAATTTTTTTAAATCGTGTGTACTTCGATTGATACTCTAGCTAGGAAGCTACAGTTAAAATTTCAAGTAAATCCGATAAAAATTGGGCGAGCTACGCTACACGCTAATTTGAAAAAACTTAGTTTAAAAAAAAAACTACTATATGAAATATTCAAAATATAGATGCTATTTTTTTTACCTTTACTCTGGTATCCCAGCACCATACTGCCCTTCCAAGCATGCAATTCGCTCTTCAGCCTCTTTTCTAAGCGACATAAGATCATCCCGAGTGATTTGCCAATGAGTCCTTTTCAAACGTTTCAGAGTGCTTAAAGGCGTCTCAAAAAATAAGATATAAAAACCCATTAAGTAGTATTTAGAAATGGGAAACCGATCCACTACTAACGCAGAAAATTTATATACTATCAAAAATCCTAGGCCAAAGCACAACAATTTTTTGACATATTGTTAAACACTCATCTACATAATGTGCCAGATTTAATCGGCCTTACTTAAACCATGGATTAAACATCTACAAATAAGGTAACAAGTTAATTTGAGCAAATGTCCGTAAATTATTTATTTCAGAGATATTCCTATTTTTCTAATTCACTTATATATGGGTAAAACTGAAAAGTATCAATGGATTCAAACAAATTTGTTCTTTAAAATTAAGTAATTACATATTAGAAAACTTCATAAACTATTTATTTTTCTACAACATTTGTTTAAAAAAATATGCACATATTCATTATTTGTGTAAGAAGGAGGCATTTTTGTTGGTTACAAATAAACTTAATTTTGTTCTGGAGTTATCTAATAATAATTCATTTTTAATTTAATTAAATTATTATGTTAAACCTCAATAAGATAATATTTCATATCTCATTACAAAGTTGCCCTTGGACAATTATCACTTATACTTGTAATAACAGCGAGAAAAAAAATCTGGGTATATTCAATGCACGTGTTAGATGAGGTAAGAATATTGCTCCATGAAAACATACCAAAAATTTTACAAAATTAATATTTTGCATATGTCAGATAACTTCGTTGCTAGGTAACTAAAAAAAATTAAAGTAAAACTGTCAATTTTTTATATAGAAAATTATCACTTATTAATTCATTTATTTCCATAACAACGTTGTCAAATAATGAAACGATATTGGTTGTTTAAAGTCGTGGGGCAATATTCAGTGTTATGTTGTTTTGATTAGTTGATTTCGCACAGGTGACTAGAAATTGATAGGATAATTATTTCATCTAAAAATGTTCAGTGTAATGTTGCTTTTATTCGTTGAATTCGCACACGTGTTTACAAACGAATGCAGTTAATTCGACAATTATTTGATTTAAAATTTTTCGATAATAATATAACAAGAGAGTGAGAATAAATTGAAAATAATTTGACAGATCTTTCGAAAACTTGTTGCCAGGCAATAGTCGCGAAAGCCCGTAGGGCTGGCTATTGCCAAATGGCAACAAGTTTGAGAAAGATACTGGAGAATTATTTTCTAATTTATCGAACTCTCGAGTTATATTTAATTAGATTATTTTTTGAATTAGCTGTTGAGGTCGATTCATCTAACTTAAAAGATTTTGAACTGGATCAATATCGAGTGATTACTTATTAATGTATACTTGGAAGTTATTTCCAAAATTTGTTGGTGTATTTCTGTATCTAAAATATAACTAAAACGATTTTTTTCACACATATTACTTGACGCGTTGACAGTTTTAAATAATTATTTGACAACTACCTATCATTTGTCACAAACAAAAAAACATCTACAGAGATAATTCCCGGGAATAATCACAAGAGCTTTATTCTCAGTGTAATAATGACAGGATTGGTTAAAACGCAGACACGTCATATACAATGAAGCATTTCATTGGTTTTGAGAAACGTCAAAAAATAATCAGTGTAATGATGTTTTGGTAATTAGTTTCACACACGTGATTAGAAATAAACGAATGTGAAAATTTGGCCAGAACGCACAAAACATTCTAAGAACCAAGACTTACTTTTGTTCTCCTTCCAGTCCTAATAAATTTCAATTAATTTATTAAAAAATGTCCAAAAAAAATGTTGTGTGCTGCCATCACAGCTAAAAACATGCCAAACTTACTTATTTAAGTATTTTGTAAACCAATTGTATATAAAATGGGTCGAAATGGCCTGTCAATCGAAGTTTGTGGTTCACTGATTTATAACATACGTTCTACGACTCGGAAAATTGTTTCTTCTATGAAAGTTAAAGTGAATTGTTATAAAACTTCACTTCATTTTCTATAATTATAGGTAAATAAATAGTTTCTACTATTACAATAAAAATAACTCAATGTAATGGAAAGTAAACATATTTGCATTCTCTATAATAGCAAATGATTATGTTTCATAATAACACAGCTTTATGCAACTCTTCTCGTATTCACATTTACTAACAGCATCATTTTACCTGACAACCATTTCACAAACAACCATTCAATCACCATCCACAACGCGACAAGATGGATGCGCGATGTCCACTAATGTCCATCCTCAATCCTCACATGCTCGACGCACGAACATCGTTTCGTCGCATGTTTGCATGGAATAAGTCAAGAGAACAATTAGCTGTCCGCCTTGTCCCGCTCGGGACTTGAACCTGCAGCGGTAATGAAAGGGTTTAACGTCTTCCACTTCATATTCATGTGCTTCGAGAAAATAAAACACGAGAAATCATGGTGAATGATAATTTCGCATCGTTTTCAAACAGAAGAACCTCCCTTTTCGAAAATGAAAAATATCCTCCCGGAGGGATACTGCTGAGCGATTTTACAACAGTGATTTCAAAACTTGACACTTATCTTTCCGTTTATGCATAAAGAATAAAGATGGAAGAATTCTTGAAATCTTTTAGTGAAATATGCTTTACATTTCATTCAGTAATTCAGCTGAGTGTGATAATATATATTAATACTACCTTTGATTAAAACTGGATAATTTAAAAAATAAACTTTTAGTTTGAAAGTAATTGTAGATAAATCTTAATTCATTATATACTATGTGGTATCGAGTCGGTCTACGGATTTGAGAATCCGGGTTCGAATCGCACAGCCGACGAACATTTTCACCACATTAAAAACTACTCCTGTGGCTCCCTCTCCACCAACATCCTTGTGAGGCATTATTTGATGGCTGGTAACCGCACTTCACGCGCCAAAAATATATCACTTACCGAGATCTGCTACGGCAGAGTGCTACACCCAGTAATAGCTAGAAGGCGTGATGATATATTTATTTATTTATTTTATTTTATTTTATCTATTAGGAATAATTGAAGTTTTATTGGTGTTTTTGGAATATTTTCTCTTTTTACTTTCTTATACACAGTATAATTGGAAGTATTGGAATCGTAAAAAAAAATGTTGACGAGATTTTCGCGGAAATACGTGTTTTGAGGTCCAATGAATCCGTTTTAATCATTTTCTCAATGATGTCTGTGTGTGTGTGTGTGTGGATGGATGGAGTGTGCAATATCTCGTGAACGAGATAAGATTTGTTAACGAAACTTAATAATTGTAAGTTTCATGAAAATACGAAGAGCTGAGTTGATTTGGAATGAAATTGAAAAACCGGAAGATAAAGTTTACTGGACGCACAAAACAATAAATGAGATAGAAACGGTGTTAAAACTGAAACTAAAATGTAGAATCAACATTTTCAAAAAAATTTTTATTCGATTCAATCCGACTCGATGTAAGATCCGATACGATTTGATTCGAAATCCGATCCGAAATCCGACTTAAAATTCGATCTTAGACCCAGTCCGACATCCAATCCGAGGTCTGATCCGAGATCCGATCCCAGATTCTACCCGAGATCCAATCTAATCTAAAATTTGATCCCACATCCGGTAAATTAATAATTTTATTGTAAAAATCTAAAAAGACATATTTTATTATAACGTTATTTAATAATTTTGTATTATACGATATAAGTATTTAGAAATTTAACATAGCGTTATCATTTCTTTCGAGTTTAATTGAAATTTTTGTTATTGACTCAAAGTGGAGACCTAAAAACTATGAATGTAAATTTCGGATCAGATAGGTATTTTATCCGAACTTTAGATCGGATATTTTATTCGACTTTCGAATTAGATGTTTATTCAACTTTCGGATCAGATATTTTATGCGATGTTTAGATAAGATTCGATCCAAATCCGATTTGAGAGTGTTCTGATCCGATCTGATCCGAAATCCAACTTCAGATCGGATTGGATCGGATTCAGATATTGGATATTTTTGCCGATCTATTAGCTTCTTATGGGATGGCTAGCTCAGTGGTATAAAGTCGGCCTGTGGATCCTGAGGTTCCTGGTTCGATTCCCACAGACGACAAATTTTCATGATTTGAAAAAGCTATCCCTGTGGCACCTCCACCACTAACATGTTTGGGGGCCGTGATTTGACGACTGGTAACCGCACTTCACGCGCAAAAATATATCACTTACCGAGATCTGCTTCAGCAGAATGCCACACCCAGCAATGGGTAGAAGGCGTGATGATATATTATTATTATTATTATTATTATTATTATCTTCTTTATAAATCCGTCTGTTACATATCATGAATTTTGCTTTATCTGGAGTCAAATCTGAATTTATGTGTGTCGATTAAATTTTCTATATATTTCAAGAAAACAATAACATATTTCTAGTGATTTTTTGTTTTAGAATATAATGTAGTTAGGTCCCTATTATTTAAAATATTATTGCAAATGTAATAACAAAATTGGTTTCAATGTATGTTTTTTTGTGTACTTCCTCCACCACTAATATCTATGTATAGTGTGCTAGATTTTGACGACTGGTAACCGTAATTTGCTATAAAAATATCATATACCTAAGAAAATGGTAGCTAGCTAAAGTCATACCGTATCTAGTAATGCAATGAAAACCTCTCAATAACATGGCGGAATACAGTACCTACTCCAGTTTGAGAATCTCTGCATTAAACAAAACACCACTGAATGATGGATACGTGCCTCCACAGCCGCCAACACATCCACTCAAACTCCGTCTGTCCATCCACGCATGCGCACAAACTGCTAACAGTCGCACAGCGCGCAACAATAAATAATCATGTATGAAAATGTATTCACAGGTACGGCAAGTAATTGAAACGTTGAGCGTTTTGAAAGTGGACGCTAGTTATTAAATCAATGAACGGACAATTAGTTATCCTGACAGCCCGCCGCGAAGAGCGACGAGCCAGCGTGCCCGGAATGGGTTCACGGTAGCAGGGCCGGATCTAACACTAAACTGGAACATCGAAAAATGTCGAGAGTCTAGTTTACTAGAAAAATGCAATAAATATAATACAATTACTAGGGTTGACAGATCTGCTACCATAAATTTTAAATTTGGTTTAAATAAATAAAAGCAAACAAAATTAAATAATTGATATCAAACATTCGATACTTACTTTTATTTATTTAAACCAAGTTTAAAATTTATCTTTTGGCGATAGAACTGGTTATTAGACTTATGCCGGATTGCAAGTAAAAATAAAGTGCTCTTTAGTTAAAGAATTGTTTATCTAGCAACAGTATCAATAGCGATTTTCTGTAACTTATTGAACCGTTAGTTGCTAATGAACCGATAAAACTTTCATGCAACCCAGCATAAGTGGTTTATATAGATATTACGTAGCCCACAAAAATGTTTCTTTGTACAGTGTGTCCATCCAAAGCCCGAACATAGGCTTATAACATGTGATATCAGTTTTTCGGTGCGCATTGCTTTCCAATTAATTTTAAAATAAAAATTATACAGGCAGATTCACAAAACGGATTAGCGCTAACACCATTTTTAATATTATCTATAACTCTGTTTCAAATTAAAACAGATTAACGAAATGAACTCAATTTAAATAAATAAATAAATAAATATATCATCACGCCTTCTACCCATTACTGGGTGTGGCACTCTGCTGAAGCAGATCTCGGTAAGTGATATATTTTGCGCGTAAAGTGCGGTTACCAGTCGTCAAATCACGGCCCTCAAACATGTTAGTGGTGGAATAGCTTTTTCAAATTATGAAAATTTGTCGTCTGTGGGAATTGAACCAGGGACCTCAGGATCCACAGGCCGACTTCAATTTGATGCTAATTAACTGTGTTTTTAACTCAAGTTAAAATAAACTTGTTTCGTACATTGAAAAGAGAGTTAAAAATGAAATAAAAAATGGTGTTAGCACTAATCCGCTTTATGAATCTGCCTGATAGAGAATAAAATTACGGATTTTTTAGTATAGAACACATTTTATTTGTGTATTTCACCAGAGCGCAAAAATTAATTAAATATTTGTATTACCCGTAAAAATAAAAGCATCCATGAAAAAATTAAAATAATTATCTACTGTACAAAAATACCTAAAAAATTAATGAACCAAGGTTCGTCAGTTCGAATCCGCCCGTTGACAAAGTATGATTTGTCGTTAAATAAAAAATACAGTTACTTGTATTAATTATACTCGGGCGCTATAAGCTAGTCACTTATGCATATGCCTTAAAAAGTAACATCGACTACGGAAACCGGCAGTACGGCAGCGTAAAAACTGCGGCTCGGTGTGTCCGGTAGGCTCAGGTCCGATTCGGGCTGTAGCGCCATTGAAGAAGAAGAATGATTTCTCACACGAAGAATAGCTGCTGATAATAAAATGGACCTATAGCGGTGAAAGTTACACAAAAATTATTTCAGTATTTGTAGTATATTAACGTCAATATTTTTGACAGTAGAAAATTGTTTTAATTTTTTCATGGAAGCTTTTATTTTTACGAATATTACAAATATTTAATTAATTTTTTCGCTGTTATGAAACACACAAATGAAGTGTGTTTTATAAAAAAAAATCCGTAATTTTATTCTCTACAACTTTTATTTGAAGTATTTTCCTATAAGATTAATTGGGAAACAATGCGCACCAAAAAACTGATATCACATGTTATAAGCCTATTTTCAGATTTGGATGGACGTACTGTATATGCTATTCTGTACAACTGGAACTTAATCCCAATTATAGTACAGTTTGGTAGTCCATATATTTTTAGCTTGAGTGGGATTTGAACTAGGGATCTTTAGATTAAGGTGGTTCTATCATGACAGTCTCATACAAAAGTATAGGTAACCTATAAAGTTTACAAAAATAATTATTACATTTTTGTATGGTATAGGTTATTAACAGAATTAACATTTCAGTGCAAATATCGTATAATTATAACAATAACATTGAATATATTAAATAAAACTATTTAACTAGTTTATGAAATTCAGTAACATAACAAAATTTTTGGAAGTGAATGTTTCATGCCAACCAATAGCAGTGTAAGATTTTACACAGCAGAAGCTATGACAACAAGCAGCATGATACAGTCGGTACGAAACGTAACTGTATTATCGATACATTCTGTTGACAGTTCATAAGAAAAATGGGAAAAATGCATCAAAGCAATTATTATCAACTGTAACAACAAATAAATAAATATAAAATGCTGTAATATTTTTTTTTGTATTAAAATTAATATATTTTACTGCTCGAAATAATAACTTTCATAGTTCTTGCTTTGTCATTCGTGCGAACATCTCTGTCTACGTCTGTGACCATCTCTGTCTACCCGTGCAACGTTGCCAAGCATTTCTGATAGTTTAATTGAAAATCATAGAATATCCAACTTTTATCGCCAATTTCTTTGAAACTATTCCGGTAAAGCATGGATTTTTTAATTATCATCTTTACATGATGTACTGTGTGTTAGTTTTTTGTTAAAAAAATAACTACAATATATGAATTTATTACGCAGTAAGCTGCCTCGCGAGGTACAGTTTCTATAACGCCAATGTATTTTTGGTCGACTTTAACTTGGCATTACTCAGCACAACAACGGTAAACGTTTAAAAAAAAATGGCATACTAGTGTAGAAACACATGAAAAATAACATATTTACATTTAATTAAAATCCGGGTTAAATGCTTCCATGATAGTACCACCTTAAAATGAAGTAACGCTAAACACACCACAGTACGTTAGTGCTCAAGAAGATATTTAAATATTTTGTTGTAAAATTTAAGTTATCGGTTGGATTTGAACTGAGATTTTCATTTACAGTACAAATATACATAATATCACGCTTTATCCCATAAAATGGTGTGGCATGACCCCTAGAAATATTCACTTAACTTTTATTCATCAGATTCATCACGTAATCAATCATTACTAGACATTCTTATCCTTACCTACCATACTCACATTCATAATTCATTTTATACAAGCTCGTTTATTCCCCATGTTCTGTATCTTCCGTTCACGTAACAAATCTTCAATCATATTCAGCCATTTATTCCTAGGTTGTTCACGTAAATTTTCACCCTCAATTTTCTCAACTGAATTATATAGGTATTCACTCTTTAAACAACGTTCTTTTCAATCTCTTCTTGTATATCCACACAAAATAGTAAAATGTAACTTACTTCTAATTACGAGGGCAGGGTGAAAAGTCCCTGAAAAATGAAACAAGAAATGATTTATTTGGTCAAAACATATTTTATTTCTCAACATAATCTCCTTGTAGCTTGATATACTTCGTCCAACGTTTTTCTAATTTTTCGATCCCTTCCAAATAATACGATTTTAGCAATCCTTCAAAATAGGCGTTTGTCTCAGCGATGACCTCATCGTTGGAGCCAAATCTCTTTCCACCGAGCCATTTCTTCAAGTTTGAAAATAGATAAAAATCGCAGGCGGTCAAATCTGGAGAATATGGTGGATGACGAACCAATTCGTAGCGTAATTCATGCAATTTTGCCATTGCGACTGTGCACCTGTGCGCCGCGCTTATTGTCAACAAAGAGCAAATGCAGCACCCATCTGGCAAATAGCTTTTTCATATCCAAAAATTTATGCAAAATGTTCCGTATCCGTTAGTTTGAAATGCTCATAGCCTCAGCAGTCTCGTGTACTTTAACTCGCCGATCGTCCAATATCATACCATGTATTTTATCGACGATTTCTGGCGTTGTAACCTCAATTGGACGACCAGAACGTTCGGCGTCCTTTGTGGTCATACTACCACAACGAAAATCAGTAAACCACTTGTGAATCGTTCCAATTGATGGCGAGGAGTCCCCATAATGTTTAACAAGCGATGCTTTGGTTTGGGTAATGTTTTTTCCACGCAAGAAATAATGTTTAATCAAGACGCGAAATTCCCTTTTTTCCATGTTTTCAAAAATCTTCATGGTTGCTTGCTTTCGATGAGTGTCAAAACAGAACTGAATCACATATCAATCTGAAAATTTTAATGCGTTTTAGTTAAAGATGGTACATCACAAACGTCACATGAGATTTGCGATTGTGGCGCCATCTGTTTTATTTTTCAGGAACTTTTCACCCTGCCCTCGTATTTACTGATTTATGTATTTATTTATGTTACTCTGTACGTGTACACAGCGAAACGAGATGAACTCTTCTCGTCTTAACAATTTATTTCTCATTTTAATCTGAATAGTCGAGAAATAGTCAATTGACATCTTCTCTAATTTTCTCTAAATTAAAAAAAAATAGATGCTAAATTTTGTTTCAGTATTACATAAAATTTCTCCATTAGTTGAAATGTTCGATAATACTCGTTTTCTTGGAATCATTTCTCATTTCGTGTCAACAATGTAACTTCTTTTAATTATATTGATAGCTTTTAAATTAAATTGTCAATATTTCTTAGGATCGATACTTCAATTTCCAAGTAAAGTATCAAATAAACGAATGAAAACACATCAAAATGATAGTTCGGTCGAAATTACAAAAATTGCATCGACTGGTAACTTTAATATTAAAGTAGACATAAAATAAAATTTTAAAATTAGTCCTTTAAAATGAAATCCCTGGATTCAGTCCTGGACGGTGGCGGAGAAGAGGATGAAGGCTGATGAACGATTGGTGATCTGTAACGAGCGCCCAATATGCAAATGATGTTGTATGGAGTTCAAACTGACTTGAATTTTGTTGAAAAATTGGATGATTTCTTTTTTTGAATGAAATTGTTTTAGTAAATTTGGATAGTGATTGAGTGTATCATAAAATTGGCTAATAAATTATTTAACAAAATGTAGTACGTCGTATATTTCTTGGGTCAGTAATTACGAATCGCAGTGCAAATTTATGAATTTATCTGCATGGAAAACTAATTTGTTACTTTCAAAATAGAAAAACGGAATAACGTAAAATTTGCATTATGTTAATAAGAATATGAGCAAGAATGCCTGAAAATTGTCTATTAGATTTTTTGTTTAGCTAGCAACAGAATCAATAGGGATTTTCTAAAATTTATTGAACCGTTAGTTGCTAATGAACCGATAAAACTTTCATGCAACTCAGCATTATAACCATGAAATAAAATATTTCAGATTTAATTTTTGCTAATAACGTCTGACTTCAATGAATGTTTTAGGTTCTATTATAATAATTTATATACAGGATGTTTCAATACTTCAGACAGATACTATTTGATATCTGATCTCAGATCAAAAAGAGTTTTTTAAATCGCAAAATTAAGTGCATTTTACTTGAAGTAAACATTTTTAATGCCACTGCTGGTTTGAGAGTTAATTTTAATATGTTAATAATTAAATTATAATTATAAACACTACAATAGTATATTTATTCATTATACAAATAAATAAAATAAATAAATAAATATATCATCACGCCTTCTACCCATTACTGGGTGTGGCACTCTGCTGAAGCAGATCTCGGTAAGTGATATATTTTGCGCGTGAAGTGCGGTTACCAGTCGTCAAATCACGGCCCCCAAACATGTTAGTGGTGGAGGAGCCACAGGGATAGCTTTTTCAAATTATGAAAATTTGTCGCCTGTGGGAATCGATCCAGGGACCTCAGGATCCACAGGCGGACTTCATACCACTGAGCTAGCCATCCCATAACAACATCAGATTAATTCCTATTCGTAGGGTTTGCAAGTATAATTTAATTATTAGTATACGAGTTTGAACCAAGATCACTATATTTTAGTGGGGAGGGGAAGCCACAGAGGTAATTTAAAATAAAAATAAAATAAATATATCATCACGCCTTCTACCCATTATTGAGTGTGGCACTCTGCCGAAGCAGATCCACAGGCCGACTTCATACCACTGAGCTAGCCACTCCATATATCATGTAATGTCCGCAATTTAATTTTGTTATTGAAACACCATGTATGAATTAACAATTTTGCTTCTAATATTTTAAATATATGAAAGAACGAGTTTTCCTCGGAAAATAGCAGCAAATGGGACGTTTCAAATGAAAATAAGAAACCACGAAATAGATAAAAGAAATAACTTTTTGTGATATCAAGTTGATTTTAATCTTAATCGATATTTTGGGTCAAATTACACTGCTCTAAAATATTCAAATAAGTACTATTATTTTGAAGAATTAAATTTTCATGAATTTTCTGTCTAATTTTCTTTTCAAATAACGTACTGAATTAATTTTCAATCGTTTTCTGAGGCCAAAAAAACTGAAAACCAAGTTTCATTATTATCTTGTAGAACATATATATTTATTATTAATTATATTATATAAAATATGGGGTAATGGCTCAGTTGTATCAAGTCGGCCTGTGGATCCTAAGAACCCTGGTTCGATCCCCACAGCCGACAAAACATTTTCACCAATTTAAAATTACTCCTGTGGCTACCCCACCATTAACATCTTTGGGATCGTGATTTGACGGTTGTTAACCGCACTTCACGCGCAAAAATATATCATTTACCGAAATCTGCATCGGCTGCAGAGTACCACACCCAGTAATGGGTAGACGGCGTGATGATATATTTATTTTTTTATTTTAAAATAAGTACATTTGTACTTAATTCATTGAATATATTGTATTTTTCAATTATTTGAAAGATAAGCTCAGTGGCAACGTGTCGAGCTGAGAATTTAAGAACACGAGTTCGATACGCGCTGCTTTCCCTCTATTACCATCTTTGGGAAACCATACTTCACGAAAATAAATTTAATATTTACCCCGATGTGCTATGACAAAATATCACATCCAGTAATGATATACATATTTATTTAAATTTTTCATTTTCCAAAAACTAGTTGCGATTTATGTCATAGCAATTTTGTAATATGAGTATGTAAAATATTAGATGTCGACGCTGCATGTGATAATCACTTTAGTTTTTTATACCTAATGACATAGAATTAGAATAGATAACAAAAGTGCCAATTTATGCTAAGATTTATTTAGATTAAAGACATAATCAAAAACATTCCTAGAGGCTACACTTTCTATTATAGTCTCAGAATAAACTAAAGGAGCTGATCATTATTATTTAAATTTACTTCCTTTAATCTATGATTGACAGCATAATTTCCTATGAAATGTATCTCAAATAGTTATTATAAATTAGATGTACGATTGAGAAATAAAAAATCATAACAGTGATGAAAACTTGACGTGGTTTCACGTCTCATTATTATAATTTGTTTTTTTTCCAATAGAAATACTTATTTATAAAATCAATCCGATAAGAAAACAATTATGTCATTATTTAAAGCCTAATAAAGCAAGAACACATTAAATACGATGTTGTAAGCTTGAGATTGAAGTACATAAATAACCGAAACAAAATGAGTAACTTGGTTTTGTACTGCAAAGCAATTTAATAACATAATTATTTTACCATATTTAATATTGGCTTAAATTTAATCCGTATTCATAACAATTCATTAACGTTATCGTTTTTTTACAAATATACATCAATCTATACAATTATATAGAGGAACTGTCAAAATTAAATGATTTGTTAGGGAAACGATTTGTTAAATTGTTTAATGAAGAAGACGTAAGATGAACAATAACATTATAAAATGTCAACGGCCATGGCTGCACTCGTTGCAACTGATCTATGCGATAACGCGAGTTAAGCAACGTTGCGCGCGGGCAGTACTTGGATGGGTGACCGTCCAGAGAAACCCGCGTTGCTCTAAGACCTAAAACGCAGGATCAGGGCGTAATGGCGGCATATGATCTTAGTAGTTGGTCCGCCAGGAAGCCATAAAAAAAAACACATTATAAAATACATAAATACTAAGAAGATTATTTTTTGACGTTTCTCAAAACCAATGAAATGCTTCATTGTAAGTAACGTGTCTGCGTTTTAACCAATCCTGTCATTATTATACTGAAAATAAAGCTCTTGTGATTATTCCCGGGAATAATCTCTGTAGGTGCTTTTTTGTTTTGTCAAATGATAGATAGATGTCATATAATTATTTAAAACTGTCAACGCGTCAAGTAAAATGTGTGAAAAAAATTGATTTAGGTCCATTTCAGATATAGAAATACACCAACAAATTTTGGAAAACAACTTCCAAGAATACATTAATAAGCAATCAGTCGATATGAACCCAGTTCAAAATCTTTTAAGTTGGATGAATCGACCTCAACAGCTAAGTCAAAAAATAATCTAATTAAATATAATTCGAGAGTAGGATAAATTATAAAATAATTCTCCAGTATGTTTCTCAAAGTTGTCATTTGGCCAATAGCCACTCAAGCCCTACGGGCTTTCGTGACTATTGCCTGGCAACAAGTTTTTGAAAGATCTGTCAAATTATTTTCAATTTATTCTCACTCTCTTCTTATATTATTGCTGATAATTATAATAATAATTATTATATTTTGTATATAAGATGTACAGTCTTTTACCTTTTGTGACAATATATCATATTTAATTCATTCAATCTTAATAGTACAATAAACAAATATTTAAATTAATAAACAAAATGCACATACCCATATTACCATATTACAAATTACAATGTTTTGCAAAGTTGCTAACAATATTTTTACTCATGTATGCATAAACAAAGTATGATGACAAAGTAAATTGTAGTTTAAATAACAAACTATAAAAACAAAATAATATAATGATGATATAATATAATAATATAATCGGTTGATATCAGAAAATTGACGAAAAATATGGACCAGTCAAACAAGCTATATATAGTCAGATTTCTGTAAGAATCATTTCATTGAATGATATAAGTAAAGACATGAGTATCTTTTACTCGTAATGTGCTTAGTAGTGCGTACTGCATACAACTTGTCTGAATACATATGTTATTTCTTTATTCGGACGGCCCTTGCTTAGTTCATGCAATTGAATGATTAAAATCCTTCTTCTTATGGAAATCTGATTGTAGCAAATTGTAATGAAATAAAGGCGAGAGATATTTTTCCAGAAATTGATTGCAAATTAAACAACTATCAGTATTAATAACTTAGTAACTTATAATAAAAAATTAATACCAATATATCACGGCTTTTACTCATTACTGGGTGTGGCACTCTGCCGTAGCAGATCTCGGTAAGTGATATATTTATGCGCGTGAAGTGCGGGTACCAGCCATCAAATCACAACCCCCAAAGATGTTAGTGGAAGGAAAGCCACAGGGGTAATTTTAATGTGATGAATATTGTTTGTCGGCTGTGGAAATCGAACCGAGATTCTCAAATCCACAGGCCGACTCGATATCGCTGAGGCACCTAGCCCTAAACTTATTGGTGAATTATTATGGAATATTTGGAAATGGATGTTGACCTTTAGGAATATAACTTAGATATTGTTGATTGACCTAAATGCAGATCAACAATATCTAAGTTATACTATGGAATATTATTAAGGTTGATGAATACCATTGACGAATAAAAATGAATTCCAAGTTAAAACAATTGTACGATGATGCAAATATCATATCTTACATAAAATTACAACGGCTCAGATGGCTAGGTCATTTAGCACGTATGGGTGAAATGAAAAGCAAAAGAATATAAATGAAATACAACTCGACTTGAAAGAAGATATAAAAAGCAAACTAAGGAAAGCAGGAATTACGAATGAGAAGATAATCGCACAAATAGAGGAGAATGGAAGAAATTGATGGTTCTAGCGCATAACCAGTCAGGATAGTGAAGCCATAGAAAAAAAATCTGGAGTGCGCACCACACGACTTTCTTATACACAGCATATTTAATATTTAGAATATATGAATGTTAGATAATATTAATTAACTTGTAATTAACTTTTTCAGTAATTCAGCATTTATCTGAATTTATTAAAATTTTGAGATTTTACTGATTTCTTTTGAATTTTCATTACCGATAATCAACTTCCTAACAAACTTTTATACAAATAAACTTATATTAATAGAATTAGAAATATAAAATTACTTACTATTTGATCAATGAAATTAATATAGCATCAAAAACGCTGATTTGAACACTTATGACTTGCTCCTTGCGTTTGGCAATTATTATTTGACATATAAATGTTAAACATGTTTTTGTTTTTTGTTTCTATTGCTACTATGATTATTGAAATATATTATTAAATATATAAATTAGTTTTTCTCGAAATTAGACGCATATACGGGAAAATTGCAAATAACATTTTATGTTCCAAATATTTTGGTAACATCTTTTATTTGAAACTTTTTTTCGTAACTAATTCCATTTTTAAAATAAATGGAATTTATTGTTTTGTGTGTCTAGTATACTTCCTCTTCCGGTTTTTCAATTTCATTCAAAATCAAGTCAGCTCTTAGTATTTTCAAGTTTTATTAACAAATCTTATTTCATTCATGAGATATTGCACACTCGGACACACATCCATCCATCCATCCATCCATCCATCCACACACACACACACACACACACCCCCACAGACAGACATAATTGAAAAATGATCAAAACGGATTCAGTGGACCTCAAAACACGTATTTCCGCGAAAATCTCGTCAACGATTTTTTTCACGATTCCAATACTTCCTTATACTGTGTATAAGAAAGTAAAAAACAACTAATTCTACAATTATAAATGCTTTTGTCAAAGATATATGTATCTATTGCATTCCATATTTTGTTTTGTTTATATTTTTGTTAAAATAAAACATAACGGTTTGGGTTTAGTTAGTACAAATACAGGTATAATATTTTTGGGAAAAATATAATAAAAAGACAAAAGCACGTCACTGGATCCATATAAATTCACGCCTCCCACGTTTCTAAACAAGCTGTCAGAGGTAACACATAAAAATGTTGAAATACGCCTAACAGTAAACAAATGCCTTTTGGAGAAAAAAAATCATAAAATAAACAGTTTTTATGATCGTGTGGCAGGTGTCTTCTCCCTTTTCTGACACCTTCCGAAATTTCCACTAAGAATTTCGATAACATTTATGCAAATCTAATTTTATTGATGTCCATTTCCATAGCAAATAAAAAAGTTATTTAACTTATTTACGCTTAAAACGTCACTTTTAATGCGGAAGTATTTCGAAATACAAAATTAACTAAATAACATATTGGTAATTTGTTATCCAAATATAATCGAAATGCCCTTGCATGCAGACAAGAATAGCTTTCATATACATTTGTATAAATTGATTTACAAAATGAAAACGTAATTCGATATTTATACAAACATGACATTATTATTTGTTTCCCAATAAAAACAAGAATCTACCATATTGACTTTAACCAGTATTCGAGCTTCAGCTTCTTTTATAAAAATGAAGACTGAAATTTAAATAATACTGATTAGGTTATAATATTTTATTTTTCATTTCTTCATTGGCATTGAACAATTTTTATGTATTACTATTAGAAATTAATTCAACAAACTGACTTTCACAACATTAAAATACCCCTGTTGTACTTCTTCCACTAACATCATTGAAAACCGTCACTTGACGGCTGGTAACTGCACGTCTAGCTTAAAATATATCACTTACCAAGATTTGGGGTAATGGCTCAATGGTATCAAGTTGGCCTGTGGATCCTAAGAACCTCGGTTCGATCCCCACAACCGACAAAACACATTCACCAATTTAAAATTACCCTTGTGGCTTCCCCACTACTAACATTTTTGGGGGTCGTGATTTGATGGCTGGTAACCCCACTTCAGGCGCATAAATATATCACTTACTGAGATCTGCTTCGGCAGAGTTCCACACCTAGTAATGGGTAAAAGGCGTGATGATATATTTATTTATTTATTTACTTAACAAGATCTGCTACGACAAAGTGCTACACCCAGTAATGGATAAAATGCTTGATGATATAAATATATAACTTACCGAGATGTGCTACGGCAGAGTGCCACACCCAGTAATGGGTAAAAGGCGTAATTATATATTTATTTTATTTTTTAAATGTTAAAGGAAAGGTGACGTTGCCAGAGCTGGGAACTACTTAAAGTAAAAGTACTGGAAGTAGTACTTTAAGTATATCATATACTTAAAATACTTTACTTAAAATACTTTTGAAAATTAGTATTCAATACTGTACTTAAAGTACTTTTTTTCATGCAAAAGTACTTTAAATACTTTTATGTACTTAAAGTACAAAAAAGTACTTAAAGTATAAAAAAAAGTATTTAAAATAATTTAAATACTTTAAATACTAAATACTTTTCGCATGCGCATAACTAGTGCGAAGTTTGAATCATAAAGGGAACTTAGCACATATAGGTCTATACAAATACGCTCTAACGCTATCGTGATTTTATATTTTTGGTACTTTCTGTTTATTGTCAGTTATATATTATCCCTACTGCTTTACTATTGCAGTTTATAAAAATAGACAAACAGTAATCAGTGAAATGTCACATATATATTAGCAGTTTAATGGTGTTTAATGAATTAGGATTTATTAACATGTATATTTGAAAAATTATCAATAAAATTATAGTTATAGTTACGTAACAACAAGGAAGTAAATTATCAGTCGAATAATTGAAATATTTATTATCCAATACCTAATAAAAATGTTAGAACATATAGTGATTTTAAATAAATAATTAGTTCGTAAGTCACTAGTGGGTTCTTAGGTTACAAGTGAGATTAAAGTAAATAAATAACTAAAGCATTCATATTTTTTTCTACGGTACATTTTTAGATTTGTACATCGACTGTTACACTGACAACATGAAAAATTGATTTTAAAATAAATCATGAAAATATAATGCATAAAATTTAGTATGGCACAAGTGTGTTATATATCGTTTGTTCAACTATTTAAGCGTAATTATTATGCATCGTAATATACTAGTATCATAAATCATAAGTAAGTATTTTCTATTTCCGTTTGATAATAGACACCTTTTTTTACTCATTTAAAGGCCAGTTTTTCTATCGTCGATTAATGTTCATCATGATTAAATAATCATGGAAACTATGGTTATCATTATTATTTAATCATGATAACATTAATCGAGAGTAAACCGGCGATTAAAAAACTGGCCCTAAGTTAGATAACTCAGTGAAATAGTGAGATCATTATTTCACACTTTTTGTTTGATTGAAAATTGGCATATATAACTACATATATTGTTGTAATATTAACAAATACAGTAGAAGAAAATTTATTTCTTATTATTAAAATCAGTGGTAACATAGTTGTTGTATTTATATATATATTCTTAGTTTTGAATTATAAAGTGTCTAAGTATATAATTTTGTTTTTAAATTAAATTCTGTATTAAAATAACCTAGTTGTGAATTTTACTTAGTATTTAGTACTGTAAATACATTTTAACGATAAAAAGTATTTCAAGTAATACTGGTATTTAGTATTTAAAATACTTTTTTAGAAGTATTTAGTATTTAAATACTTTTTATGAGTACTGGTCCCAGCTCTGGACGTTGCCGAACTAAGAGTTTGTTCCATTTTGAAATAAATTTTAAAATTTGAACTTCATGTTTAAAATTTTAAGTTTAAATTATATTATAAATTTTGTAAATAATAATAATTTGATGGCATTGACTTTAGTCAATTTTTGACTCTGGTAGTGATCACTATCATCAGTTTTTTTTTCTATTTACAAAATTTATAAATTAATTTAAACTTGAAAATTTTGTCTAATTTAAAATTTATACTGTCTTGAAAATGGTACCAATTTTCTGATTCGAAACGTCATCTTTTCTTTAAAATTTAATTGTTCTAACAAAGTCAAACTATCTAAATAAAAGGAATTAATTGATTTTCCATTCTTACTGTCAAATACAAATTGTTACGTCTTAATTACATACCAAATCATTTAACAAAATTAAAATAAATAATACGTTTCGGTTGATTACAAGATGACATTAGAGAAAACTGAAATTTAAATAAATAATTATGATGATCAGATTTCAGATGTTTCAACTTTATATATTTTAAAATACTAATTAAATATTAATTAAAATTAGTATAATTAATTTTTCGTGTAAAATAACTGTAATAGGGTATATGAAACTATCAGTAGACGTCGCTCACTTTCAACCTTTCAAGAAGCATATGTGTTCAAGTTCATGTTGATGTTACTATCGTGAGTGACGTACATACACGTATGCCACTAAACGGTGTGTCATGTTAGACGGTTATTATCGCACGCCATCGCAATGAACAACCCGCTCCCATGTACTCAGTCGCATTGTTTACGAGAATCGTTCAGCACTTGAGCTTTTATATCTTGACTTTGATTTTGTTATAAAGTAACTCAACTACAAGTACTACTAGCATAGTAGTTATGTATATACCATAGTTGCAATTGTAGCATCATAGTTGCGCTGTTTTTACATAAACAAAAATTTGCGGATTCAAAATTATCTGATTAAAAAAATACATGTGCAATTGTAGTTTACTGGCAAATGCATTAATTTTACACGTGATTGAAAGCAATATTTTTACATGTTTATGTTATTTTTTGTATGAGTAATGAAAAACTTAAAATTATAGTATATTACAATACAAGATCGGTAAGTGCTTTATAACAGGACGAGAAAAAGTTAGAGAAATGAAACCTTTAGTGACGAGTTTTCTAACTTTCGAGTCCTGTTATCAAGCACTTAACGATTGAGTGTTGTACAAAGTTTTTGCGCTATCGACATTATTTAAAAATAAAAATTTATTTAATTATTTTAATCTGTCAGAATTTTGATAGAGCGTACGCGATTATTGTTTCTATAATGATCAAAATGACAGTTAAATAAGAACTACCTACCGGAAGGGTACAATTATGAAACGGAAGGGTACTGTTATGAGCAAGAACCGATTTGTTTTACATTATTTCCATGACAACAATTTTCAGTTCGGTAAATTGAACCTACTACGACAAATACCAGTGCGGGAAACAAGCTAAAATAGGTGGGTAGCGCAAATAGTTATTTATGTATCAAGGGTGAAAACAAGCGTTTCTGGCCCGCGGCATGATTATTAGTACAAGGCGAAAAGGGCCAAGGGATAATAACATGCTTAGGGTCAAAACCACAAATTTCACCCGTGGTACATACTAGAGATCGGCAAAAATATCCGAAATCCGAATCCGATCCGAAGTCGGATTCGGATCGGAGCTCTCTCGGATCGGATTCGGATCGGTTCCGATCCGAAAGTCGGATAAAATATCCGACCCAAAAGTCGGATGAAATATCCGATCCGAAAGTCGGATAAAATATCCGATTCGTAAGTAGGATACAACATCCGATCCGAAATTTACATACATAACATTCAGGTATCCACTCGTAGTAAAAACATAAATTCCAATTCCTCACTAAAGAAATAGAACGCTACATTATATTTATAGGCATTTATGTTCTGTGATAAAAATGATAAAATAACGTTACAACAAAATATGTCTCTTTAGTTTTTTATAACAAAATTATTTATTAAATTTCATCTATAACTGTTATTTTTCTTTCGACTATGCAACGTTAAAATTGGTTTAGTATAAATAGGAAAAACTGTACTAATCTAATGACACGTCTGGTCGGATCTTAGACCGGATTTCGGGTCGGATCACGGATCGGATCTCGAATAGAGTCGGATCGGATCGGATCGGATCTTGAATCAAGTCGGATCGGATCGGATATCAAAATTTTCAAATATGTCGACCTCTAGTACACACAATATTTTATGCAGAATAAAAGAACATTTAATTTTAAATTCAAAAGATTAAAGTAGGTACACCTATGTCAAAATGACATTATGCAAAATCAAGTAGTCACAAAAAACAAAAATTTTGTTTATGTATCCATAAAAGATTATATTATTATGGCCTTAGTGCCAAAAAGAAGTGTTTAACCCTGTTTTTCATGGCTAAAACACAGTAATTTCGTCCCAGTTGTGCATAAAAGTAATTTAAGATATTTCTAAACATCAACATGCATGGTAACAAGTAAACAAACTAAATAATTGCCTAAAATGAGTACAGTATTGGATGCTAATGAGTAACGTGTTGTTAACTAGTAAAATCGCATGTTACTATATTGATTCGTAACAAAGAAAATGATAATATTTGAATAAGCCCCATGAAATCGCCAACCACAAATACAAACATCATTCCTTCCACCGCCACGCACATTAAAACACGACAGCCTTCCAATATCTAACAAGCATCTGCCCATATCTCCAATCATCAACTCTCTCAGATCAGTTGGATCAGATCACAAGCGCATCTCCGTCGCCGTCACCTCCATTGCTCAGCGTCACCAGCCGCCATCAATCTCCCCGCGACTGTCAACTGTTAGCACGATGTTCGGCTGCGATCGGCTCTCGTCGTGGCCAGGTAACCGCCAGAGTTCTCGGAATTGTCCAAGAGATGAAGATCTTGGACAGAGAGCTCTAAGCAGAGTCGGAGCTTGCTGTCCTGCTGAGTGAGCCTGCGATACCTTGGTGGTTTCAGTGGCGGAGAATGAGTGAGGTTCCTAGGGTAATTAATTGTGGACTGATGGCAGTTCGGTGAAATTGGAAAAGAATTTGGGTACATTCCGTAATTTAGTAATTCAAATAAACTACCTACAGTATTTATCTACATTAAACCGTAGATTAGATTTTTACAGCCAGATTCTCAAGTTATAACTAATCTTATGCCGGTCCGATTTAATAAAAGTTCGTTCTATTCACACTAGATAGTAAGAAGGTTATTTTAAAGTTTACTTAAACTTTTTTTGGAATATGGTTTACTTTGAGTGCCGGAAAGTTCACCGAAAACAATTCACCGAAAAACAATTCACCGAAGTAACAATTCACCGAAATACAATTCATCGAAAAACATATTCATCGAAATGATAATTAAATTGTAGTATTTTTAATGTTCCTTAGAACTGGTAGAAAAATGCAGGCATTTATAAAAGGATACTTACCGTAAATTCCGGTTAATGTAATTATTGAATCGGCTAAAATTTGTTTAAGCTGGGACAGTTTCTAATGACATTACTGCACTCGCGCATGTATAGTACTTACTCGTATAATAGCATCGCTCCCAATATGTCATTAGGATTTATTCAAATAGAGCAGTTACGTGAGAGGCCAAGACGGCGTACCGATGCATAAAAAATACAGAGACTGTGCTATGAGGACAGAGCATCTAGTTCCAAATTACAACAAGAATAACATACATGAGTATTTACGAGGCATAGCAAATAATTTATGTTATTTATGTAAAACATATAGTTTTACAAAAATGAAATGAGGCATGACAAAGGAATCAATTTTCTATTTTTAAATAGAGTATTTTTAATAAAGTATAAAGGAAAATTAATTAGCATTTCGGTGAGCTGTCTTTCGATGAATTGTATTTCGGTGAATTGCTTTGTCGGTGAATTGTTTTTCGGTGAATTGTATTTGGTGAATTGTTTTCGGTGAACTCTCCTAGACCCGTTTACCTTAATTTAATAAATCCAAACAACAGGATTAGCTAGATTCTAGTTAAAACTCTTTTAATAATTGGGCTGCACAAGTTGCACAAACATACCCAACGGTAGATTTTTTTACTACTAAGGCCAGTCGTTCATACACGCAACATGTCTGCAAATATTTGTAGTAGGACATGTCGACGACAATTTTCAATAGAAGAATATTGTAAAGAAACAGCGGACCTCATTCATTTGAGTGAATAAAGTCGTCCGTCGAAGAGACTTTTGTTGGCCCAAAGAAAAAGAAAAGTTAAATATCGAAGATTTTGAATACATCCATATTTAATAGTAAATAAGCATCGCAGTCTATTAAAAAGAAGTAAATCTAAAGAAATTATAGAAGACCTTGCAAAAACTACGATAAAATCTTCAATTTTCTTACAAGTTGGATAAAAAGTAGTCAGCTAATCACGTTGTTAATTACGGTAAAAAGTTAAATTTGAATAAAAATCGCATCTAAAGAAAGACAAAATTTGTACAGTTATAATTTATTTAGTACTAGCTATTACCCGCGACTTCGTTCGTGTGGTCTACAATTTAATGCGAGTACCCGGCATGCTTTGCAAAGAAAGAAAGTGTTTGTGTTTAATTCTGTTTATTGAAGTGCTTTTGGATACACAATATTTTTTGTTTTTCTCTTTGGGACGTACACGAATAAATCAGAAGGTTTTCCAACGCGTGAGCATGCTACATATAGTTGTGCATGTGAGAAGCATGGATTTTCCAAATTTAGTCCACACACTTGTAGCGATTGTCCCTGTGCTTTGTTGCTTTGAATTCTAGTGACATAGAACTGAAGCTTTATTATACCTATATGTTAAGATTAGTTCTCGTCTATGCCTATACCAAATTTGAATCGAATAGTGCAGTACTTTTCAGGATAGCTAGCAGCCATTTTGTTTCAAGATGGCGAACTAGACTTGTGCTAAGTCAGAAACCTTCACGGGCGTGCGCACAACTACTTACCAAAGTAGCATCGCAATCGGATGAATGATATAGGAACGCATACAAACAAACAAACAAACATTCATAGTAATTATTTGTTACAAATATTGTTATTTAACTAATAATATGCATTTTAATGCACATATTTTATTTTATTTATTTATACTACTCTGTACAACAGGACCTGAATCCCAATTACAGTACAGAGTCCGACCTCACCGAGATTCGAACTCGGGATCTCCGGATTCTATTTCCTTAACGCTATCCACGCCATCGTACTACCAGACAATGAATTAATAGTATTGGAAAATATATAAAATATGATGTCAGCCATCTTGGCCATGGTTAACTATAACATGCTGTTAGTTAACAACATAGTTAACATCGCTTTATTCACCTGGGCTGTTGTGTCGTTCGAAAATTGTTGTCGACATATCGAAACTTATTCGTGACATATCAGACTAATCTACGAACCTCCATTTAATAATACACATTGGAAAATGAAACTAAACTAAAAAGAAAAAAACTAACAAATCCCGTTATATTTAATAATAATGTTTTTTTCCTTTATTTTTCAATTCATTTTACTCAGATATGTACAAAAATTAGTGAAGTGGTTATGATGAAATGAGTTGTTAAATCATCGTACTTACAGCTGTCAGTGAAGAATTACTTGGGTCACAGGAATGATTATTTTTAAATCGATTCTGAAGCACATAGAAATAGTCATTAAAACGAGAGAAATCAGCAGTCATATACTTAATTATTTTACTATTTTGCCATAGCAGTTCTTGTCCACATCATTAATGTCAACATCTTCATCAACTGATATTACGCTAATTAGTTTTAACAGAATGTAACCATTTAATATTACTAATAATCACAACAGTACATTTACAATAAATAACTTTATGAAATCAAATTGAATTATAAAGAGAGAAATTGGGACTACTACGAGGATTTGAACCTGGGACTTATAATCACCGATCACATACTTTAACCAATTAAGCTACGGTTACCAAGTAACGAAATCTGATTTTATTCCAATTTTTCGTTCTATTATGTGCCAAATAATATTATTATTATATTGGCAGTATAAACAATTTTCTCTTTATAGTTATAATATTATTTCATCTACGAAGTATTTACTCAAAATACAAATTAAATAACTTGTCTCAAAAAATAGGATTGGTTCAAAATATCATAATTTCACTTTCAATAGGCGTATTCCACTTGCCGTTTGGATCAGATCTAACTTACATTTACTGAACCAGATCAGTTATTTATTTCGCTGGTTTACTTCGCTGACTTTATTTCCAGTACTAGAATTACTGATCCTAATTTACTTTGAAGTAATTTTACGTGCATAAATATATCACTTACCGAGATCTGCTACGGCAGAGTGCCACACCCAGTAATGGGTAAAAACCGTGATATATTTATATTAATTTTTATTATAAGTTATTAAGTTATTAATACTAATAGTTGCTTAAATTGCAATCAATATCTGGAAAAATTATCTCTCGCCTTTATTTCATTACAATTTACTACCATCAGATTTCCCAAAGAAGAAGGATTTTAATCACTCAATTGCATGAACTAAGTAAGGGCCGTACGAATAAAGAATGGGTAAAAGGCGTGATGATATATTTATTTATTTTTATTTTCTCATATTTTTTTCTTGATATTCTTAGAAGTAAATCTAGAGACGTAATTTTCGCAGCTACTATAATATCTGGGGGTGTCAACTGAAGATTTTGCACGTTATCACTTTTTAAATATATTTCACAAAATCTTGAAACTTTTGACAGTTATAAGAATATTTTGATTAAATCTTAAGCTACATTCACAAATCGAAATTAGTTTTTGTTTTATGCTTTATGTTTTAGTGTGTTTTTAGGTGCCATTCACAAATAGTTTTGCTTTTGTCGATTTTAGTTAGTAGTGACATCTATAATAAATTTTAGAAGATCGGTAATACAGTAAATGCAACTGTCAGATGTGCTAAGTTACACATGCTGTCATATGTTGTTTCTTTACTTTCGTATTTTTTGGAAGAGCAAGGTAAATATTATCATAATAAGTAAGTAGGTATTAAAATCTTGTTTTTATTTTCATTCATTTTGACACTCGAATAAAAACAAACTTAGGTTATCGTCAATGCGAAGGATGATAGAAAGAGACAAGTATATATCACTACATCATTCTACGCTTCGTCCTATTGGTCTATTCCTAAGTATAAAACGTAAAACTAAAACATAAGTTTGGAGTTTGCAAACTTTTGTGTTAAAACCAAAACTAAATACTGATTTGTGAATGGTTGCATAAGATAACATGTCTACAAGGTTGTTAAAACAAAAATGGAAAACATAAAACAAAAACTAATTTCGATTTGTGAATGTAGCCTTAGTGTTGTTGCTAGTTGCTAGGATACTCACTTTGAAATTTTTGAGTAGTGAAATCGTGACATCGTTATTATTAAAATATAAATTAATAGCGCTACAATATCGTGCACGAGGAAAAGTATAATGTACAACTCGCCTGCAATGTCCATTTTATACCCGTATAAAATGTATACCATTCCATGCTGACTGTATAAAATACTATTATTTTTAAATGTAGTGCAGTTTCCACTCGTCAGAAAACTACAAAAAAAGGTACTATATATTTGAAAACTCATTTATTAAAGTAAACAAACCCGCATTTTCCAATAGTTTAAAACGAAATAATGATCCTCGTCTGCGCCTGCAGGTTATATATTACACCCTGTCAGAGCTCGGGCCGCGCGGCGCATACCAGTGGTGCTGGTGCTGGTGTGTGTGAAGCAGCAGCCGCCGCTGCTCGCAGCTCCGGCGGCTTGCAGCGGCACCGCCGTCACCGCACAAAACCTGTCCGGGATACCGACATCGGGCACAGGACAGGCTAGCGGTGGTCCGATATGGGAGATCTCCCTAGCGGGAATCAATGATGATGTTATGATTGTATTCGATTTTAGGTGGTTTCATAAAGAAAACTATTTTTGGTAGATACTTTCGTATTAAACATATTATTGATTATAAAACCCATAACAAAATCAGCCAATTATATTTCAGAAGTTTCCTTAGATACCACATATAAATAAACGATTATACCCTTGACAACGTGGTATAATCACTTTCGTATATTCACCTGCTCCAAAATGTTAAATTCATTTGAAGTAACATTATCGTCGTTATTAAAGAAATCTCGATAAGTGATATATTTTGCGCACACCCAAATATATTAGTGCTGCAGGGGTCATTTTAATGTGATTGAAAGTTTGTCATCTGCGGGAATCGAACTAGAGTTTTTAAATACACAACTCGATGTTTACTATTAAGCTATCTACTCCATATCTGTATGTGTAGTTTAATTTTGAAAATGCTAAAATAGTTATTTTTATAACAAATGCCGAAAAAGGCTTGTTACGTGCAAGTGCAGAATTTAACGCATGAGGCTTGCCGAGTGCGGAAATCTGCGCGAGCACGTAACCTTTTTCGGAACGTGTTATAAACAACATTTTTCCTACAACTGTGCGATTTAGTAAATCACTAAAATATCAAAATTTATAAAATTTTAATGATATTACACGAGAACGATGTTTTACGGCATTGCTATGGTTTGTTTGTTGATTGCTTGCACATTTTTCTACGTTATTTAAAAATATTTCACTAACGTCAAGATAATTTCTTCAAAATCGTCTTGATTGAAATAGTACAGTGAGTGATTCTTCTTTATCATTAACAACTCTAAAGATAATTGAAGCTCCGGATCATACTATGTTGGATCCATTTTCGACAATGACAATCAACCTGCTGCTGGTACTTCTAAAGCTTCCGAAATTGTTGTCAATAATATTACTGTTAATAATATGAACAGGTATGGAAGAAATCAATGTTTCTTTAGACACAGCAGTTTCCACTTTACATTATGTCAATATAAGCAACTGTAACAACTGTGTTAATAATATACACAAACAATAAATATTATGTATTTCACTTACTCTTAAAATAAAACCATTTATTGATATATTTTACTTTGTTCGGTTCTTTTTATTAATTGTGTACATATTAGATACACTACAATTTAAGGTTATGTTTATAAACGTCAAAATATACTACTGCATATTTACTAGCGCTGGCTCACTACATCTTCTTCTTCCATAAGCGTCTGTGGCCAAAATATAAATTCCGCACTCGGCGCGAAATTTAAATCGCTCTAAATACAACTTTCTTTTGACAGTTGCATAAAACACTAGTGTTTCTTTGCTTACAGAAACGCACTTGGTCTGCATTTGTCTCTTTTCCACCCGTAACCAAGGCAATAATAGTTACGTAATAACAAAGAAATCGCACAGTTGTAGGAAAAATTATTTAATCGGTTGATAACTATTTACTTAAAAATTCTAATGAAATAAATGAAATAAAATAGCACCAACTTTTACGAAAATCTACAACAATTACGAGTAGAACAGAAAGCCTTAACTGATGAAATAATTACACATAAAAATTAGTCATGAAGTTTTCGCTATAAACACGGTCGAATATAATAGGTAATACGTCGAACCATTGAGCCATTGAAGCTTGAAACCTCTTAAAGCAGCAGGCAGCGCAAGCCAAGCACTGAACACGTAATTTATATTGATGTGTTTTCTGAATTAAGTCGAGGTATAAAGCTGTCAGCCGATGATTGATACTGTACATGTTCATATGCCCGTATACCATAACCGTATGTATGCGTGTGAGTATGTGCACATGTACGAATACTAAGAAATGCGAGAAGAAACCGACGAGATGACGAGAAGTGAAGAAATGTGACAGGGTTGTGTATTGCAATGAGATAATTGAATCTTGCAATGAAGTGAGTAAATACATTTTTTATTTGTAGAGATTTTGTAAATTTATCAGCGGTCTTATTAAATTAATAAAAAATATATCATCACGCCTTCTACCCATTACTGGGTGTGGCACTCTGCCGAAGCAGATCTCGGTAAGTGATATATTTTGCGCGTGAAGTGCGATTACCAGTCGTCAAATCACGGCCCCCAAAGTTGTTAGTGGTGGAGGAGCCACAGAGGTAGTTTTTTAAATTATGAAAATTGTTTGTCGCCTGTGGGAATCGAACCAAGGTTATCTGGATCCACAGACCGGCTTCATACCCTTCTCCTATTTTATAAGTTTGTAACTTGGTCTTTATCTGTTACCGATCAATAAATTAATGACTGCTAATTATTTTTCAAGATTATTTAACAGATTTCGGTATTCTGTGACTAGAATTCTTCAGCATAGCATTTTCATGTTAAGTATTTTTATGTAATAAGTACCTGTTGTTCAAAGTGATCAAATTTTAATTTTTGTAAGGCGGGACAAAATCCACCGAGAGGGGGTTGGGTATTATGAATGAAAGTAAATAATAGTTCAAAAATTATTTTTGATGAAAGAAAGCAAAAAACACATATAACAAAAACAGAACATTTTAAAATAAACATGTATCAACATATGAAAAATATACAATTATATAAACTTTACTAGAAAGGGATTGAGCTAAACTGTAGTATCCACAAACATCATCTAAGTATTACTTTTATTAAAGATTATAGTATGTATTTGATTTAGTTTCTTGGCTGCTTTTAATTATTTAAAGACAATAACTTCTCAACGTACAGATTTAATTATAGCATTGGAATGAACTCCTGTTTATTCAATATATGCAGATACAGCGTTTTTTTTTAGTGCTTTATCGACAATCGACAGTTAATAAAACGTATGTATATTTTTAATTAATTAATTTAAACTGTTCTTTAAAATAAATCGTTGCAATCAATTCTAAACAGAAAATTTATGTAAAATAGTATATTACATAATAAGTCAGGAAAGTGATATTTTACTTAACGAAGCGGTTGTTTGAAACACGAGGCCGCAGGCCGAGTATTTTAATCCACTGAATCAAGTAAAAATATTTTCCTGGCGTATTATGTATACTATTTTTTATGAAACCGTTTAATTTAATCAATAATTAATCATAAATCATTCAAAATGTTTAACTTTTTTTATATGAATTGTACTGACAGCAGACTAGGTATCCAAGGTTACAACAAAAATAACAGTCAGGTAAAATCTTTACCAGACTGTTTTGTGCTTTACCAGACTGTTATTTTTGTTGTAGCCTTGGATACGTACTTCACTTGACTGTTTTTGTAAAAACCTACTTTCCATATTAAAATTGGACAGGAAATTAGTCAATTTCTTACCGGTTTCAAAAAATATATATATTATGATGTTTCTTAATAGTACCATTTGAACAGAGAAATTATATACGAGTAAAAGGCTTCATTTTATCAAAAGTACTATTTTATTGCTTACTGCGTAATTGCATAAGGTAGTACTAGCGTGAATTTTTTTTTGTAGATCTGAATGAAATTTGGCTCACGTAAACATTGGATAGTCATACGCATCCTGTTAAAATATGAAACATATTCATCGTCTGTGAACAAATATATTCACTTGTAAAGTTGAGTTCTTATACACGGGGCTTATGGCGATCATCACTCAGAATCGCACATATTTGGTTTGTGTACCTCTAAAATTTTGCAGTTTCATTTGAAAAACTAGTATGATGTTCTAGAACTATCCATATATATTGTATCAGAAGGAGAAAGTTTTTTATCGTTTAGTAATGAATATATAGCCATGCAAAGCCTTGTTTTTAACGAAAAATTAAGAATCCCAATTTATAATGGCAACACCACACGGTAGTGTGGTATTTGAAAATTCACTAGACCAACAACCTGTGAACAATTCATGGTATTCAAATCATAATAGGTATAAAACACTTATTTTATAATTTTTTTATATTTTTTGAGCGTCAGTTTCACCACTCGACAACCGATAGCTCCACCGTCCCACTAGTACTACCTTAAGAGGGCAGTATATATGAATAATGAATCTAACTCACAGATTTTCATTTCCATAGTCGAAAGTGTTACAGTGAAGGAACGACAACTCTAGTACTTGTCCTTTCTCCGGTCTGACAAGAACCCATATAAATTATTTGTTAATTCTCCTTTGAAAAAGGGAGGCTTACAGTAATTTTAATATAGTACTACTGTAACAACAGTAAAGGATAATAAGAAATGATTGATTTAGGTGTACCATATTATTTCTTCACTTCAACGTTATCAATATACTTGTATGTTTAATTATGTTAAGTTTATAGTAAACTTTTTGCAATATATCTTTGTTTAATTATTATATATCAAAATGACGTTTGATATATTAGATAATAGTTGTAATAAATTGGAAAATGATTTTATATTGCAGGAAGCAATCTGTTCTACACTTGAAGAAAGCTTCAAGCAAAAAACAAATTAACGATTTCATTAATTTAGTTTCCAACAAAAACACTAACAATTTATAGGTAATTATAAATCCACAGTTCATTTACAAGTCACCAGAACATTAATAACTATATTACGAGGTATTTAAGTTCCGTGTACGATTGTTGCATTGTTTCCCTTTCGGTTCTTTCACTTGAATGGCTAACTCGGCGTGAGTGCAGAACGGAGCAGATTCATTATGTTCTGTGTTTTGTTTTCGACACCAGTGCTCCGAGGTGTTCATAATCGTCTTTACAACTTACTCCGAAGTAACGGAGTGGGTTTTGTTGGATATCATAATGCGTAGCCACTTCGTCGTACCGGCAACAATTGCAATTTGAAACGCGTGCAATTGACCAATCCACATGCGAATAAAATTGAGACGTGAATGGCGAATAACTTATTTTATTATGGTAGAGAAGGGAATAGTGTAATGTTATATGTTATTTATGAGAAAATAATCAATTTTATTTTGTTCGCCGTTGTTAGTACATATCGGCAATGTGAAAATTGTTGAAATGTATATCTATATCTAAATACAAAATTATTCTGAAAACAATACCATTACTTCCAGGATTGCAACCCTTTCAACTAGTAAACAGTTAGAGCATTTCTCTATATCCTATACTCAATACGAGCAACTATTGTCTGTCTGGCTGTGTGTGTCAATGATCTCGGAATCAGTTCTACTGATTTTGATGAAACTTTATAATATGTTACTTTGTCTTAGAAAACTATCTAGCTACGTCTCATCTTTCAGAAAATTCATTTAGTATGTCATTTTCCCCAGAAATGGAGAACAAATTAAGTAAAATTTAGTTAATCTAAATATAGGTATGTGAGTACTTTAAAGCAATATAATTTGATCCAGGAAAGCGATTAAGACCAAAATCATCCCGGTATCTCGATGTATGCGCAAAAATTCAAAAGTAATCCCTCATATCTCCAAACTTGAATCAGTCCAGCATAAATTTTTCAATCTCATAGCTTTTAAATTACATCTACCTTCGCCGAGACTAACTTACAATTATAAACAAATTTCAAAAATTCTTGATCTGAGCTCTCTGCGTTCGTTTAGCAACCATTTCGACTGTTTATTTTTATATAACTTACTAAATTGTAATATCGATTGTGTAGCTTTAAGTTCGTTTTTTTGTATTAAACTCTCCTATACATAACTTGCGGTCAAATGAAAATCTGTCATTAGATATCCCGTTCATCAGATCAAACTCTCATTTCTATTCATCTATATGGAGAATGTGCCAAGCATTTATCGCCCTTCATTTAGATTTATAAACGTAACTTTATTTGAATATTAGTTCTAAGCGTAATCTACTGTAATAAATGTATGCATACTTGTAATTGGGCGATTGCCTGTATAAGAATAAATAAATAAATAAATATTCGGTACCTGTATCGTTATCTCGTAATGATCGACAAGGGCGGATCTACGGAGGGGCCATGGGGGCCATGCCCCCCCACTTGGGTCATTTTTTGTGGTCGGGATTTTCTATAAGTTTCATGATTATATTCGACAAACCTTGAACTGTAGGAAAAAATGTAAATAGTGATAAATTTATTATTCTGACGAAACTGAAATTCGATTGTAAAAATGAAATTATTTTATTTTATTTTGTTATCATTTTTATAGACAATTTGCGCAAAGTTTCTTAAGTCTGTCAATTAGCGTGGCTTCAGCAGAACGTAGTTTTTCAGCCCTGCGGCGGCTGAAATCGTGGCTCAGGAGCCATATGACCCAAGACCGTCTCGTGGGACTCGCGTTGATGCATGTGCATACAGACATTCCGCTGAATCCTGAAAGAATCTTAGATAGATTCGCGAAGACCAAAACCCGACGTTGTACCCTAATTGTCTAAGTACGCAATGTGTAAATAAACGATACAAGAGTTATGTATATATTTGTTTAACAAGCGAAAATGTTTGTTTCTAAAGAAATATATTTGCTTCTGTTCGTATGTACATGTCGTTGAATCCCTTTCGCATGCGACTTATTGTTTGATCAAAAAAAAAAAAGTCAATGGCCCCCCTCTTGGACAATTCCTGGATCCGCCCTTGATGATCGCTAAGTTAATGGTAAGTTTTATTTTTCATAAACTAATATAATGACAGCTCACTGACAGTACCGTAAAAAATGTGGTTAGATTTTTTATTTTTTTTTATATATACAGGGTGGTCCATTTAAAGTGTTATCAGGAAATATCTCGGAAACTATAAATAAGCATGATAGATGACGTTGTAATCGCGAAAAATGATGTTGCTTTCGGACGTTCCTGTATTAGAGCTTATGCTTAATTTAATTAAAATCTAAAATAAAATGCAATTTAAATTTACACCATATGATTTTAGACAGAATGTAAACAATCACATGAACCATATTTTATAAAAATGGCAATTGAATGTAATGAGACTATTTGTGATTTTAGATGTGCGTGTTAGTGGATGCGCTTGCACGCACATAAACAAAAACTAACAAACTCACAAACAAACTCACACGCACACAAACTCAAATAATACACACACACACACAGCCGCGCGCATAAGCTCTAAAACAGGAACGTCCGAAAGCAACATCATTTTTCGAGATTACAGCGTTATCTATCATGCTGAAGAAAAAGTGAACTAAATAAATTCTTCTTTTTTTAACGAGGAATCTGATTCTTTAATAAAAAATAGGGGTTTTCATTTAAAAAAATTTAGTTGACCATGATTTAGCGACAACAGCGCCATCTAGGACAAAACCAATATTTCGTTATTATGGCCCCCTTTTGTACGATTGTTTTTTGTCTAGGTCATTTTTGCGTAAAATTTATAGTTTCCGAGATATTTCCTGATAACACTTTAAATGGACCACCCTGTATGGGGCAGTTTTGTACGAGAGCCAAATGAACAAAAGTAAAATACAGTTAACAGAATAAATAACTTTGATCACAGAATGGCGAAATGGTTGTAATCTGTAGATTAATCATAAAAAAATAAAGGTTGTCACTAACTGAGTTAGAGAATAGCGGTAAAAGTTATTTCTGCCGACCTCTGTGGCTCAGTGGTTTAGACTACTAGGCTACTGACCCAGAGGTCCCGGGTTCGATTCCCGGTCAGGGCTGGCATCAATCAGCGTCTGTGCTGACTACAGCGCAGACGCTTCCATCTTCATAATCAACGTCTGTACTGACTACAGCGCAGACGCTTCCATCATCATACCGACTAGTAACCAAAGCAGTTGAAGCCGTATCACAATAAAGACAAAAAAAAAAAAGTTATTTCTTTTAGCTATTATTCTGTTACATTCTCCATTATTTCCGAAATGAAGCTCAATCTTACAGACATTATTAACTTAGAGAGCTTAAACAGTCCACACAATTCACTTAAAATTTTGCATTTTGTTATTGTACCTTTTGTTATTCTCATCATTTTTTACACATGATGTAAGAACAAACAACATTTAAAGGCATGAAAATCATATACCGAAAGAGCAAAAACACAAAGAAACACGAAACACAGTACACCTAGCTAATTCTAAATCTAATATAAATGAAGACAAAGCTAAACATTATCCTCGGCATTAAACATTGTAAACAAATTGTTATAGGTATACTAAATTTAATTATAATTGTCATTAGAGAACAAGGAGTGATAAATTAAATTTTTGTTTATTAATTGTCGGAAAGTTAAGTAACACACCATCTTTTCCAACATTGTGGTTAGTAAGAGGTAGAAACGGGTTCAACCTGCCAACCCACCAAAATAGCTGGGGCAGTAGGATCAGTTCAGGAACTGTTCTGGGTTAATTATTCAAAAGTAACCTTCCGGGTTACTTTAAAGATGCCAAATAAATACGATCTAAATTTCTTCACCCTAGCCACCACACAAAACAAACAACGCAACTCTTAGTATACTATTACATTTGTAATTCGACGAAAAAGCAGACTGTTGCTGCTGAAACCGATTTCAGCATCCTCAGTTCTGGTCCTTGTAACTTAACCCTTTCGAATTCTATCACATTACCTGTCCACAGACCAAAACCATAACCAGAACCAGCAGAATCGCCAAGGCTGCTTGCTCGTTCACCGCTCGTGTCGGTATGCAGATCAGCGGCTGCGGTCTTTTGTCCGCGCAGTGGTCAATCCGATTAATGGACGGTTTGTCATCTTTAGTGCTGATTTGTGAATACGCACAAAAAGTGATCGGGCGGCTTGTCTGCTTGTCGCTGTCGCGAATGTTGCGCTGGGTTTTATGTGACCGTTCGAGGTTTTTTGTTGCGTTTTGGGTTTTTTGTTTATGTCAAACAAGAATGGATTTGTATTTATATATGGGGTGTTAATTAAATGAGAAGGTGGTATTGGGTTTCGGTATGAAGTTATTTACAGTTTTTTGGCTGTTGTTGTTGATGGAATAGAGTTTTTGTCAGATTTTGTGATCAACAAATATTTATAAAGTTTATTAGTTTGTCATCATAACATAGACATATGCATCGATTGTTAAATCCTTGAACAAAGAATTTTTGAAGCAATAAACTGATAAAAAGTATAAATTAATAGCTTTTTAACCTTAAGCATTCATCAACTTTGATTAAATATTTATCATACTTATTTAGTGAAATAATAAACATCTAATGACTGATAGTATGAGTATAATTTTAATCATATTAGTTTCAGTTAGAGTTTCTTAATACTTTCAAGGAACCGTGGCTAAATTATAAATTCAAGTGTTGTAACGTGCCTCGCCGAATCAATGAAATTCGTCAAAATGCGTCGTTAATCATTTAATCATCCTTAGAATACGAAAAAATAAACAATAATTTTTATTCGTCATATTAACGATCTTTCCACCATATTATTTATAGAATATGTACTAAATACAGCTAAACTTGCAAGTATATATTAAAATTATTTAAAATTAAACTATTTTAAAAGGTGGCTCAGTGGTATCGACTGTAGACTTAAGAACCCAGGTTCGATTCTCACAGCCGACAAACTATTTTCACCACATTAAAATTACTCTTGTGGCTTCCTTTCTTTATTAATATCTTTGAAGGTCGTGATTTGACGGTTAGTAACCGCTCTTATATATTTTGTAAATTTATTTTTATTTTTTATTTGACTATTTAGTGTGGCAGCGCACTGTCAGTGATGGTAAATTGCTTCATTCCTGTTTTGTATTTTAACTTTTTGATATCAACTATAATGTAAACGTTGTAGAAGAAACGTCATAAAATTACATAACGTACTAGACATGACGTAACTTCACTGATTCAGTGAGACATCTATAAATAATTCCTCCCTTCCAAAAAAGAGGAATAATTTGACATAAACTGTCAATAGCCCTAAAAGAATAAAATCATGGGCCTACTAAATATATTTTTTTTTTAAATCTTGGATTGAATTTATTATAAAGTGAGTTATATTAATATAAAAATATTTATATTAATTAGTTATTACGAACATTGTTGTTACATCAAAATGCCTGTTTTCCGGTTTTTATTAAAACATATTTAAACCATATTAAGAAAACAATATTGTCCTACCAGCCATTACATTTGTTTTACTTATTTACGGTGGTATGTGGCTATAAGCCGCTGCGTTAAAATATTCACAATTTTTATCCATATAAAAAATTACAAGAGATACTTTTATTCAGCGCTAGCATATCTAAATTGAAATTTGCAGTTATAAAATGAATATATGGGCTAGGTGGCTCAATGGTATCAAGTCGGCCAGTGGATCCTGTAAACCCAGGTTCGATTCCCACAGCCAACAAACATTTTCACCACATTAAAATTAGCCCATATGGCTCTTCCACCCCTAACATCTATGGGGACCGTACTTCTCGCGCATAAATATATCACTTACCAAGATCTGCTATGCAGACTGTCATATCCAGTAATTGCTAAAAGGCATAATGATATATTTATTTATTTTATTTTTATTTAAAATTAATATTGTACAGAATGCAATCTTAATACAATCAAAGTTAATAAACCTAAAGACTACTTAAAAATAATCGATAGTAAAAGTAGACACCAAGTGGTGAACTTTGTAACGAACAAACAAATCAGCAAAATATGCAAAAAAATTTTAATTTAAAATGTTGACATAATATATTAATTACTTATTTATTTATTTTATAGACTCATTAATTCAAGCTCGCAGCTATATATCTTGAAAGTGAAGAAAAGCTAAAAGAAGCAAATAAATTTAAGAATCGACTAAAATTAATGAGCATTCATAAAAATTTCAATAAAAACGCAATTCTTGATGCTCAATTGAACATGCTCAAGGATAAAACTTGCAAAATATTTTACCCGTAAGATATATGTATCCTTTGCTCTTACAACATACCATTTTGCCGTGAGTCCTATGAAGTTTCATGGGAACTGTTCCTGTACATGCAATGTACACTCTACTCCAAAAATATTACCTCTGCACAGCGAGATTTGTCTCACTTATTTTTATTTTCATTTATACTTTATATCGGAAGTAGATAATAAATAAAATATATACAGAGCATTCAAAAAATGGGTGACAATACTGCAGGTAGAACAATTCTTTGAATAATTCGTCAATCCTAATGCATTAAAATTTTATGACCCTTCGTAAAGCTACTTAAAGTTACTTAAAAGAAATGTAAATTTGGCAACACCGAATCAAACAACTATTATAGGTAACTATGCAAATCAATCTGACAAACATTAAAATTTGACAAATTATTTTTTATTTTTATTTCAAACAAAAATATCGTATGTACTAAAATTTAAAAAACACTGCTGAAGATTTATTAAAAATTTAAAGTATTGGTATTAAACGATTGGTTACATCAACGCAATTTTACACAATTCTTCTTGAATGTAAACAGCAATTATACTCCATAAAAGATTCTAAAAATTTCGTTAAGTTCTATTCGCACATTTACAAGTTTGACTTGTTTGAAGGCTTCGTGTGGCTTTACCAAGAGCCGTACAATTTTTTTGAATTAGGATTTTCGACTCAAACCATTATTCTACCTGCCAGCCATTTTCTGAATAATCATGTATATCATTATGTATTTTTTACCTATTCCTGATATATTATGAAGAATATTGAAATTTTATCATGGTAACCACAAAAATTGAAAATGAATCATATATTTAAATAATTTTTATTTGTAACTGAAGAGTGTTTACGTTGACTTGAATTGAATCCGGAACTCTCGGGCCCCAATATATCGCTGAATGAGATAGGGCAAGAGAATATAACTGGTGAACTGGTATGATTTCGCCCGGTGGTGCCTAAGTCTGTTGGCCCTAGTTTTGCGTAATTTATTTAAATTAGTTAAGAGTTAAATGTTAAACTTGGTTTAAATAAAAACATAGCGAAGGTATGTGATATGTAAAATAACTGGCATTGTCGATTATCATTTGTTTTAACTATTGCTGGTACAACTGATCATTAATGAGATACAAATTCGTGCAAAAAAACAAATTTATAACTTACTTACTTACTAGCTCAGTGGTATCGAATCGGTCTGTGGATTTGAAAACTCAGGTTCGATTTTCACAGCCGACAAACAATTTTCACTACGTTAAAACTACCCCTGTGGCTTCCCCTCCACTAATATCTTTGGGGGCCGTGATTTTACGGCTTGTTGCCGCACTTAACGCGTAAAATATATCTCTTACCGAGATCTGCCACACCTAGTAATGGGTAGAAGGCGTCATGATATATTCATTTATTTTAAGTTAAATATTTTCTTGGACATTTTAAATCATATTTTCCAATTGAATTATAACGAGAATATAGCTAGGATTTGAACTTGGAACCTATTAACTAACAAGTTATGAGCCCCTTGTATTTCAAATCTGATTTTACTCAACTTTTTTCTCTATTTTGTTATGTGTCGAAGGCAATCTCGATTTGACACGAGAGTCGTCTGCACTGACACTATTATTTAAGGAGAATATTTAACAATTGAAATTTAATTAGTATCTTTTAAGGAAATCAAATTGAATTGTAAAAAGAACCTGAGGCCTATGAAAAAGTGACAAATATAACTTATTCTAAATAATATTCATAATTTAATAATCTCAAATTTTGTATTATTTCCATTCCAAATTGTTTAGACATAAAATTCTTGTATCTAAATAGTCTTCATTCAAATTTTTTTGTCATGTTTGTTCAAAATTATTTAACTATTAAGAGTCAGTGGTCACATATTTATAGTTACGTAATCTTCTGTCAAATAAACATTCTGTTAAAAATAGACGTGAATTATATGCTTAACCTGTCATCGTACAACAGATTTTTGACAAAATAATTGTTAGTTACTAACAGTGCTGTAATCATGGTTCGGACAAATTTATAGATACATAATATTCTGTCAAACTAATATCCTGTTAAAAATACATGTGAATTATATGCTTAACCTGTCATAGTACAACAGATTTTTGACAAACCAATTATTAGTTACTAATAGTACGGTAATCATGGTTCGTACAAATGACACAAGCCTTATATTTTATAGTAAACTGTCAAATTATTTATATATGTATACGAATCTTGATACCAGTTTTAAACATTGTTTATAGGTCCAAAAATGTATTGTAAATATGTTAATTAATTAATTAATTAATGACGTTACTTTCGTAATATCTGTATTCCAATCATTGGCTTGAAATAATAATTTTACTCCTGTTCATGATAATCCATCCATAAAACTTAATTCGATAGCTACAGCACTGGCTAGAAATTTTGAATGAAATACATAATTGTGCCTTTAGCACTCATTGAAGTCTCTGCCACTGAGCAACACTTTTGCTCGTCAGAGTCCACTGGTTGGCACGATCACGAATAGAGCCTAATTTCCCTGTGGACGGACAGGCGGCTGAGGCGGGGTGAGGCCGACGGACATTAATCTCGATGGTTATGTTGTATGATGTGCGGGTTAAGTTATGGCTATCAGGGTCACGGGGTCAACGTGGTCGTTTCCCGGGGCCCGGACGCACGAAGCTTCGGCAGGGGTCGGAAAACGCTCTGTGTCTCGCCCGACCCGTTGATGTGCGGTGATTGACTGCGTGGTGAGCAATTTACCACCTTGGAGGTTACATCCCGAGAACTGTTTATGTTATTGTGTGTTGATGTGAGGTAATAGCCCAGATCACTGAGCTTTGAATCATCATTTCAAACAATGAGGCTTGGTCGCAAAGGCAAGCGAAGCTTGCAAATTGCGAGTATTAGCAACAGTTTCAGATCGTGTTATATACAAGATTGTTCGAACCGATTTAAATGAAATTATTGATTTATTTCTCAAATCTTAAATACTAGGTATTATTTATGCTGGCAACATCTAGGGTTGCTACCTCAGAACTAAGTCTCGCCCGGAGACGATGACTACTTTTTTTTTTTATTTACATAAATTAACAAATTCAAAACTCACATTTCTACAAATAAAATACAATTCTAATGATCACAGAGTAGTTACTATGCATATAACTAATAAAAAACAAACTTAATAATTTACGTTTCTGGATATTAAAATGAATTTTTACTGCTTTCTCTCCATCATGTTTTATCGTGAATTTAATATTGCACAATAGACACATTAGAGTAATTTTATCCATTTTTTTAGCTATTTACAATATTCATCTCTTTATAACCATTCATCTTTAAATGTACATACATAGTCTAAGTGTATCTCTTTTTTAGTAGCTTCTTATGCCTAATTGTTCTTGTTTGTCACTAACAGTCTGGATTTTCTCTCCATATTTATTTGAAATAAATTATTTTCCAACTATAACAAGTTTTAGTTTTATTTTATAAATTTATTTATAAATTATATATAAATTTATAATAAATTTTTAAACTTAACTTACAAATTTTCATATTATTATTTTATTCACATTCATTACTTTTTCTGTTTATAGTTTATTGGATACTTTAATCAGTAAATTATAACACGGATTAGCAAACTGTCACTTATGTAGGCTACATCATGTCACTGTCAATAGACATCTCTTGACTGAACAGACATAAGAGAGAGACTATTCCGGACATGGTACACAAGATACACGCGACATATAATTTTGTACATATTCAATTTTATTTACACAACCCGGAGAAATCATAATTAAACCCGGAGCCCGGAGATAACTCACTGAAACCCGGAGAGGTGGCAAGCCGAGCAACATCACTGACACAGACAGCCAGTTAATGCCAGTGCAACTTTACCAACGCTCCTAATTTTTGCCGGCCAAGATTGAAAATAGGCTGTTTCCGGACGATTTTGCGTTATGCAAAACTAGTGTTTTTGGACAGAGCATGGAAATAAATCATTCACTTATAGAGGAAACGTTTGACATTAAAGTGTGATTTTATCCACAATTATAGACACGCTCTAAAGTGCAACTTTTATAGCCTAGCTAGTAAAAATGTTGCTATTGAACAACAACAAATTTAACATGTTTCTATTTTCAGTTCTCGCTTACTTTGTGTCGCTTTATAAACAATATTGCTTGAAGAGTGAGAGTGGGTCATTTGAAATGGTTTGATTATATGTATTGTATGTTTAATGAAAGAGTGGTAGAACAAATATATGTTGCTGAAATTGAGGGTGATAGCTTGTGTAGAAGATTTAGGAATTAACAAATGGAAATGATTGAAGATTTATTGCGTAAACTAATAAGTGGAACGAGGTTTTATGAAAGGAATTATGAATGTGCATGAAGGAAAAGTGGTGTTCCAGAAAATAAATGTTTGGTGCAGAATGAATATAATGAATACATGATTATGTAGATTTTTGACTAAAAGTTTGAATGAAATCAGACAATGATTTTCATTTCAATTGGAGTTGTCTTGACTAAATTCCAATATATTTTTCGATGAGATCAAAGCTCTCATATAGCATTTAATTCCAGGTCAAAGTGCTAATCTACTTGGAATCTGATTGACTTACATATCAGATTGTATCTATGTGTACTTCTCGTCGTAACTGTAATTGGCCGTAATCGTAGAGTTAACTTTTCTCATAATAACTAAATTAAACCTTGCATTACCATACCAAATACCAAATACAAACTTACTAATTACTTGAACAAATCGTGCTTGTCGAAGTTATTCAAAGTAAATATACCTTCTTCATCACCTATACTTAACAAAAAACCTCTCAAGAAAATACTATGTCATTCACTATGCTACCGATTGATTTCTAAAGATCAGTAAGGCACTGCACCAAAAAAACATCTAGCATCTATTTCTACCATCACAAAGAAAATATTTAATTATATTAATGGTGATTTTTTCAGGAAAAAATAAGTAAGCAATTTAATGAAGACAAAAATAAGAGAGCAATTATGTCTTAGTAAAAGAGCAGTATGATTTTGTTAAAAATCATAAAAAAGGCGTAAAATTCCAATATTTTATTATTGTAATTTATATACCTGGGATATTATGAAGATGTTTATGCCCTCCGAGGTCGATGCTTACAACACCGAGGACCGCTAACCCAAACGTTTCGAAGTCGTTCAAGGAATGAGTTTCATTAATTTGAAATGACAAATGGTGCACCATTCGTATATAATATAGATGATAATCCTTTTCATTGCGCTCTATCTAATAGAAATACATAATGTCTATTTAGCCAATTTTACACCAAGAACTAAAAAAAAAAACTATTATTGCTGTATCATGACTCATGCTATATAAATTGCTGCAGACACGAAATCTACAACTTATGAATATAAACTTAATATTTTTGATCGTTATAGAATTGTACAATTATATTTTTAAGTTGTTGTGAGCCTATAATTTTGTACTTTACATTGTTCACCTTACGTTTAAAATTAAGATTAATTTAATTACTAATCGTTTTCACCTTAAGAGTCTTCAGTCACGTAGATTAAAATTTCATATGTACTTAACATCCTATATCCCCAGAGTTCTAAATATAGTCCACTAAACTCACGACAATTTACCATAAGAACAACTCAGTGGACTGAAGAAGATTGAGCGGTTTGCTTCGGCATTGTATCTAGTAAAATCTCATCTTTGAGTTAAAACATAATCAGGTCTAGCGTTCTACATTTAGTCCATTTGAAACACAGATGTATTCTATGGTTTTGAAGAACTAACACGATGAGAATGAAGCGGCATATTAGTTAACGTACCAAGACGTGACCAATTCGATGAATAGACTTGTTTGTATGAGTGTATGCGCTAGAAATGATTAACCATGATGCAGCAACATCGGTACACTTTTCTTAATAAGTACTTGAATAAGACTTATTTTTAATTAGTAACAATAATAAAAATCTGTTGTACCGCACGCATATGGCTACCACAAGTTCTCAAATATTATTGTTCTGTTGTCTATTCTTAAAAGCTTAATTTTTATAAAACTACCTGTACTTGTGTTCTATTTTCTAATATTACTGTTTATTATATTATTCAAAAGAGCCTATTGTCTAGATTTCGTGTTTGTGTTTATACAGAACAGCCAAGCGGAAAATCCGCACATGCGCTGCCATCAAATTAAGATTGATTTTTGTTCGCACATTTTGTGCAAAATAAAAAAGTGTAAAAAAAAAATCAAAAATACAATAATAGAAAGACACAGTATAACATATATGTAGGTAATTTAGTAATTTATTTTTATATTTGGCTTAAGAACAATAAACGACATGTTTTCAGTAATAATATAACAAGAGAGTGAGAATAAATTGAAAATAATTTGACAGATCTTTGGAAAACTTGTTGCTAGGCAATAGTCATGAAAGCCCGTAGGGCTTGAGTAGCTATTGCCAAATGGCAACAAGTTTGAGAAAGATACCGCAGAATTATTTTATAATTTATCTAACTCTAGAGTTATATTTAATTAGATTATTTTTCGACTTCGCTGATGAGGTCGATACATCCAACTTAAAAGATTTTGAACTGGGTTCATATCGATTGATTACTTAATAATGTATTTTTGGGAGTTATTCCCAAAATTTGTTTGTGTATTTCTGTATCTGAAATTAAACTAAATTGATTTTTTTCACTTATTTTACTTGACGTGTTGACAGCTTTAAATAATTATTTGACAACTACCTATCATTTGTCACAAATAAAAAAGCACCTACAGAGATTATTCCCGCGAATAATCACAAGAGCTTTATTCTCAGTATAATAATGACAGGATTGGTTCAAACGCAGACACGTGACATACAATAGAGCATTTCATTCGTTTTGAGAAACGTCAAAAAATAATCACAATAATTAAAATTAAAATTCAAAGAATACTTCACGAAGAAATCAAGTCATACTAACAAGAATGAGAATAGGACATACCAAAATTACCCACAATCATATATTCAAGAAGGAAGACCCAGAAATATGCAACAACTGTCAAACTAGAATTACAGTAAACCATATTGTCACAGAATGCCCCCAGTACACCGCAACAAGACTAAAATTCCAGATCCCAAACACAATGAAAGAAGCACTGAAAGAAGACACTACAAGCATAACGAAAATGATAGCATTCCTAAAGGAAACTCAATTATTTTCAAAAATATAAATACAAAATAGCAACAAACTTAATGTAACAAATAAATGTAAACAAAATATATTGTACCGGGTGTTAATGACCAACGTTGTCGTAACACCAATGTAATATAATAAAAAAAATAAAAAATTTAAAGAAATAGAATATATCCGTATTTTGTTGTTTATTATCTTGCTTAGGTCGCTTAACTGTCATTTACTCAATTTTTCATATTTTCTGTACGGATAATAAAGTCTTTTTTCGGGGGTAATAGCCGGTTGTGTTTACTCTAGTTATGTTCCTGTGTTTTCTACGATCGCGCAAAGAAATAGTCATTATGTACTTATTTTCAATGCAAAAAGTAAATTGGTTTTTTCAAAGCAAAAAGCAAAGATGCTAAGATAATGTTGGAATTATCGACATCAGAATCATTTTCTTTAACCAGTTTTGACTTTTTCGTATGTAAATCTTTTCTAATACTTGATTCTTCGTAGCCATTTTCATATCTTTTCACCTTACAGGCAGATTCACAAAAAGGATTAGCGCTAATACCGTTTTTAATATTATCTATAACTCTGTTTCAAATTAATACAGATTAAAGAAATGAACTAAATTTGATGCTAATTAACTTTCTTTTTAACTCAAGTTAAAATAAACTGGTTTCGTACATTGAAAAGAGAGTAAAAAATTAAATAAAAAATGATGTTAGCGCTAATCCGCTTTATGAATCTGCCTGTTTAAGTTTATCTGTGTAATAAATAGTTACTATTCTGTTATATAATTATTTCATTTTTCTCCTTTTTTGAGCAGAGTTATATGATGAAGCATAAATACGAGTATATTGTTTTGTGTATATTAGCTTCCAGTATACCAATTGAAGAAAATTTTGAAAAGATATTAGACTATTTATTCTCCACTTCTATTGTAATCTGAATATTATTATTAATACCATTGTGATTTACAATTAAAATCAAAATATTTATATTGTGAACTATGGACAATATAAATTTAATGAAAAGCACACATTTCAATTAAATATTAAATTACTTTTTGTTCGGGATCAGTTGATTTTATGGTTCAATTTATTAATTGAAAATTGCTAGGTACAACTTCATTTTATTTCATAATTACCTCCTAAACCGTAAAGTAATGTAATGGATATACAATTCAATTTAATTTTAATTTTAAACATTATTAAGTTAGTAATAAAGTCGTTGAATTTTTTCTAGACTATAATCTTTAATTAAAAGAACCATATTACCTACATAGCTACATAGGTTTTGTTGATTTCATTATTCACGGTTCAAATCGCAATCAATTAAATCCAGTATCAAAACGTTATTCTTATTTCAAATGCACACGTTTCATAATGCTACGAAAATTGGTTTCACAATTGTAAATTGGAAATGGTACTAAAGTTAATATCATAATTACATTCTCATATTTTTATTAAATACGTAATTAAGTTTTATTATTAATAACAAAGAGAATAATAGTAGATATTGTTCATACCGCCCTGACTGAGCAAATAAGAACATTTGTACCATACGTCTACGGTCAAAGTTGCAGATCGTTCGTCTACGGCCTATCTACTTACCTATGAGTGTTGATTCGGCGCAAGATCAATTTTTGACTATACATATTTTATCTGAAGAAAGAAAAAGATTAACAAAATAATGAGAAATTTTTGCGGTACTAAGAGGCAGGATGATATATTTATTTATTTATTTATTTTATAATTTACTCTTCTGCTTAATGGGAACTTATAATTTTGATGTCACATACTGAAGATCCCCATCTACACAATTTTGTGTGAAGCAACAAATTTGTAGAAAGAGCAAGGTGATAGACCATGACCGAGTCGATACACTGCATTCTCCTTCAGCATTTTTCCCCGCAGATATCTTAATTTGCTATTTAGTCAACACATATTTGGATGTTTGACGTTTGGTTATTGAACACATTTTATCTTTTTTATGGTCTATTTCAAATATAGAAATGAATTTAACACAAAATATTTCTATTCTTACGTGTTTAGTCTCAAACATATTGCATATTTTGTTTGACATTCAAATGAGCAGTTGTGATCACGTAATAAATGTCAAACTGTAAAGCGACATAACACATTATTAAATTCTATTTTACTCACTAGATGGCAATGGAGAAATTAGAATTGTATAAGTCCCCATTCTTTGTTCATACTGAATATAAAAATATTTAGATGAGTGTTAGATTTACATGATTCTATCAGACGTATTTCATTAAGAGAAAAATTAACATTACTTAGTCAATTCGATCGAATATTACATTTATTTATTTAATTTCAAACAATTTAATCTTTCTAAATATGTACAGTATCCCTGTGGTGGCCTACTAAGACCAAACACAGATAACAGAACACGAAAAAAGGATTTGGGACGAACCAGCTCGCATGCGCAGGTAGATAGGCCATAGGTCGTATTTACTTGGCATTTTTAAAGTAACCCGGTAGGTTACTTTGATTTAATTGGCATGTTTTAAGTAACCCAGAACAGTTCCTGAACTGATCCTACTGCCCCAGCTATTTTGGTGGGTTGGCAGGTTGAACCCATTTTTGATCTCTTTCTAATCAACTTGTGTTCATTGTTATCCATTTTGAATTGGTGACATCGCAATTTTCATTTAAGCAGGTGTCACTTAGAACGTGCATTCAGATTTAAAATATATCGCTAATTTTCACAACTGACTCTAGGTGCATTATTTATTTGGAAATAACACGAGTTAGTTCTAGATCAGTTCAGGGTTCCGAATGTTTATAATGCACCCGACCCGCTTCCCGCAAAATTGTGCATAAACCCGACCCGCGACCCGCAAAGTGTGCACAAACCCAACCCGCAACCCGATCCGCATTTCGGGTATCCTGCGAGTACCCACGGATACCTGACCCAATGCAGGACATTACCTCTTATACCTACATTCTGTACTGAAGCTGTAGAAACTTGAGTTTTCAGCATTTTATTTTAATTGTATATTAGTATATCAGTGGTATCGAGTTGGACTGTGGATTTAAAAATTCGGGTTCGATAGCTGATAAACAATATTCACCGCAATTAAATTATTCATGTGGCTCCCTCTCTACTAATATCTTTGAAGGCCGTGATTTGATGACTGGTAACCGCACTCACTTACCGAGATCAGAATGCCACACACAGTAGTGGGTAAAATGCATGAATGAGATAAGTCCATCCAAATTTATTAACCCAATCTACTTCTTAAGAATATTTTTATCTTGTCACACTAATTTCGCTTCAATCTTATTCATAATTCCTTTTATAGAAGCTCGTTTATTCTAACTCGGAATATCTCATTCCCTCATCTAACTTTCAATCGTATCCTTTTATTTATTCCTGCTCATCTCACTCGTCTTTCATTCGACATACTTTCCACATGGCCAGATTATCATGTGAATTTAAAGAGAGAAAAATCGTACCTCATTCCATAAAGTTTAAAAACGACCGATAAGACTAATAAAACTCTCAATGATTGATTTAATTTAGCCAGTGACACAAAATTCAGATTGAAATGAAACTAAAGTACAAGCCTACAAGTACCAAAAAAAAATATTCAACCGCTTTTATCAAATTTCGAACATTTACTACCTTTTGTTTCAACTCAATAGTTAATTTTAACCGTAATTTAAGATTCTAGTAACTCACATTGCAATTGCAAGTGAAAACTAAACAAAGAATATTTGCAATCACACTTTGATTACATCCAGAAAATAATCAAGTTTTATGGGTATTGTATTGTTGTAGAATACATAACCTATATAGTTTTGTTCAAATTAAGGTACCTCCAACCGTAGCGATTATATTTATATCAATTTCAGCTTGTTCTGATATGAAAATAATAATATCCTATTCGATAAGTCTGTCAAAGAGTTACTGCTACTATACATCAACCAAACCATTGTCGACATGCATGTTTGCTCATTAAACAATAAAGGTGAACGCCATTAAATGTAGAAAAGTCTTGTTTTAATTCAAAAGTTATAGTTTATGTGTTCGTGGCATATGTACTGCAAAGGAATGTTTTGAAAATAAATGTATTCTTCCAAAAGCAATAAACTTAAACGTTTTAGAATTTCTTTGAGATATATGCATATCTGAATACAGCCACATTTAAAAATTATTTGAATCGATATAGAAGGAAATTATTACGTATGTATTATTATATTATTTCACATTTCTTCAGTGACGTACCACGGGGGGTGCGGTGGGTGCGGTCCGCACCGGGCGGCACATATTTTGGGACGGAATTTTTTATATTTAGTTTTAGTTGTAAAAAACAACTTGCTTACTTCATAAGTTTACTATTCGATTTCTACGAATTATGAATTACTAGATGATTTCGAATATTTTTTTTCATCGTCAAGTCAATGTAGGGTTGAAAATATGATCTCGAAAAATTCCTTTATTACTGCCTAATTTAAATATGCCATTCAATGATAAATAAGTTCCCCACCTATAGTTTGTCTCAATTACAATTATTTATTTATGTTTATTAATTTAATGGGGTAATGGCTCTGTGATTTCGAGCTGGCCTGTGGATCCCGATGACCCCGGTACTATTCCCACAGCCGACAAACAATTTTCACCAAATTAAAATTACCTCTGTGGTTCCCCCACCACTAATATCTTTGGGGGCCGTGATTTGACGACTGGTACCCGCACTTCACGTACATAAATATATCACTTACTATCTGCTTCGGCAAAGTGCCACACCCAGTAATGGGTAAAAGTCGTAATGATATATTTATTTTATATATATTTTTTTAATTTATAAAAACCACCATTTGATTGACTTAGAAAGGGCGTCAAATTGGAGACCGCCCTGAGCGGCAAAAGTTCTAGGTACGCCACTGGTGTTCTTCATTTATAGTCTAGTTATAATTAGTATATAGGGTGTTTCTATACTTGTGAATCAAACTTTAAGGGTAGATATGATATGATATACTGACCACAGAATAAAAATAATTGCAACGTATTTTACGAGAAAATTTTTTGTGCCACTGAAATGCTACCTGTTCTTATTAAGGTAGTTCTAGCGTGAAAATATTTTTTACAGATCCGAATGAAACTCGGCGCACGTAAACATGAGATAGTAATACAAGACCTGTTAAAATATGAAACACATTCATCGTCTGTGAACAAATATATTCGCTTGTAAAGTTGAGATCTTATACACGGGGCTTATGGCGATCATCACTCAGAATCGTACATATTTGGTTTATGTACCTCTACAAATTTGCAGCTTCATTTGAAAAACTAGTATGATGTTCTAAAACTATCCATGTATATTGTATCAGAAAGAGAAAGTTTGTTATCGTTTAGTAATGGATATATAGCCATGCAAAGTCTTGTTTTTAACGAAAGATTAAGAATCCCAATTAATAATGGCAACACCACACGGTGGTACAGTATTTGAAAATTCACTAGACCAGCAATCTATTAACAATTCATGGTATTCAAATCATAATAGGTATAAAACATTTATTTTATTCTGTATTTTTCTTTTCTCGAGCGTCAGTTTCGCCACTCGAGAACCGATGGTGCCACCATCATACTAAAACTACCTTAAAACAATAATAAAACAAAATTAACGCTCTAATTCAGTGTTTCCAATAATGTGAGGGGCCATGACTATTGCATTGAGAGCGCGCTGCTTTTACCAAAATATCATTTTTTAATACAAATAAACAAAAATAATCAAATCGATGTTATGTTGTTATTAAACATGTATTCTATTTTATGTATTTATGTAAGTATTGTAAGACATGTGAAATTAAATAAAAATATTATTACAGTAAAATAAATAAATATACAGAGCAATATCGATGAAAAAATGGTATATTGTTTTGTAATCCATTAAAAAAATTAAATATAAAAACAGTACTTATGAAGATAGATTGCTACGAAAATGAAGCATAATAAATTTTTTTTAAAATGAAGGGCGGAGATACAGAAATGTTGGAAACTACTGCTCTAAATAATCATTTCTCTGGTGTTGTATAATTAATAATTTGCTATTGTGGTATTTATAATTATAATTTAATTATTAATATGTAAGAAATAACTCTCAGACCAGTAGTACTAAAATGTTAACTTTAGGTAAACCACACTTAATTTTACGAATTTAAAAAAAAATTCTTATAATATACACATTTATATTTTGATCCACAAGTATAAAAACACCCTGTCTAGTATATTAAATGGTCGAGGTATTTTGTTCAATAATAATAGAATTACATGAAACTTTTCAATAGAAAGAAATGAGAGTAAGCTATTGTGTAATATAGACATCGTGATTTTCAGTATACTATTCCATTACCTGAGAATAATAACAGATTTTATTTTAATTAAGCTATTCTGTAAAACAGGAACTAAATTATAATCCAGTACAGAGTTCTGATTCACCGAGCCGCAGTCTGCTAGAAACGATGATAATTATAATAGATAGATTAGTAGGTCACTTTTATTATTTCTTTATTTTTTCGAAAAAATGTGTACGTCATTTTATGTATACAAAGTGTCTAATGAAACTGCTTAAGCATGAGGAACTGGAAAAGTAACGGATGTTCAATAAATCTTTTCATTCTAGATCACTATGGTCAACGAAATTGCACTTTCCTCATTTTGAATGACATTTGCCGTTTTATTTTAGGTTAAATTGTATAAATAAAGGGCTGGCATGTGTTTTACAAACCAGTCAGGACGAAAAGACTTATAGAAAGGGTTTTTGTTTGTGTGATTTCAAATCAAAATAATTTATTACTACCTACATATAAAAAAGGTAAAAGTATAATTTTACAATTTAAAATTTTGTCTATTTATAATTAGTGATTAACATTTTTTTTAAAACAAAAACATGGTTAAACGTATCACTTATGTCTAATTTAATCTACATCGTATTTCTTATGATTCTTGAACTCAGAATATCAGAATTATTATCGAAATTTATCGTCACAAAATGTACTTAAAAAATATTTTTTTTGTTACTTCGTCTAGTGTCACTATGCCCACATTTTGTGCAACATACCATTTTTAAACAACCAATAAGAGCTTTGTTCGAGCAGACAATCAGAAATTAGTTCGATGTACTTTTTATCTAGCCTTTCGAATTACAATTTATTTAATTAGTTTGTAATAATTGTGCTGTTGGAACAGTAATATAATATTTAAATCCATATTAGAGATATGTTGATGAATATTTATTTATTTATATGCTACTCTCACTATAGTTTATTAACGCCGATAAACAAACTGTCCAAAAACATTCACAGTGTGGCAAAATGACTCGTATGCTCGCAAATACATACAAAGATATTTTTGTTTACAAAAATAAAAAGAAATACTTCTTTTACAAATATATACGAACAACTAATTTCAATTAGTAAATGAAACTTTTATAGTTAGAGAGCTAGGGTACAAAAAAAGTCTCATTTTTGCCAGTGACAGAAATGGATTTTTTAATAGATAATGTCAGGATAATCATGAAAAAAATTAAATTAGATTTGGGAACGGGTGTCAACTATAGATGGCGCCGATGTGAATGCGCCGATTTTCCCAAATCTAATTTTCCTTTTTCATGTTTATCATGACATAATCTATTAAAAAAAACCATTTCTGTCACTGGCAAAATGAGACATCATTTTGCACCCTAGCTCTCTAACTATAATGCGCATCTCATTGTCTGACAGTTTACAAAAAGTCCACGGATTATTCTAATAGTTTGAAACCAGTTTCCAACAAATTTTTATGCATGCTTAAACAAATGACTGCTTACCAGTCACGGCTTGAACGCTAAAATTTAATTACGCATGCTTCTGATAGTTGTGAATTGTTGTTCGAACAATGTTATTAAAAAGTAAGCACCACATGATGGAAATCACTATTAATCATGATGCGTTTCGACCATTCGATCATCAGAAGTCACATTATATTTGTAATATAATCCTCGTACATCCATCTTTCTTGAAATTTGAAATACCTATAAACATGTTTATATAACATAATGTATTTTCTGCATGATGGTTCGTAAATTTTTTTGAACATACACTATAAATTAAACTTCGGAACCGTTGTTTCATTATCATTAAGTATAAAATATAGTATTTTCTGTACTGTAAGTTTATAGCCATACTACGATGATGGAAAAATAATGAATAATTTATTTAAATATTAAAATATATAAGTAATACCCCACAATTATCTAAATATTTTCATACGTAAATTATCTACGAAGACACACAGTTCTTCCAATATTAGTTTTGTGTTAGAAAGAAATTGATGTAGTGAGGTATTTATGTTCATACAACGCCTTCTAATTGCTAGTTCGGCTCAAGCACTAGAATCATCTTAATTAATATCCGAGTTATCGAAGGCGGCCGTGCCGATCAGTCGTGCGTGAAGGACCGAGCATCGCCCGTAAGGCGGAGGAAACAACGAGAAGTATTATCTCAACAAGTATGGAAAGTCTCTGTGGTATCTTGAATTCTCGCCAAATTTATTAACTAAATTTATTAGTTTATTGGCCGAAACAAAAGTAAAAGAGATGAAAATAACAGTTTTGTACCGGGCTGTAGCAACAGTCGGTTATAATTTTGACATATATATACTTGATCTATTTCTGCGTATTTTTTATGGGGTGGCTAGCTCAGAGGTATGAAGTCGGCCTGTGGATCCTGAGAACCCTGGTTCGATTCCCACAGACGACAAACAATTTTCATAATTTCAAAAACTACCCCTGTGGCTCCTCCACCACTAACATCTTTGGAGGCCGTAATTTGACGACTGGTAACCGCACCTCACGCGCAAAATATAACACTTACCGAGATCTGCTTCGGCAGAGTGCGACACCCAGTAATGGGTAGAAGGCGTGATGATATATTTATTTATTTTATTTATTTCTGCGTCTGTACATAGATGTTGTAAAACAACTTTTATGTAATAAAACTGATAATCTTTTAAATATCACATCTGTTTAACTTCCCTTCGTGAGTGCTTTAATTTGATACTACACTCGAAAGGCTTTGTATTATTTTTGAAAATAAAAACTATTATCAATCGCGGTAATCATATTTTCAAGATGATGGAGTACATACATATATATGTAACATCACACTATATTCAACAGAGTAACATGAACCCTCGAAACATTCATAAAACATCCACTCATCAGGTTTATCAAAGAATCAGTCTTCGTCAAACATTCTCATCCTGACACCATCCTTTCTTCAATTTTATTCGTTCACTACATACAAGCTCATGTATACCTCATACTCAGATTTCAACAAATCTTCCATCCATTCGTTCCTGTTCCATTAGTCTTTCATTAGACGTACACTATCTCAACTAAAGTTGTTGATTTGCCGAATATTCGAGACTTCGATTGTTCGGATTTATTGAACCTTCGAATTTAGATTCAAACTTTAGAATTTTTGAATATTCCTAATTTTCGAATTTTGGAATATGTCGAATTTTCGAATTTTCGAATTTTGGAATATTCCGAATTTACGAATTTTCGAATTATTCGAATTGTGAATCTGGGTCCTGACGTGAACACGACATGTTGATATGAATTATTTTCAGAATAAACTCATTTGCAGAGTTTTGTATTAATTCGTAAGTAATTATTATTAATTATTATTATTTGCCAAATTAATTCAATTTAAACATAATATTTCGCTACACTGTCAAAAACGTTTTAATTAAGACGTTTTTGTATGCTTTTTATTGTCATTTTAAAACGTTTTACTAAAAGTTAAAACGCCTAAACTTGCAGAGTTTTTGCAGGATACTTCGCCGAGTTTATTATTTAATTTGTTGCTGACTTTTCAGGAATAATGCGTAAGCGTGTTAGGAGATGGTAGATGGCGTTAATTGAGTGGCAAAAAATTAGAGAATTCAAAGCTTCGATAAATTCGAAAATTCATAAATTCGAAGCTTCAAAAAATTCTAAAATTCGAAGCTTCGAAGTTTTTCTGACGAAGTTCAAAACATTCGAATGTTCGAACGTTCAGAAATTCAAACTTCGGTGGAAATCAACGAACCTAATCTCAACTCACTTACGTTCACTCCTCAACAACGAATCTAAAAACATAAGAAACGACGCATGTTATTGAAAGTGAATTTTACACAATTGTGGTATCGTGATGGAGATATGATTAATTCAATTCTTGATGTTATTAAAATTTGTATCATAAAAATCTCATAATAGATTCCAAGAAAATTGCTTGATATCAATGTTTTATACCCGCCATTTTGTTTCAATATGGCACAAATGATAATTTCTCAGAGTAATGAATAGGATCAAAGGAGCAAGAGATGAGTATAAGGGTAACACTCTTGATGCATTGCAATAGAAGGAGAATCAAGTCGCCGCCATATTAATGGTTCTACATTTTAAATGAAATAAACAAGAAGAAAACTTAAAAATGGAAATATATTGCCTTATAGCATACATATGTACACAAAAGATCCGAATTAGATGACGGATGAAATCCTCACTGAGCTACACTCCATTATGAACATTCTCCTTCTATAGCTTCCTTACTCTGAGGATAATCTATACTATTGATAAGAAATACTGTTTTGGAAATGATCTGTACCATTATGAACTCATCTTAGACAATATAAAACGTGCCAAATCTCAAGTTCCTAACCATTGTTGAAAGTTGAAAGTTGCAATAAATAAAAATAGCGAGTAAATAAGGTTATCTAAAAGAAATAAATATAAAAAATACAAATAAATCATTGTCATTCCGGAATGAAATATCACTTGTATTTTGATGTCTGCGTTTTACAATTCAAATCTTTTTACTTTCTCTTCTTCTATGTTACTGCTGTTCTATTATACGCGTTGGATAATTTTTATTTTATAAATTTGCTAATTATAACGAATTAAGAACTGTCAGTAATTTGTTTTGCACTTGTATCAAAGTAGTCGGTTCTACAAAGTGATCAAAAGGAATTGTTACAGTTGGCAATAAAAAAAGCTACTTGAAATTGGTAAGTCTGATACATAAATTCATTTCCTGTTGTTGACAGTGACATTTAAAATTTAAATTTGAGTATATTTATTATTACATTTATTTCTAAAGTATTTCTATTACTTACAAAGTCAAAATTCTATTAGCTGTCAGACTCCTGACATAACCTATTTGTATTTATTAGAAATGTTAAATAGTATTTCCGCCTTTACCTGACATTGTGCCAACTGTGGAATAAAAAGATCTCTGGAATTGTATTGCCAACTATAATAATTCCTTTTGATCACTCTGTAAATATAATCAAAGATAGAGCATAGGAAACCTGTAGCTATTTCAATTTGCTTTAAAAATCTAGCAAACAAGGTATGTGCTATGTATACATTTTTATTCATAACTGTGAATAAAGGAACTAAGAAATCAGAATTTGAAACTGATTAAAGCATAATCAAATCTGATTATGATAATTACATATTGGTATTGTTGACTTGAAATTGTTCTTATATTGAGATTGCGAAGGAAGTGTATTACTGCTACAGATTACAGACTATTCTAAATTAGCGATAATAAATAATACCTAATCATTTTGAAGATTGGATAGGAAATTGTATGAAAAGCAATCTTTATTATGTTTGATACACACCTTCACTTAAAAATCATTTATTTGCTTTATTTTAAAGATGATATTATAATTATATCCCATTTGATAGGTTATTTTTCTAGTTATAAATTATGAATCGTATGCAAATTGTCCCTGTTTTTTATTCGTTTCAACATTTTATGTCTGTGATAACGAGTATTTCTGGGTAGGCCACTGATTTAGTTAGAATTAAGTACCTTAAGTTATTGTATAAACAAAAATTCCATTTAAAATAAAAGATGCACTAACCTATATTATGATCCATAGATGGCACAATAGCAAGAGGCATCTGTAGTAGTCATAGGATGTTGTCATTTTGAAATTGATTTAATTCTTCTCTTGGATCCGCCATTTTCTGTAACAAAAAATTAATTATATTTCACTTTCATCTTGCTTTAAAAATATATTTTAAATCTTACACTCTAACATAAATTCGACTGTATTTAGTAAAACATACGAGTACACGGTTCTAATTGGGACAAATAGTTATTTTCTTTACTACCAATTTTAGATCTATAGTTTATTACTTGCATTTTTATCAGAAATCAACATAGTTACTAATTTTTTTAAGTTATAAAATTTTATGCATTATCGGTTTACGAAGATATTTGTAGCTTTTTTGTTTGAGGAAATATTGTGACATTTATCTGATATATCATTAATCATTAATTTACTTCCAAAGTAAATAAAATGTATTCACAGTGGAACTTTTGACAGAATCCGTAATACTGGATGTGGCACTCTGCCATAACAGATTTCGGTAAGTGATATATTTTGTGCGTAAAGTGCGATTATCAGGCGTCAAATTACGGACCCCAAACATGTTAGTGGAGGAGAAACTACAGGGGTAGTTTGTTTATACGGTATAGTTTGTCGACTGTAGGAATCGAACTCGGGTTCTCCAATCCACAGACCGATTCGATACTAATCAATCATAAAACAGTTAAAATTGTTCGAAGAAATCAACAAATGATATATCAGGTAAACTATTTCCTTAAACAAAAAAGGTAAAAATATGGTAAAGTGACTTTTAAATATTAATAACTAGACTTAATTCCGAATAAAAATACAAGTATTTGTTATCACTGTAAAGCTAATTTAAAATAAATACTATTAGAAAATATAAAAAATATACATCTATCATACTATTTAAAAAATCAATAATTACATCGCTTCCGGCGAAACGAGAAGTAGAATTCAGGACCTTTTTTCATCAAAAAGTGGCATTTTAGTTCATCCCCAACTAGGTATTTATCCCTACTTTTTCAATCATCCTGTGTTGTACTAGTAATTTAAATAATATAAAATAAATATAAAAATCTAATCACGTCTTCTATCAATTACTGGATGCACTACCCTACGGCAGATCTCGGTGATATATTTTGCGCGTGAAGTGCAATTACCAGCCGTCAAATCACAGCAGATATTAATTTTAATATAGTGATAATTGTTTGTCGACTATGGGAAGCGAACCCAGATTTTCATATCCACACGCCGATTCGATACCACTGAGCCACCTACCTCATATATAATTTAAATAATAAAACAAATATATGATTAATTGATTAATACTAATGTAATCGACATCAGATCTCTTATGAGTCTCGCTCAAGATCCTCATCATACTCATTAAAACATATTTATTTCAGAATCAAAACGATCTTAGACGTCTCCTTATCTGCTTTAATTAATGATGATGACATGATTGTGAATATTATTATTTCAAACACATGATTAAAACACATTTTATCAATTATTAAACGTGACACTTTGCCGCAGTAAATCTCGGAATGTGAAGTGCGTTTGGCAGCTATCAAATAAAGGTCCCCAAAATGTTAGTGAAAAGGGAACCCACCGAGGTAATTTTAAATATAGTAAAAATTACTTTTCCCATTTCGGCGTTCTTATAAGTCTATAAACGAACTGTAAACACATCGTTAATGAGATCTATAAGCGCACTATTTTGGCGCTTTTTATTTTGTAGGAGTGGTATGAATGCTTTTATATCTGACAGATGAATGACATATAACCTCAAAATTGTAAATTGTTAGTATCGAAATATTACTAAAAGAATATGCTATAATCATACATAATTCACACCATTCATTATACAGAAAAAAATATTGAATAATTGTCAAAAAATTTGAAATTTCAGTTGTTTGTTTTATGAGAAGGGCAACCAACACAACTGATAAAAAACACCCACAGAAAAACACCAACTTATATTTTTGACAAGTCGCAGTTTTTAATATACTATTTATTGACAACTCAAATCAACTATAGAGACGCTGCGTTTGTCTAGTTTTGGTAGGATAAATGATTTGTTTACATTAGAATGTAGAGTTCGTTCCGCCAATTTTGACGATGAAATTAAGTATTGTGCAATTATTTAAAATCCTGGATGTCTCCACATTCCTAGGAAAATTGTATATATTTTTTAAATTCTGAATAACTCGCGTAATATTAGAAAATAAAAGCAGATTTTTTCTCTTAATCATTTACTCTTTGCCTGAATAATATTATTTTCGCATAGATATATGATTTGTTGTTACAAAATACATACTAAATATGGGGGTACGTATTCAAATCAAAAATTTAAACTTAAAAAATGTAAACATCGAGTATTTACTCAATACAAAAATATATTAATTGCATGTTCTGAAGGTTCCGAATTAGATTTATTTTCTACAGACCGGCATACAAAACTACAAGAACATGATTTAACTGACGAATTAAAATCTAAACTTAAATTACTTATTGACCACTGCTACGATAATTTATTAATGTATGAAATTAGTAGTGTAATGTTTGAGTTAAAAAATTGCTGCCGGAGTATGTATTAGAAATTATTAACTGAGGACGATTCTTTTATCATATGTTGCAATAGTTCCGAGCAATTTGCATCCACAAAAGCAACAATTTGTATTAGATTTTCTTTTTTAGGTTTTCCATAGGAAAAATTTAAAATTAACGTTATAGAAACACGTACATTTGCCTTACAAACATGCACAAAAAATGAAACAGTCCCACCACGAGTAGTTATTTTTTTTACCACTAGTTGGGATGGTTAGTTCAGTGGTATGAAGTCGGCCTGTGGATCCTGATGTCCCTGGTTCGATTCCCACAGGCGACAAATTTTCATAATTTGAAAAAGCTATCCCTGTGGCTCCTCCACCACTAACATGTTTGGGGGCCGTGATTTGACGACCGGTAACCGCACTTCACGCGCAAAATATATCACTTACCGAGATCTGCTTTAGCAGAGTGCCACACCCAGTAATGGATAGAAGGCGTGATGATATATTTATTTATTTATTTATTTAGTTGGCGTAGCAGAGTGCTGAAGTTGTCAATTGTAGGTACGGAAATTTTATACATTTTGTATAATAATGATTGATTTAACCTCTCCTCCATCCTCCAATATACCTGCACAATGAATAGTGAATCCATGGTCACGAAGCACGTGCTTACAATCAAAGAGAATCTATATACTCTCTTCTCTGGTGCAACGCAGTCTCGGCGTGCTGTGCTGTGATGTGTTGTTCCACGTTGTATTGTTTACGGTGCAGTGGAACGGCCCTGTAATTGAATGCGGCGCAGCGTTTGATTTACGGGTGCAGTGTTGTTGTTGGGTGCTGGTGCACGTTGCACTTGCACTTGGCCGCTACGTGCTACGTGCCGCAACATCGTGCGAGCCATGTAAATATGTCCACGCGCTGGTCGTGACCGTGAGGAGTTTAGAACCGAGTTTGCACGAGGGTTATGTCTGGGGTGTGTGGCTAGATTTAGATGCAAATTGAGGAGCACAAGAAGGTATTTGAAGTTTATAATAATAATATAAAAATAAATATGTTATCACGCCTTTTATCCATTACTTATACGCGTAAAGTGCGGTTACCGGCCGTTAAATCACGGCCCCCAAATATATTAGTGGTGGGGGGAGCACAAGGATAATTTTAAATTAAATAAATATAAATAAATATATAATCACGCATTTTACCCATTACTGGGTTTGGCACTCTGCCGAAGTAGATCTCAGTAAGTGATATACTCGTATTTATGCGCGTAAAGTACGGTTACCAGGCGTCAAATCACGAACTCTAAAGATGTTGGTTGTGGAGGAGCAATAGGGATAATTTTAAATAAAATAAATATATCATCACGCCTTTTATCCATTACTGGGTGTGGCACTCTGCTGAAGTAGATTTCAGTAAGTGATATATTTATGTGCGTAAAGTGCGGTTACCAGCCGTCAATTCACAAACTCTAAACTTGTTAGTTGTGGAGGAGACATAGGGATAATTTTAAATAAAATAAATATAAATAAATATATCATCACGCCTTTTACCCATTACTGGGTGTGGCACTCGGCTGAAGTAGATCTCAGTAAGTGATATATTTATGCGCGTAAAGTGCGGTTACCAGCCGTCAAATCACGTGCTCTAAAGATGTTAGTTGTGGGGGACCATAGGGATAATGTTAAATAAAATTCAAATAAATAAATATATCATCACGCCTTTTACCTATTACTGGGTGTGGCACTCTGCCGAAGCAGATCTCGGTAAGTAATATATTTATGCGCATAAAGTGCGGTTACCGGCCGTAAGATCACGGCCCCCAAAGATGTTAGTGCAGGGGAGTTACAGGGATAATTTTAATGTGATGATAATGTTTGTCGGCTGAGGGAATGGAACCAGGGTTCTCAGGATCCACAGGCCGACTCGATACCACTGAGCCACTTACTCCATTATAATAATAATATACTTGTTCTTATTAAGATCAACCTATGTGGATTGATGTTTCTCGAAAACATGGAAACTAAGTTTTCTACTGCCTTTGTTTGCCTGATTACTTCAAAGAATAATATTTCAAACAGAAATTGTAGATAATTCAATGCATCTAAATCAGTTTCTCGTATCATTTCACTTATTTTATTATTGCTAAAATTAAGTTACTTAAGTGTAAATAAAAACTGATATTTATATAGTTAGTCATGGAAATGAAATACAGGTGTTTTACAATTCGAAAAAAAATTTAGGGATATATACAGGATGAATTTTTTATTTAATTTTTGCCACAATTAAGATCTCGAGAACTATAAATGTTACGACATTGCTTAAATTAGCAGAGTAGTGTCATTTTTTGCTGTGATTCTAACGGTGTCATTGTTTTATTTTTTAATGCACAGGTATGATCTGAGAAAAAATGTGAAATTTGTGATTTTCATTTCATCATTTTCATTCCAAAATGGCGGCAGAAAGAAACAAAAGTTTCAAATAGAAATTGTAGATATTAAAGCTCTCTGTACACTAGAAAGTAAAAATATATATTTTTTACTTCATTGTTTTCGAAATATGACACAGTTACATTTTTTGAAATGGAAATATCCACATTTTTTTATTTCATTGCAAAGAGGGAATTTTTCTATTAATTTTACACTATTCATTTTTGTATTTGAACAATAATAACCTATTAATATTTAATATCATATTAAAAACAAATGGCTATAAACAAAAAGACAACAAACAATTTAGCAATTGAAAAAAATTATTATTAAGGTTATTTATAATAATGTAAATAAAAATATTGCATTCTGAAAATCTCATAAAATTGGGTCAATTTACAATGTGCCACTGAAACATTTTATAAAATGTTTACACTTCTAATTTATTCCATAAATAACATCATTTCAATCAAATTCATTCAATTTAATATTTTAAATAAAACAAATACTTAATTAAACTCTTTTGAAAAAGATTATGTTAATCGCAAAAATACTATCAACCCCTGGCCTCATAATTTTCCCACAAGTTATGCTCTAAATACCATAAAATGTAAACGCAATTATTACAATATAATCAGTAAATATTGATTAAGGAAATTGCATATAAAAACTGTAAAACAAACGAAGGGATGTGTAAAGAAGTAATTGAAAGGAACATAATCATTAATGAGTATCAAATAAATGAGGAAAATGGTGAAATAAAGAGCATAATTAAATCGTAATTATACGAATATTGTATACTAAGTACCGGAAGAGGAGGGTAACACTATACATACCTAATAAAAAGATAATAACCCTTATTATTTATCGCAAATCAGTGATCGTATCAGCGACTACGTGAACATTATATAAAATGAAGCATTTTTCAACGAAACGCAGTACACCACGCTGCTATATGAATGCAAGATTCATGATACAACATTGAAAATATGTGCGAAGTCATATTTTTGTTTTATTTTAGAGATTTCTAAAATAATATCAAACGGCTTATTAATTTCTAAATAACTTCATACTAATTTTGTTTTTGTTATATAAAATTTAGGGTTTTAAAATTAAAATCAAGCTATGCAAATACAATGGAAAATCAGGCTTTCGTAAAGTTTCGTACAAAAAATAAATATAAAGTAAATATATCATCACGCCTTCTACCCATTACTGGGTGTGGTAGTCTGCCGAAGCAGATCTCGGTAAGTGATATATTTTTGCGCGTGATGTGCGGTTACCAGTCGTAAAATCACGGCCCCGAAAGATGTGAGTGGTAGAGGAGCCACAGGTGTAGCTTTTGAAATTATGAAAATTGTTTGTCGCCTGTGGGAATCGAACCAGGGTTCTCAGGATCCACAGGCCGACTTCATATCACTGTGCTAGCCCCATATAATATCCAGATTTTTGTGAAACTAATTGAGTGTTTTAGATTTTTGATAATTCATGATTAGTTGAATCATTACTTAATAATTTCTTTGTTTCATATTGATGGTTCTTAAATCTATCTGAAGAACGGAGTATAAAATCCAATGCAATTCAGATATGCCCCTATATTCAGTAACTGTATCATTATCTGTTACTGATAGATAAGTTAATGATAATTTTTATTTTTCATCGTTATTTTACAGATGACCACAATTTCGGTATTCTGAGACTACAATAATTTACCCTAGCATTTTTATGTTATATTCATGCATTTTGTTTGCTAATATACGTAGCTGTTATTATAAAAAATAATATGACAACTCATGGACAGTTCCATTAAAAGTGTGGTTAAAAATCATATTTTTTTTTATATTGGCACAAGAATGAAATTCATAAAAGTAAAATAGAAGTCCAAGAATAAATAATTTTGGTCGCAGAATGCAGAAATGATTGTAATCTGCAGATTAACCATAAAAAGTAAGGGTTTATATTATCTTATCGATCATTATCAGATAATGATCAAATTAAAGAATAGGGGCGATGGTTCTCCTCCAGTTGCTATTAGAATGTTTGTTTTGTAAAAATAGGTATATTTACTACGATTCCTGTGAATTTATTTTAATTAATATTTTATCAAAATAGTATTATCTGAGTATGCAATTAGATTGTATAGATAATGGGAATAAATTATACCAAGTCCTCGATAGTATAGTGGTCAGTATCCCCGCCTGTCACGCGGGAGACCGGGGTTCGATTCCCCGTCGGGGAGAACGTTTTATGTATAAATGTATTTTGAAATCAATATTTAGCATAAAATTGGAGATGCCGGGGATTGAACCCGGGGCCTTTCACATGCAAAGCGAACGCTCTACCACTGAGCTACATCCCCTTTTTATTAACTCGTCTACACTTGGTATCTGAATCAGACTCAATAATTTAAAAAAAAACACAGAAAGGACAAACAAAATTTTTTACCGTTTAAAATGTAATTAGTATAATTAATTAAAGTTCGAACGTGGAAATATAGTTTGCAAAATTCGTCTACGACTCGTGCTGCAAGTTTCCAGCTAGTACAATAATAGCTATTTACATAACAAGTGCGCGAAGACATACTTTCCACACGAGCGCAATTTTAAAGCTTTGCTCGTGCTTTAATTTGCGCGAATGGTGCAAATGGCGTCTTCATGCACGAGTTTTATACAATGCTTTTGTAACGAGCAAAAATTATATAACCGACAACGAGAAATTTTTTTTAATTTGAAACGTGAATTTATATTGACATTTAAGTATGCCATGAATTGACATTTGTTATTTAAAAACAAATTGTTCATTTTTCTCGTAAAGTTTGTTAAAATATGTCTGTTTGATGGTGTTATAAACTAATGTCTACTTCTTTTATAAATTCCTTAAAATGTGTGTACCTATATAAGTACAATTATTAGCGTTTCAATAGTCAAAATTTAGGGGTACCGGAAAGTGCACCGAAAACAATTCACCGAATACAGTTCACCGAAAAACAATTCGCCGAAGTAACAATTCACTGAACAAACAATTCACCGAAATAAAATTCATCGAAAAACATATTCATCGAAATGATAATTAAATTGTAGTATTTTTAATGTTCCTTAGAACTGGTAGAAAAATGCAGGCATTTAGAAAAGGATACTTACCGTAAATTCCGAATCTTTTGAATATTATCCATTACGTTAAATATCATTAATTATTGCAGAGTTAATGTAATAATTATTGAATCGGCTAAAATTTGTTTAAGCTGGGACAGTTTCTAATGACATTACTGCACTCGCGCATGTATAGTACTTATAATAACATCGCTGCCAATATGTTATTAGGATTTATTCAAATAGAGCAGTACATGTGCGGCCAAGACGGCGCACCGATGCATAAAAAGTACAGAGACTGTGCTATGAGGAGAGAGCATCTAGTTCCAAATTACAACAAGAATAACATACATGAGTATTTACGAGACATAGCAAATTATTTATGTTATTGATGTAAAACATATAGTTTTATAAAAATGAAATGAGACATGACAAAGGAATAAATTTTCTGTTTTTAAATACGCCAGCATTTTGCTGCCATTCATAAGCCTGGATAAAGTGTAAAGGAAAATTAATTAGCATTTCGGTGAATCATATTTCGGTGAACTGTCTTTCGGTGAATTGATTCTTCGATGAATTGTTTTTCGGTGAATTGTATTCGGTGAATTGTTTTCGGTGAACTTTCCTAGACCCAAAATTTAGAACAATAAAAATGGGTGTTATTTAATTACTTTGCGCACTAGTGCGGTTTCCAAGGTAATGTAAACATGATTTTGAATGATGCGAGTACAAAAAAAATATTTGAACACTAGTTACATAAATACCGATTATCAACTTTTAAATTTTCATAAACATACGAATAAATAAAAAACAGTTTCCATCTTCTAAATTCAGAATGATTAATTTTTATTATTAAATCATTTAAACACTTTACATATCCTTCACAATTTAGCACTCGAATTCCATTCTACTCAACCTATAAACAATTTTTACTAACTAAAATCTCCAAATCCACTCTCAGCCCACCAACTTGTCGACAACCAAACATTTTCAAGCGCGTTCTCGCGTTGTTCACTCTACCTACACTCGCGGTGGGGACGGGCTGACGGGCACGATCCAAGAACCCACATAACGGGTTCCCTGTACGCCGTACCTGCCCTAGCGGCTTGATGTCTTCATCAGCCCGTGTCTGGCTACAGCTCGGCCATGCAGCAACCCAGCGGAGGATTTCGCACAATTGAAGAGGTAATGATGATGAAGAAATGGTTGGGTGTGTGTGGACCTGGTTTTTTGGGACTTGGAAGAATTTTCATGTACGATAATGACTTAATTCTTAAGAGTGTAGTTGATGGGATTTACATATGGTGGTTTTGGAAAGTTAAAAGGGGCGGTTTAGTTTTATTTATGTCAAGATCTAAGCTGTGAAATTTAAGAAAGAAGAATGTAGGAGAATGACTAGTTTTTAATATGCTTTATTTTACAATCGTGACCTAGTTTCGTCAATATAAGTTTGCAAATTAATATTTAACGAATTAGTTTTTATCAAATTAAATTTCAAATATAATTTCATAATATAAACGGAATAAATATTCTACATATTCACATATTAAATCGTTAAGTAGATATTAACGCAAAGTGACCTCGGACCAAATATAAGTAGACAAATTCTGCCGTACACAAGTCAATGCAGTGTTGTGAAGTAGAAAGAGTTAGAGTAACTTGTGGATGAGGCGGGTGCGCGGCAAGGAGCGAGTACCCTTTGATGTTATGCGAATTGCAAACATTTGTGTAGTTATTTTTATATTCAATTACTTACTTTTCATACATCAAAGTAAAGGTTAGTTTTTGACATATTAAGTGTTTTGTATACGCACGTTTGTATTTAAATAAATAAAATGCTCGCGTCTGATAACTGTCATCAACAAAAATGCAACCCGCATAACACCAAGTGGTACTAGCTGGTTCTTTGGATCCACAGGCCGACTTGATACGCACGAGGCTTGCCGATTGCGGAAATCTGCACGAGCATGTAACCTTTTTCGGCACGTGTTATAAACAACATTTTTCCTACAACTGTGCGATTTAGTAAATCACTAAAATATTATTAAAATTTATAAAATTTATACAATTTTAATGCTATCGTATTACATGAGAACGATGTTTTACGGCGTTGCTATGGTTTGTTTGTTGATTGCTTGCACATTGTTCTACGTTATTTAAAAATATTTCACTAACGTCAAAATAAATTCTTCAAAATCATCTTGATTGGAATAGTACAGTGAGTGATTCTTCTTTATCATTAACACCTCCAAAGATAATTGAAGCTCCGGATCATACTATGTTGGATCTATTTTCGACAATGACAATCAATCTGCTGCTGGTACTTCTGAAGCTTCCGAAATTGTTACCAATAATATTACTGGTAATAATATGAACAGGTACGGAAGAAATCAATGTTTCTTTAGACACAAAAGTTTCCGCTTTACATTATGTCAATATAAGCAACTGTAACAACTGTATTAATAATATACACAAACAATAAATATGAAGTATTTCACTTACTCTTTAAATAAAACCATTTATCGATATATTTTACTTTGTTCGGTTCTTTTTATTAATTGTCTACAGATTAGATATACTGCAAATTAAGGTTACGTTTATAAACGTCAAAATATACTACTGCATATTTACTACCGCTGGTTCACTCGGCGCGAAATTTAAACCGCTGTCAAAACAATATTCTTTTGACAGTTACGTAATGAAGCACTTTCCGCACTAGTGTTTCTTTGCTTTCGGAAACGCACTTGGTCTGCATTCATCTACTTTCCATACGTAACCAAGGCAATTATAGTTATGTAATAACAAAGAAATCGCACAGTTGTAGGAAAAAAATTAATAAAAAATTACGCCATTGAATTTATTTGTAGTTCTAGACGCACGTTACGCATTCCGCATTGAAGATTTCTCTTCGGTCATTTACATTTCCAATATAACAGCATCGTATTTTGTTTATCTTGCATTGGCAGGTGTTAAATTTTAATGTAAATATCTGGGCATAAATGGCATTGCCAATAACTAAATTTTCTGCTTTTTTCTCAATTAATAATTTACATGAAGAAATAAAATTATTCAGTACATAGTTAGTCACCCTTAATCAGCGTTAATACCAGCACCAGCGGTATTAGTTACGAAAAAAATCAACAGTTTATATATTACTTAATTACATACCGGTTTAAGTTTTAATTAAGAAGTTTTATTACGCGTATAAAATCAGGAATTTTTATTAACTTAGAAGTTAACGCTTCATCTGTTCTGTTTCTTACAAAAAGAATCGTAATCAGAAAATTAACAAATTGTTATAGACTTTTTCATTATTTATTGTTACTTTTTATTAGCAATAAAAATAATATTTTCCGCATTATGAAATGCTTTATATAAAATACATATTTTTTTTCATTTTATAGTTCGATATCGATACTCAACACTTAAATTTAATTCTCTTCGCCCCAGATGGTAGTGAATGTCTTATTTCTTGTGGGGTACTCTGTGGTACCCGCCCACAAACGTTAGATATCATTAAAACGTCAGGTACTATTTTTCTTTCGGCTGAGATAATAAAAGCCAAGACTTCTTTTTTATTTTGTTATCGGCTCACATATATAAAAATAAACAAATAAAGATCAGAATTTAAAGGTGCACAGGTGTGGTAGATCACCAGTGGCGTTCAATCTCAGCAAGAAAATATATATAGTCTTACCTTCTTATAAAATCCGTTCCGTGAGAGATTATAACGTGGTTGGAAAGAACGTATTTTATTCTATTCTGGAATAGTTGAGCAAAACCTCAAAATGAAGACATATTTACATAACAAAAACCTTGTGACAGTAAAGCCCCATTCACAACACGAAATTAGTGGTTAGTGTTAGTAGTTATGGTTAGCGTTAGAAGTTTGACGTATGTATTCCTCTAGTAGCGGTCACAACAACGAACTTAGCTCAGCGCAGGTCTCCGCTAATCGTGGTTAGCGTAGAAGTTTGTAAACTTCAAACTTTTAGTTAGTGGTTAACGGCATAGCTAATCAAAAACGAGGAGTAAAGTGACAGTTGGTTTTCTCAGTTTGAATTTTATGTAACGAAAATTAATCGAAGCTAAAAAAAAAAGTTGTTACTTGCAACTTTAATTTTGCAAATGAAAAGAAATAAAAAAACAAATAGAAGATGGTGGGTTCGCCCAATCAACCAAAACCGAACAAATCCGGGAGACTGGAATAATTTGATCCAAGAAATGAGGTCATATGATGAAGACATGTTCTTTAATTACACCAGAATGATCATAGCTCAATTTGATTTGTTGTTAGCACTTGTAGGACCAATTTTAAAGAAAAATAGAAAAAACCAGTTCTACCAAATCAGAACTACAGACAAAATACCAGAACTCAAACAAACAAAACTAACTATTTGTCAAAATTTTAAGTTGACAACTGTGACATCTATTATAATTTCTTGTAATATCTATAATTTTCAAAAATATGCACTATATTACCGGCAGAAACATAAATTCGAAATCATTAATTTGGGACATTGTGAACGATGTATTTTAATCTGTAACTACTAACTATAACCACTAACCATAACCGCTAACACTAACTACTAATTTCATGTTGCGAATGAGGCTTAAAACCGCTAATCGTCTTCCAAATAAACATGGCGTATAATTTGATTACATATTCTAAAATATCCTATAGCATTTTAATCAGGAAAAAAATTTCCCCACTTTGAAACTTGGCAGAATTGTTCATTAGCCATCAAAGAGTATATAAAAATTAATTTACCACCAACTTCTATGCAAAGGGGTTTTATGGTGGGGGAAAAGGTGGGGCAACACGATTTTTTGTAAATGTCAATAAAAAAATATAATAGTTATTAAAAAATATTTTAAATAAATATTGTAGCTACAGAATTTATGCATATTTTGGGTTTTTAGTCATCTGTCTACGAAAAATTTCTCCGAAATATACATTTTTAAAGTTCGGATGATTTCGAAGATGAGTTGTACATTCAATGTTTTATAGGTTTAATGGTATAAAACAAATATAGTTATTAAAAATTCCGTCTGATTCCTATTTTGTTTTCCAGGGAAATATATAAGATAGAAATTGCCTAAGTAAGCAAATATATATGTTAGGTACTTTATTCAGTCTTATTTCTATTCATTTCTCTTGGAAAATATATATACAAGTTTGAAAATGGAACAATTTTTACTTTATTAATATATTTATTTTATTATATTTTTAAATATATATCTATCAACATTTATAAAAATGTGAAACAATAAAATTGGAACAGTGCTGTCACTATCACAAGTTTCTATGCTATATAAACATGTCTTTATTATGCATTTTGTCATTTTGATCAACCTTGTAATCTTTAATCAAACGAACTTTAACCTCAAAATTCAATCGAATATTGAATTTATATATTTGCAACAAAATGGATAATGGCCAGTTGCATTGGCATCCTTAAATATCAAGTATCAAGTTTAAAAATATCAAATAAAATTGTTGACAGCTACGTTTATTAATCCTTTGCCAAATGGTCATTAGACATCTATAAGATAGAAGTACACGGAGAGAAATGGATTGTTACAATTGTATTGCAAATTTTTTTTTATTTACGATTACTATATTTTATTAACGAGTAAAGTACATATTTTTATCTTCGACAAACTTGCGTTTTCACAGCTATTATACATTTATTGCTAAAGTTTTATATTAGGTACAAAATTATGTAAACTTTGAGTTGCACTACAGTATATTAAAATTAAATCGTATAATACTTGGATTTTATTCATAGCACTACTTTTTATTCTAGTTATTATATTTATATTTTAAATATTTTAATATTGTAACCACAAATATACGTATAATACTCACGAATATTATATTGGGATTATTATCTTGTTTAGTTGTTATGTTTCGACAGGCAGTGTTCACTGTTCAGGTCCAGACTTGTTCTTGAGTATATCGGAGTCGCGGTAGTTCTGCATTTCTATCTTCTACCTTGTGTTAGCAGTTTGTCTTTTATTTCTGTTGTGACACCAAAATCATGTCTGATGACATAGTAAAATATTATGTTTCATTACGAAATCTATAGTTGTGTGTAACACGAATCTCCAGATATTTATTAAAATCTATATGTAATATTAGTGTTTAAATGGTTTTGATCTTAAAAATCGTGTATATATATGTATCGAAATGTAGTTGTTTGTTATATTAAATATATAATTATTTATAAATATGTGTAATTTTTATTATTATCCTGATATTTGCTACATATATCTCATATATTAACGAGTAATATACATCTGAATATACATTAATAAGGATTAATATTCGTTTAGTAACCATAGCAATACAGTATATTTAAGGTTATTGTTCATGTATTAAATACAAATATATTTTTAATAATCCCTAATATACGTGAATATTTAGCAACACTCAACATATATTAATATCAAGCATCCGGTTTTGCAGAAGGGATTAGTCAAGATATTTGTGTCTAATAATAAACTTATTGTTATGAATATTATCCCACTATATTTACTGCTATTATGTTATTTTTAATAAATAAATTTATTTTCTTTAACAATCTGTAGTTCTGTCACAAATCGTAATATAAAATGTAATAAAAGGTAATATATATATATTTAATACTGATTATTATGTATTTCTCTCAGTGTATTGTTGTTCGATTCGATATTGTTAAAATGGCATTAAAGATGTTTTGAAGTTTATCTAACCTAATTACTTTATGTACAAATACAATATTCTAAAATTTAATAAATTAATGTATTTATTTACCTTTACTTTACATGTTTGTTCTTATTTGGTCGAAATATTCCCCTCACAAACACCAAAATTCACAGAAAAATACAAAATCTTATTTAAAACATTTCTCGAAGATCAAGACTACTGAGAAACAGATTGTTAGAGATAAGTTCATGCTTCTGCCGTATGTGCAAGTCTGAACATCATTTGGTAATTAATTACCTAGAAAGTAATGTTTTTAAAACAGCAAATTGAAACTATATATTATCAATGTTTATTTTCTTATATTCCTACTGAAACTTTTTTGGCGTGATATTAGAAACTAATAATTAATTATATTTATTAATATTTATCTATTTAAAAATCGAATAATTAGTCAATTTTAAATAATAATAATGTTCTTCGGTTCTTCGTTTGAATTCAACAATTTTGATGCAAAAATAAAGCAAAATTACTGATTGGCGAATAAAATAAAAAATATTTGTATCTATTTCAAAACTTTGCTTATAATATGTTTATTCCGTTGTAATTCATAACCACATAAAATAATTATCATGTAATAGACAAATTATAATTATTAATTACAGCATTATTCATCCCTTAATCATAAACAAACTCATAAAAGATTCGTGTCTCCATATAAAGACATCCCGGGTCGCCTACATGATCATAAACAAACATCGTTCGTACATTATATGATTACATATGCATCATGTTGTTAATTGCATCAATCATGAAATCATTATTCAAGGAATGAAGAAAAATCTTCACTCCACCCCTGTCTCGAAGGGCGCGGTCCTCCACTGAGTTATATGACACTGGCCCGGCCCTGTGCACCATATGGGCCTAGTTCCAAATTATTTATTGCATTTGAGAGGGGCGTTTTCTTCCAAACCTCCTGTATATTTGAGTGGGCACAGAAATTATTTCGTTGCGTTTAAATTACTTTATTTTTGAGCTAATTAAGAAGTGCTAGAATTTTAAACACTGTTCTAATTCAATTAAAAAGAAGTTATTTCAATTTTCAGTTTTAGTAAATTTATTATTCTGTTTTTAAATCGCTTAAATTATAATTTTATTTAAAGGCATGTGGTAATTTAATTACTTTATGTTTCTAGTAATTACTAATGCGTGTAATCCAATCGTTGAGATGAAACAAATTATTAAACAAATTAAAATTGTATTTGAATGGCAGTAAATGTAATTTATGATAGTGTAAATATACAATAAACATTTATTGCTTTATTAACATTAAATTACTATATATATTTTTCATTAAGTTATAAACAATAAATTATTTAAATTACAACTTAAATGGAATAATCAACTCATATTTTAAATTACCATTGCAATCATAAATAGTCATAAAATAATAATAACATAATTGTAAATATTTTGCAGCATCTATGCAAATATTGTTGTTTTATAAAAATATTATTGAAAAAAATAAATAAATATATCATTACGCCTTTTACCCATTACTAGGTGTGGCACTCTGCCGAAGCAGATCTCGGTAAGTGATATATTTATGTGCGTGAAGTGCGGTTACCAGTCGTCAAATCACGTCTCCCAAAAATGTTAGTGGTGGGGGAGCCACAGGGATAATTTTTAAATTGATGGATATGTTTTGTCGGCTGCGGGGATCGAACCAGGGTTCTTTGGATCCACAGGCCGACTTGATACCACTGAGCCATTACCCCATAAAAAATATTATTATATAGTATTAAATAAAAATAAATAAATATATCATCACGCCTTCTACCCATTACTGGGTGTAACACTCTACCGTAGCAGATCTCGGTAAGTGATATATTTTTGCGCGTGGAGTGCGGTTATCAGCCGTGAAATCACGGCTTCCAAGAAATGGAGGTAGAGCCATAGGGGTAGTTTTTTAATGTGGTAAAAATTATTTGTCGGCTGTGGGAATCGAACCCGGGTTCTCAAATCCACAAGCCAACACGATACCAATGAGCCACTTACCACATTTGATTAATATTACTTAATTATTATTTATGACATGTTTGCTAAATTTTATTATAATGTACAGTTGTTTCTTGGTGCCATGCCATTTTTTCCGATATTTTTATTGATGAAATCTGTTATACAATTAAACGTAAAATACTCCAGATATTAACAAAATTATCATTTTAAAAAAATGAACGATTGAAATTAATACCAGTCAATAGCTCTAATCGAGTTTTATATTTTAACAGCTAGTCTACTGCCACTTGCCAGTTGTAATTAAAAGTTTTACAGTAATTTCTGGACACATATGTATTGACTACAAATTATTATGGATATTATATTTCGATTTACGAACAAAAAGAACAAAGTTAATTGCAGCCAAACTATATAGACGCCAAGTTCAGCAGTACGGTGTTGTACATAACGTTACGACATTCGAATTCGGAGATCTCGAGTTCGAATCCTACTGCTAAAAATATATGAGCTCATTTCGGAGCTAGTACTGCTATTACGATTAACTAGTAAAACGAGCGAACCTTATTGATAATGGAAATAACTTTAAGTAAGTAAATAATTAATTAATAATATAAAAATAAACAAAATATATAACATACCTGTAACATGTGTTACGATAGGTGAATACAAGCGAATGAAAGGCAGCGGCAATATTTATAATTAATCTATATAACCGTACTTACTTAAAATGCAGCCCATTTACTGAAAGAATACCTGTGCAAAGAAAGCCCTAAGATATCTATTCACGGTTTAGCATCTGGAAAGAATATACTAATTAAGCATTAAAGCTCAGTGAGATCACACCTCCAATCATTCCCATCAAATACTCCACAGATCAAACTGACCAAGTCACATAACATTCGCTATCCTTTCGTATCTCGTTGATAACCTGGTTAGGATTGAATTCGTGTGAAGCTGGATAGTTTATTTAGTAGCTAACTAGTAGAATAAATCACTAGATAATACATGTATAATACTAAGAGGATGTTTGTTAATGTTTTGATCACAGATCACATTATTATAGACAACTCGGTATGCGTATTTAGGCAGCTTGTAATTTTTATTATTATTTTATATTTATTTAAACTACATAAAATAAAAATTCATAAACACAATATAAACATTTATTAAAATGTCCTCGTGTATACAATTTATTTATAATTTGAACTGTTTCAATCGCAGTTTTATCCAATCGTTGTGAACTTGAAAATATATTACGACTTCCTCATCTAAATATTATTTATTATATAATCCCTTACTTACCAGTAGCAGTGCAATTTTTTACACAACAATTGATATTTGATGACATTATTTAAATGAAATTATTTCATAAATAAAAATGAATTGGATATTTGACATATTAAAAAATTTGAATTATGTACAAATGACAACTACAGGAACAATCTAGTAACCAATGATTGCCAATATTGTAGTTACCTAAAATGATTGTATTCACATAAAGACTATTAGCGCCATTACGTAGGTGGAAGTCTAACTATAAACACAGTCGCATGGTTACCTATATAACTTTCTGCTGCCTGGTTTTAATAAAGTCATAGTTTTACAAAAATACCATAATAATAAGGCATATTCCATTCGCCATTTGAATCAGATTTAACTTATACTTACTGGACCAAATCATTTATTTATTTGGCTGACTTATTTTCCTCACTTTGATTCCAGTTCTAGGTTTACTGTTTTGGATTCAAATTGAAGAAATCTATCCCAAAAAATGCATCAGTTTGCTTAGTTTAATTCATTCATTTAAGTCATGTCGTTTCATTTATCTGAATATGAACTGATTTAAATGAACAATGTGGCAAATGGTTTACAGTTAATAATAAATAAATAAGAAAAATAGGAAAAAAATTTCCATCACTTGTCTCATAATTCCACAGAGGTTTTACCATACTGACGAGTCCGGAAGGACGAAACGCGTCTATGGTTAAAGCTGAACTGACCAGCCAGCCGTTTGTTGATGATCTGAGAAGTTGATGCAAACGTGCTGTAAAACCTCTGTGGAATTATGAGACAAGTGATGGAAATTTTTTTCCTATTTTTCTTATTTATTAAGACTCAATTCCACTTTGCAATAGACATTTTGTCTTTTGTTTTATTTTAATAATAAATGTTAATATAATTTGAGTTGTAATTTTGATGCAGTATTTTTAATTTATGTCTTATAGTTTGTTCAGTGAGAGTTTGCATTATGCACTGATAAAAATTATTTTTTCAAACAAAACGTATCGTTTTCAATCAAAACGTTTTGCACATTCTATATGTGCAATGCGTAATTCGTATTAGTTCAAGAAAAAAAAGTTTTAGAAAGAAGTTTGTATTTAATATAATTAAGTTCTGTATAAAAACTTTATTTATTTTAGTAGAAAGTAACATATAGTTTTTATTTTAAAGTTTAAATGTTTGTACGAAACGTATATCAGCTTAATACTGATTGGCTAATCAAAATGTCAAAATGAAGACATGTTTACACAGACAAAAAATCTTGTGACAGTGATAGAACTAATTGTCTTTCAAATAAATATGGCGTACGTATTCTAAAATTCTGAAAAAAATTCATGAAACTTATAAATATTATCTAATCTACCAATATTCTTATTTCTAAAAAAAGTCTTTATTTTAACATTTTCGTTAGCCAATGAATATCACAATCAAATACGTTCTATACAATTAACTGTAATCTCTCACAGAACTTTGAATTTAATTAATTTGTTTATATCTTGATTTATGGAGTAATGGCTCAGTGGTATCCGAGTCGGCCTGTGGATCCTAAGAACCCTGGTTGGATCCCCACAGCCGACAAAACATTTTCACCAATTTAAAATTACCCCTGTGGCTTCTCCACCACTAACATCTTTGGAGGCCGTAATTTGACGGCTGGTAATCGCACTTCACGCGCATGAATATATCAATTACCGAGATCTGCTTCGGCTGAGTGCCACACCCAGTATTGGGCAAAAGGCGTGATAATATATTTATTTATTTTATTTACATCTTGATTTTAAAATTTCAAAGTGTCTAAATTATAAGACGAGCCTGAACAACTATAAATATTATCCTATGCTGTAAACATAAATCGTGTAGCCTAGGTTTACCAATTGTAGAAAAAATCTTTTAGTTTTCACTCCAACTCAAAACATGTCTATCCAAATCCTCTTCAAATCCATCCCTAACACAAGACACGTTCCGAGTATTTGAAAATATTTTGGGTTCTGGCGAAAACACGCATAATTCTTTCGTTGTCGGCATTAGGGCGGCGGTTCTGTGATGTGTGTGCAGCAGAGCCGTACTCAGGGCTGGGCGGTACCGCACAAGTCATTTGCAGGGCAACACAGAAATGCTGAAATGAGATACGATTCGCATCGAAGAGGAAGCGACCAGTAAACATGTCCGGAAGATCGTAAATATTGCTATAGGTCGAGATTGTGCGTTTGTACGAGATTTTAGTTCCAGTGGCGTACACTACATTATTTATAATTTCTGGTTCACACGAATTATTTTTAAAAAAAAATTCTTGAAAACTAGAGGCAGAAATATTTTGGGAAAAATTACCAACTTCATGCTTAAGCCATTTAGCATCAAAGCAAAATCGAAATTAGAAAAATTTCTAGTACTCTTCTTCCCTCAGGAAACTTCCTCCTGTGAACTAAACTGTATAATTAAATTCGTTTTCCGTAATAATGTAACAGTCTGTGGAAATGAGAGTCTGAATTTAATTCCCACAGGCGACAACTAAATTTAACCAAATTAAAATTATCCCTGTAGATCTGTTTTAACTAACAATATTGGAGGCCGTAATTTAACAGCTGGTTACTGCATTTCACACCAGAAAATATAGTAGTAATTTGAGATATTTTTATATTTAATTTTTATCCAAGAATAGTATATTGTCATGTAATATCTGCATTTAATTAATTATTTAATTATAGTGCCATGTTGTCAAGTTACAGCACCCAAATATGTTAGTGAACGGTAAGCCCAACAGGATACATTTTCAGAAATTATTTATAATTAATACAAAAAGAGAACAGAAACAAATTTAGGATCCACGAAACTTAATTTCAATTATCTTTAACAACAAAATGTTCCGTATTTAATATTTATAAAGGCTAGAATTTGCAATGACAAATCTATTATTAAATTTTTCAATTGAATTAAACATATGTATCACGTTCCGAGTTCCCAGTATAAGCAGAATCGTGGGAAGAATAAAGGGATTGGAATAAATTTTCTTATGAATATTGAAGGATTCAAGAGGTGTGTTCGATAATTGTAGCGAGAATATAAATGAATTCTATTTTAAATTATAATAATCAAATAATCTAATATAAAACAACGTACATGTATACAGGGTGCTTTCTGTATGAAAATTATCATTGATATCTCGAGAACTATAAAAGTTACGATAATTAAATTCGAAAGAAGTTTATTACGACACGTTAATAATGAAGTATCTTATACTAGGTATGAATAACAATGAGCCAGGTAAAATACAAAACAATCTTTACCAGATTGTTATTTTTGTTGTAGCCTTGGATACGTACTTTACCTGACTGTTTTGGTAAAAATCTACTTTCCATACTAAAATTGGTCAGGAAATTAGACACTTGTTTTGCCAGTTTAAAATATATACAATAAGAGCGGGTCGATGTTGGCAGCCATGTTATTTTTGTGGCGTCTGTCAAATCTATTGTTCATTATTCAGTAACTGATGCCAAATCACCATGGCAAGTTATACGATTGAGCAGCATGTCCAAATGATGAAACTTTATTATCAAAATGAGAGTTCATTAGTGCAAACGTTCCGCGCTTTGCGCCCATTTTATGGCAGACGCGGTGGCCCTTCAAAGTCAACTCTCCAACGTTTGGTGGCCAAATAAGACGATTCCAACACGAGGTTCACCAGGTGGCAATGCATCCACAAAAGGTTACTGTTTGGTGCGGAATTTGAGCCGGCGGCATCATTGGTCCGTATTTTTTTGAAAATGACATTGGTGAGGCCATCACCATCAACGGCGAGCGCTACAGAACAATGATAACGGATTTCTTTTGGCTCAAATTGAACGATATGGAGGTAGACGATATGTGGTTCCAGCAGGACGGTGCTTCGTGCCACACAGCGAACGATGGACATTCTGCATGAACGATGTGAGGGTATGGTTATCTCTTGCAGAGGTGACGTGAATTGGCCACCAAGATCATGTGATTTGACCCCACTAGACTTTTTCTTGTGGGATTTCCTGAAGTCGCAGGTTTATGCCAATAGGCCGCAATCGACCGATGACCTTAAATTCAACATAACCAATGCCATCGCTCAAATTCAGCCGGATCTATGTGGCAGAGTAATTGAAAATTGAACCACTCGGATCCGTGCCACCGTGACAAGCCACGGCGGACATTTGAATGATGTTATATTCCACACATAATGGCATACATGGGCTTTTCAAATAAAATTTTTTTTTTGATAATACCTCACATACAGCTTGTTTTTATTCCATTTCAACATCGATCCGCTCTTATTGAAAAACCCTGTATATTCCCAAAAACAGTTGTACAAAATTGAATTTTATAGCACTGTTGTTGAAAAAAAAAGAAAAGTTATTTCAGGACGTAAATCTGTGATTTTTATTTAATGTTTATAACTGTAGTCGTTAGTGAAAAAAATAATGTATTTTTACATGGGAAATACGAGATATACTTTCTTTCGGCATGCTCGGCATCTTACTTACTTTCCTTGAAAGTAATGTACCAACTATTTATCTATGTTTGCCGAAGTCTTAATAGGTATTGTAGTAGAGTGTTTTAATAAGCCAAAAATAATGTAGGAATTCAATAATGCACATAGGCTTAAGTTGTTGTAATTTAATGAAAATTAGTTTGCAACGTTTCGGCCAAGGTTATGGCCATCTTCAGGTCAAAAGTAAGATGTTAAACAACAATAAAAATTAGTTGAAGTAGATGTTTCAGGGCAAACATATATCAAATGAAAAAAATGCGCATTTTCGATTCTTCAGGGCAAACATAGAATTTAAAATCATGGTTTTTTGCTTTTTATTTAGATTCAATTAAAAAATTTTCATTTGTTATATGTTTGCCCTCAAACATCAACTTCAACTTTAACTAATTTTTATTGTTGTTTAACATCTTACTTTTGACCTGAAGATGGCCATAACCTTGGCCGAAACGTTGTCAACTAATCTTCATTAAATTATTACAACTTAAGCCTATGTCCATGATTGAATTCCTTCTTAATAGGTATAATTACTAATAATAATAATATATAGTAGTATAGTACGAAAATGCAATTTATAAATAGAATAACCAGTGGTGAAAGTAGGCCGGTACGGTCCGGTACGCTATACCGGTAAGAGAACCCCAGCCGGTACGGAGTACAGGTAAGAAAATTTTACAAATAAGTTTATTTTCAATTATACTTATAATTAACAATGCTGTATTTAATATTACATAATTTTTAAATTTGAAAATTTGAAAATTTTAATTTGTGTGCCACAACTTCTGTGAGACGACACTATTTTTAAATTCTTGGTAATGGTAACATATACACTGAACGAGCTCAATTCCGAGGTTTGTTTAACAAATTTTGTTGTTAATTTTACGGATTTGCGCTCTGTACTTACAATTTCGTACATTTCACAATTAATATTTATTTCAACTACTGTTCTTCCGACTACGATGTTTAATCCCCTGCCATATATTAAATCGTGGTTTGGAAAAAAAATATACGCGAACTCGTGACAAGTAAGTAAGTAAGAATCTATCTCTTTAAAAGTAGCGTACCGGTAAGAAAATAAATTTACTTTCACCCCTGAGAATAACAAACACGTAAAGGTACTGCGGTAAATTTATGCCTTTGAGTTTTGAAACTGCCAATATGAACTTAATAAATTAAATCAAAATAAAATAAATAAACTTATTAAAAGAAAAATACGATCACATAACTTAACGAAACGCCTAAATAAAAATAAAAAATTGGCGAAAATTGTTGTTTGTGCCGCCACTGTTTCTGTTCTCATTAGTGCATTCTCGACTCATCACTGCTCCACTCCCATAGTGAGTAATGTGTTTTTGCGGGGTGTCGCCCTGCAAGGAGCGAGGGGGATCTTGAAGCTGACATCACATGCACACATGGGTCCGCCAGTGTTAGAGCTAGTGTTCCAGATATGTGACAACATGAATACAGACAGAGATAGAGACACAAATGTGTTTATATTTCGACTTTTTCATAGTGGTTTATGGTGTCACAAGGGTAGCCGGCCGTCGTGGCACTATTTGCACGGTTATATACAGATGGTGGCGCAAGAACAAAAAATGTAGACAAATTATTTCTATGGTAGAAGGAGTTTACTTCATTCGTTTATATGATTTTAAACAGTGTTTTATAAATGCATGGATTAATATACAAATAATTGTAATCTTATTTATCTTCATCTTGTTAAACACAGGTAATTATCACATCGCTATCCAAACTTTATTAGCTGAGTAGTATATAATTTTAGGTATTGCGGAAATTATTACATAACCAAAAGATTGCAATATTAAAAAATAATAATAATAAAAATTAAATGCCTCGATAATCATCAGATCAAATTGTATCTGCTGTGTTTGCAGATATCGGTTAAAAACTGAAGGAGAAGTTTAACAGACAAAAAAAAAAGCGAGAGGCCGAATGAACAGACATTCACACATTCCTAAATCAAAGTCGGATTTGTTAATTCAGTTCATGAGTTCTATACGTTTGCCGTATCTTAGGCACACAGGCAATAATAAAAAAAATTCAGACTAGTAAAAAAGGGATGTGATAGAGCGTTCGCTTTGCACGTGAATGGCCCCGGGTTCGATCTACGGCATCGCCAGTTTTATGATTATTATTAATTTAAAAATACAATTTAAGATATAAAATGTTTTTCTAGAAAGAGAATAGATAAATATTGAATACATTCCTGAGTTTCAAATACAACCTTGAATTCCATAATAAAGAATAGGAATAATGAATATCAAGTTCTCGATATTATAGTGGTCAGTATCCCCGCCTGTCACGCGGGAGACCGGGGTTCGATTCCCCGTCGGGGAGAATGTTTTATATTGACAGAATTGAATACATTCCTGAGTATCAAATACAACCCTGAATTCCATAATAAAGGAAAGAAATAATAAATATCAAGTCCTCGATAGTATAGTGGTCAGTATACCCGCCTGTCACGCGGGAGACCGGGGTTCGATTCCCCGTCGGGG